>PVKU01002433.1:105497-228219 GCA_004027475.1 Anoura caudifer
GCATAGAATTCCATTGTGTAAATGTACCATAGTTTCTTGATCCATTCATTTACTGATGGGCACCTAGGTTGCTTCCAACACTTGGCTATTGTAAATTGTGCTGCTATGAACATTGGGGTGCATAGGTTCTTTTGGATTGGTGTTTCAGGGTTCTTAGGATATAATCCTAGCAGTGGGATTGCTGGGTCAAAAGGTAGGTTCATTTTTAGTTTTCTTAGAAAATTCCATACTGCTTTCCACAGTGGTTGTACCAGTCTGCAGTCCCACCAACAGTGCACTAGGGTCCCCTTTTCTCCACAACCTCTCCAACACTTGTTGTTTGTTGCTTTGTTTATGATGGCCATTCTGACTGGTGTGAAGTGGTATCTCATTGTGGCTTTAATTTGCATCTCTCTGATGGCTAGTGATGCTGAGCATCTTTTCACATGTTTCTGGACCCTCGCTATGTACTTAAAATGCAAGCACTTAAAGATGTCTGTTGAGCAAATAAGTGAATACATGAATAAATAAATGATTTTGTATTATGGCAAAATATAACCTTGCAGGGTTATGTTGAGGATTAATGCCAATATAAATAAAGCTAAGTACAACATGGAGCATAGTAGGTATTTTGTAAATAATAATAATAATGGCAACATGTATTGTTGTTGTTGTTAACTCAATGAGTTTGTGGATTGTTGTACCAGAAACCCACGTGGCACTTCTCTCTAAGCTAGCTAGAGATCCTTCATCAAACTTGAGAGCAAACATTGTATGTTACTGAATATTTGGAATGTCTCTGAGTCCAGAGGGGCTTCCCCATCACAAGGGAAGGGCCTGGGAATATCAGAGGCTTCTTGGTTCTCCACTCTTAGAAACGTGCCCTGAGAATTCTGGTGGCAAAACCAGTGACAATCTGTTGTCTGCAAGAGGCCTTGCCGTTGTGCCAGGTGCACCAGAATCATAAAGTAACTCGGCGGGGTCAATTCTTGCTGTCACTGCTATTTCTAGGGCTTGCATGGCACTACCTAGTGACACTCAAGTCTGTGTATTTAGCAGATTCATTCTCTAAGTAAGAATAAATTATTAACCTACAGCTTCTTCTTCTTGAAAAAGAAAAAAAGTGTGCTGAGATTAAGGCCTGAAAATTGATGTCTTTAACCTACCCAAGACATTTTCAGTTAAATGCCACCAATTTGTGGATCACATCCATCTGCTGTGGGCTGCAGGTTCTCTAGGACCAAGAAGTTGTGTAAAACTGTGCAGACACTTTTAGCATTCCTGGCATAATAAAGAGTTATTATTTACAACAAAAGAATAAGAATAATGGCAGGCTTATCACATGTCCTAGAAGCTTGGTCTGCAAAAGGAATCCCATTACATAGATATTGTCATCTCATTACAACGTATTATAAAGGCATGTCAGTTTCTCCATGAGGAAACCCAGTAACTCATTTCTCCAAGTCTAGAAAACAGACTAGTGAGAGTTAAGTCTTATTATGTAAAAGTTCTTTGCTTTACAAGACAGTTTTTTTTTTCCTAAAGTGTCTCTTTAAATAGCCAGCTCCTTTTTTGAAGTATTCAGAATTGGATTTGCTTTACAAAATGTTTAGACTCAACTTTTTAGGAGCAAAATGAGCATACAGAAATGGAGTATTCTGTGTCAGGTGTCAATGGTGAAGTCTCACCTAGTGACCACAGTGAAACAAGGCTCTCCCCATTCCGTCTCTGGGTCCATCAAAGCCAGAACCTCCACATGGGGCAGGTGGCTTTTGCAGGGCATTAGGTGCCCTCATTCCAGGCATGAAAACTAAGCCAGCATTGGGGTCATTGTCTGTCATTAACTGTGTGACTCCGGCAGCCAAGGGCATCGATTCACGCTCTGAGCAATCATGCATTATTCAGCATATACTGAACTCTTCACTTAAATAGGGATACTTTTAAAAAAAAAGATTGAGGCAGTTATGAAGAAAAAAACCGGTGACTTTTATTCAGATAAGTGGGAACAGAATTTTTTTTTTTTTTTTTTTTTTTTTTTTAGAAATAGTGTATTTCTTACTCCATATGTAAGTCTTGGGCAAGGAGAGAAAAAGAAACAGTTGGAGTAAGACTAGATATGAACACAGGGTGAGAAGAAGGGCCCCTCTGCCCGGATCACAGACACACAACCTTTCGTCCCCATATCAAACTCTTTTTTGCAAAACCCTCTGCTTGCAAACACAAGTAGCTACAGGGACTCAGTCACTCCTGTTATCTCTCAATTCTGATGCGTAGCAGGAGTAAAACATACTAGCAAGTTAAGTGTGTGGTGCGGTCACTGTGTTAGACTCAATTCTAGGAAGAACAAACAGCAGGAGGGACGAAGAAAACGCACCTTTAATAAGACACCTAAGTGCTTTCTAAGACCCTACAACATTTTTTGTGTTGTTCCAGGCTGGCTCCTCCAATAGGAAACTGAGAATACTTCGTTTCGCAGGTGACTGCTGTAACCACAGACACTATTTATGTTTTCCCAAGGGTTCTAAGCCAATATTTGACTAGTCTCTGTCCATATTCCTGCAGGATGATAAGACCCTTCCAGGAAGTTCTAAGGCCAAGGTTAACAGGACAGACAGCCAAGGCGCAAAAAAGCACCTTAAGAGCACCGGCCTCTTATTTCCGTAAGAGGCACAATACTGAGAGCTGTCGTAGGACAGTTCATTCTGCACTCCTCTCAGGTGATTTCTCCATCTCCCCGCTGTGCAAGTCTCGTGTGTGCGCTGCGTGTGCGCGGAGTGTCTTCTCAGAGCAGGAGAGGTGCTCCACGCGCTGAGTGGGCCTTAGAACGGGGGATGTGCCTGTGAGGGCAGAGAGGAGAGACCGGGGTCAGGCGGAAAGATAAACTGGAGGCTCTGGTGGAAAGGCAAGCAGTGACTTCTGATTATTTGATGCTAAATACACGCTCGAGTTTGTGCCCGAGGTTCTGCCCCCTCACGACTCCCTCCAGTGCCAGTTTCCGTGCAGAACCAGGCCAGCAGCAGCGAGACGGGGGGAGAGAGGTGAGTCTCAGCAGCGGGGGTTGAGAACAATGTGTGGCCAGAGAGGAGATGGGTCTGTAGGGTGTAGAAGTGAGTTCCTGGGACCAAGTGGAAAGGGCGGAGGGTGGGGACTCATGCAGCCAAAGCGCTGAAGCTTCCACCCTTCCCAGGCGTGGGAGTTCTGCGGGTGGGCTGCGCACAGGGTGGGCACGGGGGTGCTGCTCGCCGCCCCTGGGCAGGGAACTGGGAACCCGTGTGGCGGAGGATCGCTCCGCCAGGACAAGACGCTGGGGTGTGAGGGTGATGTGGGGGCCTGGGGGGTGGCTTGGAGCCCTGGCGGTGGCAGCCTGACGTCACCGGGCTCTCTGGCAATAGGCTGCCAGCTCAGCGCTCCGGAGCGGCGGCGGCGGCGGCAGCGCGGCTTGGTCTCTGGCCCCTCCACTCCGTGCCTTCCGCAGCTGCCACTGCAGCCGCGCCGTGGGGCTCCCTCCCTCCAGCCAGCGGCAGCCCCAGGTAAGGGACACGGTGCGGCCCAAGGCTCGGGGCAGCCGGGCGGCAGGGCGGGCGGCCGGGCGCGAGTGGGTAGGCAGACCCCGCGGCCTGTGCAGACACCCCCACCCGAGCACAGCTCCGGCCCCTGGCCCAGCCGGGCCCCGGCTCGCGGGCAGCCTGGCGGCTCCGCAGTGCAACAGTTTGCAGCCGCCTCTTGAGGGCGGCAAGGAAGCTCTGCTGCGCGCTGCGGGTCTGCTTGGCGCGGGTCCCGCGGAAGAGTCTCGGGACCCTGGGGCCGGGGCTGGGAGGGCCCGAGAGAAGGTCGGTTCCCCCAACTTTGCAGGCGGGAACCCTCCCCCTTCTATTTCCAGTCCCTCAGCCCCAGAAAGAAGCAGGGTACTGTAAAGTGGGGCGGGGGGGGCACAGGGAGGTGGGGAGAATGGGGCGTTTGCGGGATGTGCTTCAGCTGAGAGATGCTTCAGCAGTTCTGGTTGTTTTTTTTTTTTTTTTTTGGGGGGGGTGGTGGGGAGGTACTAGTGAAGAAGGCTGGAAAAAGGATAGAGCGCGATCCTGCCCGTCAGCCGCGGCGGCGGCTAGAGGTGGAGTGGGATGCGCTGCCAGCGACCCGCCTTGGAAATGGGACCTGAGGGATCCGACGCCTTCTGGAAAGGGAGAGTCGGGAGGTGGAGGGGAGGGAAGGGAACTGCACACGCGGAGCCCGCTGGGCAACTGCGGGGCGGGCGGGGGCAGGCGGTGGGAGCGGGGAAGCGTGGGATCCAGGCGCAGACAACCACTGACAGGGCGCAGGAAGGCGCAGAGGCGGCGCTCTGGAAAGCGGGGACCGCGCTCCGAGGCGACTGCGTGTCCGTTGTAATTAGAAAGTTGCGGAGGGTTCGGCGTCTGCCTTATCTGCTGAGTAATCCTCCCGTCCGCGGGGCCGGCGCAGACCCCTCCCCAGACAGTGGCGCGAGCCCCGGCTGGCGGCTCCGGTGAGCGGCCAGGGCCCGGAGGGTTGGGGTCCTCTGGCTGCGGAGATCACGGGCAGTGTCCGCCCAGGCTGTGCGCCCAGAGGGCTCCTGGGCAGTTGCGCGGATTCTCCCTGCCCGCCGCACTCCCCTGGGCAGCGACGGGGATCCTAACTGAGCCTGTTCTCTTTGCAGCCTGGTGCCTTGGCAAAGGAAAAGGGCGCGCGGACACGCGTTCCAAGCGGGGCCGGTGAGGATATCCTGGGTACCGCTCGCTCCCCCTGACGGCTTGCTTGCCCGCAGTGGCTCCCTCAGTCCTCCGCTCGTGCGCAACACACTCCCACACCAGGGAGCAGTTTTGGGTGGCGTGGGCTCCGTCCCCTTCTTGGCGGGTAGGAGCGGTGTGCCCCAGAGAGGAAGGAAGTCCGGTGGGCCCGGCCCCTCCCAGCCCAGCGCCGATGAGTGCCCGGGCGCCCAAGGAGCTGAGGCTGGCGCTGCCGCCGTGCCTCCTGAACCGGACCTTTGCTTCCCCCAACGCCAGCGGCGGTGCGAGCGCCCAAGGCCCGGGCGCAGGCGGCGGCACCTGCATGACGCAGGTGGGACAGATCTTCCAGTCCTTCTCCTCCACGCTGGTGCTGATTGTCCTGGTCACGCTCATCTTCTGCCTCATCGCGCTGTCCCTCTCCACCTTCCACATCCACAAGCGCAGGATGAAGAAGCGGAAGATGCAGAGGGCTCAGGAGGAGTACGAGAGAGATCACTGCAGCGGCAACCGCGGCGGCAGGGGCCTGCCCCCGGCCGGTGGCCAGGCCCCAACCCACGTGAAAGAAACCCGGCTGGAGAGGCAGCCCCAGGACTCCGTTTTCTGCGACCCCTCCAAAGTGTCCTCCTCCTCCTCTCTGTCCCCTGGCCTCCCGAGCCAGGATCCCTATGCTCCGCCGCCTCCACCACCGGCCCCCAGTCCGCAAGGAGCACACGCAGCCTCTTCTTGTTTGGACACACCTGGCGAGGGCCTTTTGCAGACGGTGGTACTGTCCTGATTGCCTAGCTCTTCACCGCTCCCCTTTTTTTGTTTCCAGCATCTTCGCCGCCCTCGCTTCCCCCCTCCCCCCCCCCCCCGTCCTTCCTCTTTCTCTTTCCTCTGGCCTCTCTTTCCTCTTCCTTCCTCCCTCCCTCCCTTCCTCCCTTCCTCCTTCCCTCTCGGTCCTCCCCTTACTGTTTCTCCTCCGCCGAGGCACTGTGCGGTCTTTGTAAATATCGGTCAAGGAAAGTCTCGGAAGAAGAAATTACGCTGATAACAATACTTCATGATTAATATTTATAGTAATTATAATACTAATAACCACCCAAGCGCATGACACAATCACATAATTTCTCATCGTCCGCGAAGGATTCGTCCTTCCTCTCCACCCCGCACCCCCCCACCCCCCCCACAATAAGGAGGAGAAACCGCACGAGCTACCAAACCCTACAGAACAGGCATGGACTCCAGAGCAAAGGCAGTGAGGGGGCCCCGCGTCTTGTACATAGCTGTCGGGTCGAGGTTCCTTACCTGCCCACCCCTCCCTCCCTCAGGCTTCCACTCTCCCTCCAGCCTCCCTCCTTTCCCCATCCCCACCCAAGGCCAGACTCAGGCAATAGCATATTTTAAAGACAATGTCTACGTTAAGCAGCAGGACTGCCCCAGGCCGCAGAGACTGTCCCAGAAAACCGTGTATGACAGGTACCGCTCTCCAGTTATTCCTCTTGTCACCACGCAGTTAACCATTCCCTTTCCCAGGACGAGGTACTTTTAATTTACTTTTAGAGAAGTCCCTCCCTAGCCCACCGTAAATAGCGTTAAAAATGCCTACATTAGTATACAATTAGCGACTGGGTTAGCTCCCCGCCCCGCCCCCACCTGTACACCTTCGATGTGGCTGTTCAGCCAGTTCTGGGGGTGTTGACATGGTCTCACCAAAAGGGTTACTTTCCTTGGTTGTGCGGGCGAAGGAGGGGCTTTCCGGAAAGTGGCTATTCTAGTTTTTTTGTTAGTTTCTTTCTTTTTCTACAATCTGATTTGCGTGCCCTATCAGTTTTCTTAATATTAGATATTGCATAAGCTACTTTTTTTGTAAAAAAAAAAAAAAAAAAAAAGTATTAGGTCATGCCCAGTACTGAAAATGCAGTATATAACCAAATCAGAATGTTTAATTTTTAGAACAAGTGCACCTTTGTGATATACTTATTATATTGGTACCAGATACAGAAGCAAACTACGGTTGTGTTCGAAGTCCTCCAAACTGTACATTCTCGTTGTTCATTTCCAGCTGTTGGTATAAGGGTTGTCACCGGGTGAGAAATTCAGCGGGGTAGGCCTGGCTTCTGCTGTTTCCAGAAGTGTGCTCTTTTTGTCTCTTACTCTGTAGTAGACTGTTATAAAGAGATAACACATATGTTTTCTTTTCTCTTTTTGTGAATAACAGAATCAACCACAGTAGAAAACAAACAGATAATGGGTGTGCAGGAATGCCATCTATTAAACATGGTCAATATTTAAACAGTGGCTGTAGTCCTCCCTGCATGCGATCAGGCAGTAAGTGTGCTTCTTTGCTTGCACCATATGTGCCTGGAGGTGAGACTGGTGGGGATGTTGGGCAATTGGGGTGACAGGACATGCAAATTTCGAGACCAGTTCAACCCAGTGATACTGGAAGGATAAGAATCTTTGCAACTGGTTTTACTTAGAATCTGTGCCTGCATCTGAGATGTGGCAAAGAAAGGGTTCCCTTTCTCTTTGCGAGTCCCAACTTCAGCTGACTACCTAAAGAAAGACAGAATGAAAAGGAACGTGAGAGAAGAAGATGAATTTCTTTTGTTCTCTCTTCTAATGCCAGGCAAGGTTATTTGTGCTAGAAATGGAGTCCACCTATGGTTATTTGCCGCTTTGTTTCCCCTGGACTGATGGGAGTGGGAACCAGAAGCGTATCACAATCTTAATTAGAGGCAGTGGGATCTTTTCTTGGAAACGAATTCTTGACAGCTATCCAAACATTTGGAAAATGTATGAATGAGAATGTTCAAAAAAAAAAAAAAACAAACAAAAAAACATCAGCTGAAAGAGTCCTTACAAACCTGCAAGGAGTAAGGCAACAACATCCCTCTCCCAAGTAACAGTAGTTCTCGATTCTTTGTCTTGGTTCCAGGCATATGTGCTTTTTCCCGGAGAAAATATTACCTCTGAGGTTTTAGGTTATCTATTAAACGACCCAAGCTCAGTCTGCACCTTTTATAAAAATGATTTAATAAGCTTCGTTTTGATCGCCCATGAGATATTCACTTAAGTCTTTTCCTGAAGCACAGAAGATCGCCATGTAAGCATGCCATATTGTGGTATTAGGAAGACCAGGTATAATCTTCGGGTGCAATATATTAAGCAATGAACCAGATTCTTTCCAGTCCCTTAGTCACTTCCTAGGAATAGGTAAAAGAGTGCATTAACTCCCTCAGGCCACTAGAGAATCCTTTAGTGCATCAGAGTTATACATTGTACATCAGAATGACTAAGGCACTGTGAAGGAGAAAGTCCATTAATTTTTGTAGCTCACCCTCGTCTGGCTGTAGCTCTTTAATACCTAATCATCGAATGACTTTTGGACTTGAAATTTGAATAGAATCAGGGGCTCAGAAGGGAGCTTCTTCATTTCCAAAGAGCTACATTAACTGCATACATATTACTTTCTCCCCTGATGTGGTGCACTCCTTACAGAGAATAATTCCCCATTTTATTAAAGCAATAAGATGTTCTGTTGTGAGCGATGCTGGATGAGGATTCCATTTCCTTGGTGCTGAAGCCACTCACACATTCTTGCCTTATGAATCATAGTGCATTCAAGGCATGCAATAATAATCCCCCTCCAAGGAGCAACCTAGGAGTAATTATGAAATTGTCTTATGTAATCTCCCCCCTAAAGGAATAGAGGAAACAGAAGAAATAAGTATTATATATATTATTCTAAAGATATTCAGTACTTCTAAACATGGGTACATATCCATAAGTTTTACTGTGCACTTTTAAATATGTGTGACTTTCTCCATTAATTGACTATGGCTTAATATTTTTAATACTGCTTTGTGTAAAGATAATGTGGCTTGTGAGTCAAATTTCATGCTGAGTTTAATATACGCAGAGCCCTAAGCTTCTGGTGTTATCACTTGAGACTCTTTATGAGATAGAGAATTACACAGAATTCTAGTAACGCCATCCCATCAAATTACTGAAAGAAGCACATATCCAAGCAATTCGCACAGATTCTAAAAAGCAATGCTTCTTATAGTTCTCAGCTGATAGTCTAAGGAGTTCGGGATGCTGCTAACAGGGAGTTTTGGATTTCAGGTACATGAAACAAATGACAATCTGGAAACAGCTAAATTTATTTTAAAGATTTTGTTCACCAATGTCCCGTCAAACTAATTGCTTCAAATCCCTATAGCTCAACTTCTGCACTTGCTGTTCAGTATTAATAAGGTGGCATGCTTGATTCTTATTATTTTTTAAAATGAGAAAATTGGAGAGAGAATACAATTATGTCAACTGTATGGGACTCTGAATCTTAAAGATGTAGATGAATATAATCTTCTTTAGAATTTATATACACTCATAGATATGTATTTATATATACATACATTTTGTACAAATTTACAATAGACTTTTTGTATTCTCTTTTCTGCCATTACAAGAATGAGGTGGAAACCAAATAGTTGTTCCACCCTCTTATCCAGAGAGGATACTGAGAAGTCAGGTATATGCGTGTACTTTTTTCCTTGGGGTCAAATCTGAATGACTTTTCTCTTTATTTAGTGAAAGGGGAGAGTCCTGGTTGGCTTGGGAATTGGTAACTAGATAAGCTTTCTTTCGTAGGTAGTGACTCCAGTGCAATTCAACGATAATGAACTTATGGCCATATCTATTGGTCTAAATATCCAGATGGAAAGCAAAAATATCTAGAAAAGGTTTAGGACCACCTAGACAACAAACCTGGATTTTTGCTCATTTTTTTTAAAATTCTCAATCTATATGTTGTATGGAAATAAAACATATCTGCATAGCTAAAGGTAAAGTAAAAATATGACCATTATTTGTTTAGTTTGATAAGTACTTTCTGAAAAATATCCATACATTAGTTTTAACAACTTTGGCATCTGACTTTTCCATGGAATTAATTAGATAATATTTAAAATTCCATTTTTTTTTCCATTGTGCAGACTTATGCTTTCAATTCATCTCTGTGGGTGACAGTTGAACAGTTGCTAGCTGGTATTATGTGAAAGTTGTAGGTTGAATTGGAATGAGAAACTTTCATCTGATATGGTCAGGTTCCTCAGGTGCACTCCCAGATGAATCTGAACTTTGAATATGAATCTGAAAAGCCACTTATCTGGGTCATCCTTTGTTCGTACTAATGACTGTGGCTTGTAGATATTTGGTTCACATGAAAAAAAAAAACTGACCTATCTATAGAGAGGTATTTAATCATTGGATTGAATAATGATTTATTCTGATTCTAATTTGGTTTCTGATTTATTTGCTAACATTTGAGAAACAACTTTGATGGCTTGACATCAATACTTACCAATGTCACCAACGTAGTAATACAGTTGGTGTCATTTAGGAATGCTTAGCTAAGGATAAGAATTAAATTAACTTTAACCGGGGGCAATGTCTTATCAAGGTGATCCTATCTGAGGCAGGGATTTGTGATTTCATTGAGTTGTTTTTATAGAGAGGTTAACAATAATGATGACAACAGGAACAACAACAGAAAAATGATTTTTGAACTCAAGTATATCTAAGAAACATAATAAAACCGATATTAGAATTCATGAAAATTTTGTTTTGCTTTTCTATCAATAAAAAGTTTTCTTGTTAAATGGCTTTTTGGACACTATTTCCTTATTAACTTAATGTACAATATAGCAGAATTACAAAAGTGCTCATTGTATTGCCCTCAGATACTCAAAGAAATTAATTTTTTTTTTTAAAAAATCTCTCACTCATCTGACCTTCCTCACAAAACCAACTGTACCTGAGAAATGGGAAGTGTATACATTTTAGAATAACGGAATAAATGTGCAGTAGAATGATTTAGCAATCCTTTCAGGCAGATGCTGGAGCTCTTTAGGTCACGCACTTAGTCTCTCCAATTCCCTTTTTCCCGGCCTGTACTTCTCTAACATAACCAGGTATATAGGGGAAGCATATAGTTGGCATGTTTTTGTTGCAGCTAGAGGAGGAACAGAACCTCAGATTCATATAAATTTTTGCTGAGAAGCAGCTGCTTGGGACTGCTTTATAGTCTTAGGTACCGTTGCTCTATCCAACTTTCATGCTGACATTCACTACTGCAGTCTTAGACCCTGGACATTTGTCCTTGCATCAAAGTCATCATCCACGGAAATCTATACATCCTTCCCCCTGCCATCTCTAGGTCTAGCATTGCTTTCACGCTTTATCCCCTTCCCATAGGAATTTCTGCACGTACCATGGCCCTACTCTTGCAAGGCATGGGTTCTAGCTCAGCGTCATTCATCTATTTGCTTCCCATTCCTGCTTCAGGTCTTCTAGCCTTGCTCCATGTCAGATAGGGCCACGAAGAACTTCTTCTGAGGACTTGTAGCCCCGTTCTAATACATTCTGGGGGAGGGGTTGCCATTTGGCCCTAATCCTTGGGCATGTTCAAAGTTATTTAGGTGTGTATGAAGTACTACCCACTTCTTCTGGACTCATTATTCTGCCTAGAGAAGAGAATAATGGATACCTTAACAGATGCCTACCTCATTTTCCTTTTGTCTTATTTTTTAAATCGAAATTACTCCAGACTGCAAGAATCTCATTGCCCCTTTTTTTTCCTACCTGAGATGACTCTTACTATATAGTTATTATCCCTCTTCTGCCATGGGCTTTGTCCCCTCCTTTCTAACTTCAGCCTGTCCGACTAATAGCAGTTGGACAGGTTGTAGGAGACAGACTAGAGGTAAGTTTATCCATAAGGAATCGTAAGCTGGGAGATATTTGAAACATGTTATACTACCATAGTAAAGTTTTCTTTTACTGCAAAGGACATGTACTCACAATTCCTACCCTCCCTTTCTCTAAAAAGCTGAAGGCTTGATCATTATTCTACATTTGTTTTTCTCTTAACTTACACCTAATTTCTCCAACTTTGGCTAGAAAATCTGGATCCTGATGGAATCTTTTAATTTATATCACAATTTGGTGTCTGAGAAGGTACAGTCTCTTCGCCATACTGGCCTGTTGCGTCACCCTACCCCCAACCCTCTAGTCTGATTGTGCGTTGGAAACGTTTCCTTGAGCTGTGATAAACCTCTAGCGAATGTTGAACACTGCAGTGGAGATGAACAGTTAACTATCTAAATCTAAAGGCAGCAGGAAGTATGGATTAGTGCCACAACCCAGGCTCTTTACTTACCTTCTTTATTCCCAGGAGGTAAATACTCTCTAACCTCGCCTGTTTGACTCAAGAGAGAGAAGGATGTTAACTTAGCTGGCTCCCGCAAGACTGACAATGATCTATCTACTCACTGACTCCTTGGGTCTCCCTGGATGGACTGAGCTGATGAGATACTGGCTGGGTGTTCTCTTTCTGATTAGTTGTTAAAGTCCCATTTCTGCTTTCACAAATGCCACCTCCAAATATGTCTCAATCCTGAATCGATGCTGATAGTTTTAGGCTTCCCTCTGAAAAGCTGGCTCTATTTTTCAAAACTTTACAGACCAAGAATGGGCTCTAGTGATGTTTTACCACCCCCTTTTGTACCTCTTGCCCCCCATCTCCTGTCTCCATCCGCAAATCACCTCTGAGACATGGTTCTGACTCAAGCTTTTTAATTTTAGCCTAGAGGTTTTTATTCACTCTATGGTGCGAACATTTGCTGCACACAGATTCTCAAAAGTTCTGGGAAATACCCTCGAATGCACTAAGATGGCAAAAGCACTCACCTTTCACGTACAAATATTCAAAGCAAACGTGGCTTCTCAGTTTTTCTCTAATTCATCTTTTCTCACATGGGTAGCCCTTTTAAGAAAATTCAAACACAAGTTTTCTGTCTTTCCTCTGTTCCTTTCCAAGGTGGAATCTGGTTATAGTCCCTCACAGTGGCAGAAAAGGAAGGTCCCTCAGTTTTAAAGAGGTTCAGAGTGGCTAGTATGGTCTGCCTCCTGGGAAGAAGGTTCCAGCTGGCACCCACCAGTGAAGCCTATAATCTTGGACATTGTTAAAAATGTAGTCTCAAATTCTGAATCTACAGAGAGTTTTCTGTTTCAAGGGCAGGATTTTGCCATTTTGCTGTGTTCTCAGCCTCTCCGGGCCCCCTCAACTCTAACAAATGGGAACTTCTGAGTCCCTTAGTACATTCTATTCAGACAATGGGAGATAAGAAGACTTCTGGTTGCCCGTTGTCACCACCACTGTCCTAGTGCCACTGCTCCTCTGCAGGAGGCAGAGTACAGCAGTTCTCCGCAGTGAAGGCCCCCCTCATGCAGCCAGGGAGGTTTTCCAAAGCCCCTGCTGCCCTCCAAATCCTCAGGCCCTTTGGTCCCATCAGATGCTCATCACAGTACCTCTTGATTGCTGTTTGTCCCTGAATCCAGGGTTTAGGGGAGCAAAAACTTTGGAATTTGCCTTCCTTAATCAACATTTGATTCTTTTCTTTGCCACCCTCCAAATTACCCGGGACTGGAATGGATGGACTTTTCTCTATGGTTTCTCAAGGCCCTCATTTGGTGACACCACACAGAAAGGAGTAGATTTTGGACTTTTTGCTTTCTAAATGCCATATGCTACATCTTCACTCTAACCTTACACCTAAGTTTTAAAATGAAGGATAGAGTGTGAAAAAGTGATTGACTTACTGATAAACATTGGGAGGTGCTTCAGAAATATTTTATTAGTTGCACTTGTTTATACGTCCGTGGTTATTTCAAGTTGAATGGCAGGAATTCAGTGACATCAGAAAGGCCATCTTCCCCCTCTACTTGTCATTGTGTAAAGTTTCAGCGAAGCTCTTAGCCAACTTAAGAGTTTGGCTCCAGTGGTTTATGTATTGCCCTGTCAGGTACACTTGAGAGAGATCACAGGTGTCACCAGTATTTTGTGCCCCGGTATGGATCAGTCTTCTGGAGATCCTGTGATGGAAAGCATGGGAGGAAGTGTAGGGTCCCTAAGTTCCAAAGGGCAGACATTATCAGAAGAACAAGAAGTGAGAGAGGCTGGAAGACACGCTTCTCTAGCTTTGCCCTGTGGGTTAAACCCCCTCCCCCTGTCACAGTGCATCCTACAGGGACATGCACAAAGGATGGTGAGACTGTGACCATGAAGTGGCAGGATTATTTGCAGGGTCCACTGAGCTGGTTCTGTTTGTAGACTCATAGACTCATGGGTGACTTCATTCATTTGGTCAAGTTACATGGCTCTGTTTCTCAGAGTTGCCTGAAGTCCCCACTGTTTGGCCACATTCCCGTAGCTAATCCAGGACTGGCTGCTGAGTAGGTGACGTTGACTGATTTTATTTCAAGATTGGGTTGATGAGATGACCCCTTTGAATCTTATGCCTCTAACAGTTGAGAGTTCATTCAGTCAACAGTTATTCATCTGAGAGTCAACTATATACTATATACCAGCCATCACTTCAGATGCCAGAAATACAGCAGAAAACTACATGTATATGCAGTATACTCTCACCTCAAGGGGATTTCGTTCTAGTGGAAGAAAGACAAAAAACAAAACACGTAAGTTAATTAAGGAGTATGTTACAAAAAGAAAAGTGCTATAAAGACAATAAAGCAAAGAAAGCAAATAAGGAGTGTGCCAGGAGAAGTGTTGGACTTTTCAAAAGTTGGTCAGAAAAGGACTCATTGAGAAAATAATATTTGAGCAAAGACTTGAAAAAGCCATACAAATTACATTAGTGAATTGATTAAAAATTGTTTGACTAGAAGGGGTTGTTAAACTGTTTTCACCCAAGCTCCTAATTTTGTAAATGAGCAAATAGAGATTTTTTTTTTATTGTTGTTCAGTTACAGTTGTCCCAATTTTTCCTCCATCGCTCTGCCCTGTGGAAAGAAGACAATATATTGATGTGTACTGAAACATGAATGTGTTCATTCATTGACTCTCCAAGGAGGGAAGAGGGGTACAAACCTACCCTTAACCTTAACCTTGAGGAGCTTATAGTCTAATTAACAGATATATTTCAGTTCTGTTCCACTGTGCTAATGATTATATTTAGAAAATACTTTGGGAGCACAAAATTTGTAATAACTAAGTGTGTAAGGGAAGGTCAGGAATGATTTTTCTAAAGGAGATAATACTTTAGTTGGATTTTAAAGGATGAGTAAGTGTTTACCAAAAGAAGAAAAAGCATTTTAAGCAGAAAGAAAAGCAAGTCCAAAAGTACAGATAAATAATAAGTCACGCTGAATGAATGTGAACTGATCATTGTATGTATAACCTTTCATATTCAGAAAAGGACCCACAGGATCCCACTTATACATAGACAGAGCAATCTGGGTCTGACAGCACAATTTGAAATCAAGGTTAGGAGAGGCCTAGGCTTGTCCCTCTGGCCTAGGAAGCACATTGCTGTCCCTGTTTCTTTGAGTTCTGGAAGCCATTCCAGCAAATCAATCAAACCTAAGGAAGGGGTCAAGGGACCCTCTGATTTATAACCCATGTGTCAGGAGAACAGGTAACAGCCTGGACTTCTGACTGATGTCTGAAGTAGGGGTGGGGACAGTCTGGTGTGACTGACTGAAGGAAAGATTACCAGTTGTGCACATTTGGGGAATGTTTCAATGTTCAGGCTTAAAAGAAGTCTGGAAAGAGAAGTAAGCCAGATCATTAGGGGCCCTTCAAAAGTAGCTGTAGAGAATAAGTTTTTTGTGTGTCAGTGGGGAGTCAGAGAGGGGTTTTGAATATACAGCAGAGTTATAGATTGGGAGTTTTTAAAAGATCACTCCGGCAGCATCAGTACGTAGAATAGATACAACGACGATGGTAGAACTGGATGTAGAGATATCAGATAGAAAGCAACTGCAGTAATCCTGCAACAAGTGATGAGGGTTTAGACCGGCGGGGATGGGGAGGAAGAACAAAGGCATGTGAGGTTACGGAATTGATGGACTTGGTGATTACACACGGAGGGGGTGGAGGCAGCGGAGTAGACGTGTGCCTTCTATTTTGTGGATCAGGGCGATCCAGGCCTGGCTGCTGCCTAGCTGTCAGGACCTGGGGACAAAGTTAATCATTAATAAGAAGGCATTCCAGCGGAGGTCTGGGCTTTGCTGGCACAGCCTGAATGTGCGGGAAGCCGAGCTCTATGGAGCAGCCTGCCATTTAGCATTTGAGCCTTAAGAAATAGTACCATCACTCTCAGGTAGCTACTGAGATGGCTTGCTGGTTGACTACTCATCGTCTGTCAAGTTGGAGGAGTTAGTTCTCCATATGTCTGGAAATATGTGTGTTCTGACATTAGCCTCTATGACATTTTTTTTTTTAATTCTAAGACATTCCTGCAGAGAATTATGAAGTTATATGGGATCTACTATAAACCTTATTTGACTCTCTTGGAATAGGGAAATAATCAGATGGACACCATTGACAGTAATAAGAATTGATATACTGCTGAGGAGAAATCCCAGGGTATTGGTGAATTTGTTGACAAACCAATACAATTGGGATGAACAGGAAAAGACCTGAGTTCAAATCTTGGCTCTGCCATTTGGTAGCCATGAGATCTTGGGAAAAGTCCCTTAATTTTCCATGCTTCAGTTTTATGAATTTTTGTTGTGTGGATTAAATTAAACATATATGCAAAATTCTACCAATAATGGGCATTGAGCCTGTGGTAGTTCCTATTTTTCCTTCCTTTATGTGGACTGGGTAGCAGAGGGACAGGGTAGTTTTCTGGTAGATGATTAGTAGCGAACTCATATTTTTTGTATCCTAAAGTCACATTCCAGTCTCTAGGAAAGTGCCCGGCACACAGTAGTTACTCAATAAAAATATGAATAAATTAGTTTAAATTCCATGAATGCATGCCAGATGAAGTAATGTGGTACTAAAATAGGAGTCTAGCTAGATTATACCAGCAGCAGAAAAGCAAAAATCAACAGGATATGTGTGATAGTTAGCAACTTTATATGCCTTCCAGATTGCAATAACAGGAGCATCATTGGACTCTCTGGTATTTTCTGATAACCTGTGTCTTCAAAGAACGCATTTCAGAGGCAGTGTTCGCCCACCGCACATCCTTACTCCATTCTTGTCTGCATAGCCCAGCAAGGGATCAGAGCCTTATACCTCTCATAGCTGGTATAGGAGCAGTGAATCACCGTAGGAGCTGAGGTCTAATAAGCAGTTGTTGAAGAAGAAGAAGCTGGTAAGCAACAGTCACCTGAAGAAGGTAAGACCCAGTCCTTTCCAAGAGATTAAGACTCACTTTGGGAGACAAGACTTCCAGATGGAAATAATACAGACAAAATCAAGTTGAAGTAGCAATTGCAGATTAATAATAAGTCACGTTGAATGAATACAAACTGATCATTGTATAACCTTTCATATTCAGAGAAGGACCTATAGGATTCCACGTATATGCAGACAGAGAAATCTGGGTCTGACAGCACAACTTGAAATCGAGGTTAAGGGAGGCCCAGGCTCTGTGCCTCTGGACGAGGAAGCACATTGCTGTCCCTGTACTTCAGCAGAATTACCTCAACTGATTGCTCCTCTTTGTGATCCTTCCACTACTTCAGGATGCTCTTATGCTCTCCAAACGGCTCCAAGTCCCACTTGAAGATCGGTCTTCCTTTCATTGGGTTGCTGGACCCAATTCTGATATGGGGAGGGCATGTTTCCCATACCACCAATAGCATGGTACATACAGAGACACACCACTTGGATACCAGCTGGGTGTCCTATGACTCAAGTCAATTCTGACCCTGTCTGGTTGGGGATCGCATCAGATTCCACAGGTAAAGGGCTCAGTCACACCTGACTGTCCCCTCCACTACTTCAGGTGTCACTCAGAAGTCCAGGTTGTTACCTGTGCTTCAAACCCATGGGTTATAAAATCAAAGGGTCCCTGGACCCCCTCCTTGGGTTTGATTGATTTGCTGGAATGGCTTACAGAACTCAAAGAAACATTTTACTTATTAGAGCACTGGTTTATTATAAAAGGGTGTAACTCAAAACAGCCATATGGAAGAGAGGCATAGGGCAAGGGATGGGAAAGGGTGGAGCTTCCAGGCCCTCTCAGCGCACCCCACTTCCCCCAGGTCTTCACATGTTCACCACCCAAAAGCGATCTGAACCCTGTTCTCTTGAGTTGTTTTTTTTTTTTTTTGTGGAGACTTTATTACACAGGCATGACTGATCAAATCATTAACCGTTGCTTATTGAACTCCATATCCGTCCCCCGCCCCTCCTTAGGGACCACCTCATTAACATGACAACATGCAACGACATCACTCTCAATCCTTAGGAAATTCGAAGGTTTTTCAGATCTGTGACCAGGAAAGTTGGGCCACTCTCTCCCTGAAAATTCACAATGAATGTATGTTCCTCTCATAATATTAACAGGGACCTGCACTTTAGTAATACTGGCATGTATATGTGGTATTAATCACCAAAAATTCTTATTAATGATTTAAGATAACATTCTTATTTCACAGAAGCCTGTGATGCCTTAGGTAGGAGGGGATATTTCAGGGAAGAACTTTGAGTGCAAGAGGGTTGATCTTAGTATCCTTATCCTGCCAAGGGGGTAGCCACCTGCTCAGATCTGCCCTAAAAGCAGGCAAGATCCAGGACAGATGAAAACCTATAGAGACAGCAGGCCTTGAAGAAAGTGTGTCTTCTTAATCCATCCCCTTATTATGATTTACTATTAAAATAATTCAAAACAGTAAAGTAAATAAAGAAGTCCATAAATAAATTTGCGTTTCTCCCCCATCGCAACTATTTTAATGCTTTGTTAAAATAACTGCTTTTATCTTTTCACGTTCAGTCTGCCTGATAGAAAATCTAGCCAGCACCAAACAGACTCTAACGGAGTGACTTGGCAGCTTAGTGTGACCCTCCACAAAAGTTAACATCTCGGATCGCGACTGAGGGGCTGTCTGTGGGTTCATCAACAAACCCTTTAAACCTTCTGGGGTTAGTCCACAAAGAAGGGGCATTGGATTCATGCTGACATGGTTCCTCCTACGAAGGGAGGAAACACTGGGGACACAAGTTTTTGTCATGGCTGGTTGACACTGATCTCTACATTCTCCCTAAGGTCTGAGAGTCACCTTGGCTAGGTGGAACACAAAAGCATCTTCCCTCCTACAGCCTCTAGTCGGTAGGCTCCTTGGCTCTTTGGATGCCAGAACTTCTCAGGAGCTGGTCCAAGGCCATCAGTCATCACTCGCTTTGGCTCCCTCTGAGTCACTCCTTCTGTGGACCTGTTGTGAAGTCTGCCCAGCCTCCATTCCCTGTCCTGGAATGCAGAAGGAACACCAACCATCGGGGCAAAATCTCCAGAAAGACCCTATTCCAACCCCACAGAACATCATTGAAACTTGTTCTTTTTTCCTGTAGAAATGCATCAATATCATGCAAACAAAGACCACTTAGCACTGCTTAGGAACTATTCTACCTCGATGCAAAGTGGGTGCCTTGTTCACACCTGCTTCGTATTCAAACAAGATATCTCAGTTAACCATCAAGGTAAACGCTCAGGGGCTGCCACTCCCATTTTATAAATGAAAAACAGAGGCTTAGAGAGATTAATTTTCCCATTACCACTGAGGTAGTAATTTATCAAGTCTGGATTTGAAAATATGCCTGTGACTTTTTCAGAACAATTTCAAATAAGTAAATTATTTCTGTAAGACTGTCTAAGCACTGTGAAGCTCACTTAAATAACAAAGGGACTTAGCAAACCAAAAATATGTACAACCTGTTCAGACCACTCCTCAAAATGTAGTACAAGGACCCATTTACATCAGAATCTGAGGGGTAGGTGTAGAGAGGGCAGAGTATTATTAACCCTTTTAAATCTATAAGTGACCTGAGCCCTCCTAGTAGTTACGGGATCTGAATTTCTGGGGACAAGTGAGGAAATCTTTAGCAGAATCCCCAAGTGATGTTAATATACACTAAACACCATTCTAGAGGGATGCCTGATGAGGAAGAAGGAGGATCTTGAGGGAAATCTAACTTCTGTGCATTTTATCAAAAATTCAAACGGGAAACAGTAATTATTCAGGATTCCGTGGAGGACATACGCTTGCCATTTATGATACTGGCAGAAGAGTAGAGATATTATTTTCTCGTGTACTAACACACGGCATTGCATCCAAGAGAATGACTCAGGTTTCTGAGCACTGTTCCTTTTACTGCCATGAAAGAGACAAAAGGACCGTATGGTCCTCAAACCCTGCTGTAAGAATAAATAAATGTGGCAAGTCTCTCCTTCCAAAAACGCGTAATAGAATTAGGCTGACTGAGCTGGCAAGTCATTGCATCTGAAACACACCCCAGAGCTAGGGCCACCCATCAAATTGTACAAAACAGAGCTGTGGCCCAGATGCAGTACACACACAGCTCGAAATGCAGTGAAATAAAATACTACGAGTGTAGCTGTGGGTATATATTGGCATCACTGGTGAACATAACCAGTTACTCCTTTAAGACTGAAGAAGTCACATATTATTTGAAAAGTACTACTACTATACTATTCTATACCAATACTATACTATGTCCAAGGAGTCAGATACAGAGGAAAAATACTTAAATTATGTCCAAGTGGAGGACGGAATGAAGGAAGGGGCTTCTATGCCAAAGGTGAGGCCCTAACTGTAAAATGTTTGGAATAGAGATTTGGCTTGTTCATTAAAAAAAAAAAAAATGCTATAAAAGGAACGATTGGGAAGGTTTCACTATCATTTATTCGTTAACAATGAACTGGTTCAATGATGCTGAAAGTTTGACTTTTATTACATTATTCATTCTTCACAAAGCTCTATGAAGTAGAAAAACCACCCATAAGTACTGACGAGGAAACCAGTGACTTGCCTGAGGCCACGTGGTGACTTGCATAGCATGTTCGACCTTGGAACTCGGTGCTCCCCTATTCTGGAAGAGTCACTCTGTTCCTTTATTGTCTCTTCATTCCCAACCAGGTTCTTTGCTCACAGCTGGTCCAAAATGGGAATTTTTTATCTGTGGCTGCCTGATCGTGAAGGCTAACTCTAACCAACATCTCTTGCCATTGCTTTGAAAATGGCATATAGCAAGTGGTTCGGGATGCCTCCCAGCTAATTTACCTGACCCCTCTCTACTTTCTCATAGAGAAAGGGCTGGACAGGTATAGTTGATCCATTTCTGAATTTTGATAGGGTCAAGTTGGAAGCATACAGTCTAAAGTCCGTATACCTTGGTTTGAATGCTGTTGCCATGACTTACAAGCAGTGTGAAAGTGATTTTGTGCAGGTTACTTAATCTCTCTATTTCTCAACCTTCTATTTGGCAAAAGTGCTATAAAGATGAAAGAGTGAAATGTTGCAGTGCAGATTAAATGAGTTAATATATTAAAATAAATTAACATATACTGAGAACTGTGACTAGCACAAGGTAATGCTCAACAGCTGTTATTGTTGTTTGTTATTGTTAAAGATTACTAATCAGAGGCCTTCATCAATATGGTGGCATAGATTGATGTAGTACTTGGAGCCTCAAGCAACCACATCAAAATTACAACTAAAATGCAGAAGAACTATCATTCAGAACCACCTGAAATCTTGTTGAACACAAGTCCTATAACTAAGGATATAAAGAAGAACCCACATGGAGGCTGGTAGGAGGGGCAGAGATGAGAAAGGGTCTGGTCCCACATTTACATGTGGCCATTAAAAATTGGGAGGGATATATTGGCTGCCAGGGTATGCCCTGAGGAGTGAGGTGTCCTCACCCCACACTGGGCTCCCCAGCCCAAGGTTTCAGTGTCTGAAAGAGAAGTCCACATAACTTCTGGCTGTGAAAAGCAGTGGGGGTTTTGGCTGAGTGAGATGGAAGGCTTCTGGAGTCCCAGGTGTTCCTCTTAAAGCTCCCCCTCTCCCGGCCCACGAACATACTTGGAATCACTGGCTCTGAGCTCCAGGGCTAGGGCAGCAGCTTGAAAAACACTAGGGACATACATGGAGGAACTGAGTTGTCTGGCATCAAGGTGAAAGCTGGAAGGGCATCTTTGTCCCAGACGGAAGGGCTGGCAGGGGCTGTTGTTCTTTTCTGAGCCCCTGACCCACAGAGCTGGCATGAGCCTTATCTGAGCCTCCATCAACCTGGAGGAGACCCTCCATCCTGGTGATTCTCTGAGACCCAGCCCCACCCAACTTGTGGGTTCATCCAAGCCACTTCTAGTGTTTTTTGTTTTTGTTTTTTTTCCCATGCAAATGGCTTATCTTGGTTCATGCTGAAGAATTTCCTAAATTTTCTCAAACTAGCAAGTCTGGTCTCAGTGCACCCCATACCTTCTGTTAAAAGGCCTCAGGTCCACCATCAGTGACAAGTGGACTTGGTTTACAGCTTGGCCTCTTCTCAGAAACTCCAAGCCTAATACAAGTAGCAGCCATTTGCTAATTGCCTTGTAGCTTGTGCTGGGTGGTCCCTGGCAGGGAATAGGCAGAGGCTGACCATAGGCTGTACCTTCCAGCTCATACTAAATCCAGGGCACTTGGTGGGCAGCTTCAAACCATGCCAGAGCACCACCCAACCACCTGCGTGAGCAACACACTCAAGGGGCAAACCGAACTAGCACCAGGGCCCCTCTAAAGTGAGTCCTGCTCCCTGGGGTTGGCTCCAGTCTCCATGGTGGTTGAATTAATGTCAATAGCAATCCAGGCTCAGTTACAACAGGAGGGCACACAAACTACAGGGGAGAGGGTAAGGGGAGAAAAGGGTGCACCTGGAGTGCCCAGTTCTGGTGACAAGGAGGCTACGCCACTGGGCCCTACAGAACACCTATGACATAAGGCCACTCTACCCAGACTGGAAGACATACCAGTTATACCTGATACATGAAAACACATCTGTGGAGGCAGCCAAAATGAGGGGACAAAAAAAATATGTCCCAAATGAAAGAACAGAACAGTACTCCAGAAAAAGCATGAAACAAAACGGAGACAAGCAATCTACTAGATGCAGAGTTTAAAACACTGGCTCTAGAGGTGCTCAAGAAACTTAAGGGAAGAGTGGATGAACTTAGTGAAAACTTCAACAAAGAAATGGGAAACATAATGGAGATAGAAAGCAAAAAGAAAACCAGTTAGAAATAAAAAATACAGGAACTGAAATGAAAAACACATTACAGGGAATCAACAGTAGAGTTGACAAAGCAGAGGGTCAAACCAGCAATTTGGTAGATAAGGAAACAGAATAAAAACAATCAGAATAGCAAAAATAATTTAAAAATTATGATAGTATGAGGAGCCTTTGGGACAACTTTAAGCATATCAACACTTGCATCATGTGGGTGCCAGAAAGGGAAGAGAGAGAACAAGCAATTGAAGATCTTTTTGAAAAAATAATGATGGAAAACTTCCCTAACCTAGTTCAGGAAATAGACACACAAGTCCAGGAAGGACAGAGAGTCCCATCAAGTTGAACAAAAAGAGGTCCACACCAAGACACACCATAATTAAAATGATAGAGTTAAAAACAAAGAGAGAATCTTAAAAGTAGCAAGAGAAAAGCAGTTAGTTACCTGCAAGAGAGCTCCATTAAGACTATCAGCTGATTTCTCAACAGAAACTTTGCTGGTCAGAAAGGATTGGCACAAAATATTCAAAGTGATTAAAAGCAAGGTCCTACAACTAAGATTATTTTACCCAGAAAATTTATTATTTAAACCTGAAGGTCAGATAAAGAGCTTCCCAAACATGAAAAAGCTGAAGGGGTTCATCACCACCACCAAACCAGTACTATAAAAAATGTAAAGGATCTTCTTTAAGTAAAGAAGAAAAAAAAGATAAAAAATGTGAATAATAAAATAGCAATAAATACACATCTATAAATAATTACTTTAAATACACATAGATTAAATTATCTAATCCAAAGACATAGAGTGGCTTAATGGATAAAAAATTAAGGCCCTTTACATATATTGTATACAAGAGACTCACTTCACATACAGGACACACATAGCCTATAAGTAAAAAAATGGAAAGATAGACTTCATGAAAATGGAAATTAAAAAAAAAAAACTGAGATAACAATATTTATACCAGACTAAATAGACTTTAAAACAAAGGCTATAACAATAGACAAAGAGTCCTAGCTGGTACGACTCAGTGGACTGAGTGCTGACCTGTGAACCAAAGGGTCACTGGTTTTATTCCCAGTCAGGGCACATGCCTGGGTTGTGGGCCAGGTCCCCAGCAGGGAGCATGTGAGAAGCAACCACACATTGATGTTTCTCTCTCTTCCTTTCACCCTTTTCCTCTGTAAAATAAATAAGTCCTTTAAAAAAACAATAGACAAAGACCCACCAATTCTAAATGATTCAGCCATAAAAGTGAATATGATTCAGCCTTGTAACAACATGGATGGACCTAAAGGGTATTGTGCTGAGTGAAATAAGTCAGGCAGAGTAAGACAAATGCCAGATCATTTTACTTATATGTGGAATAAAAAAAACACACACACAAAGAACAAGCAGGAAAGAAACAGACTCACAGATACAGAGAACATTTTGAAGGATGCCAGATTGGGAGGTTGGAAGGCTAAAAAAGGTGAAGTACAAATACTTACAGAATAGTCATGAGAATATAAAGTACAACATAGGGAACATAGTCAATAATATTCTAATAACTATGTATGGTTTCAGATGGGTACTAGATAAATGTCTAATCACTGGGTTGTACACCTGAAACTAACAAAGTATTGTACATCAACTGTAATTGAAAAAATAATGAATGATTTATAAAAAATACATTCATTTCCAGGTTAAAAAAAAAGATTAGTAATTTAAACCTTTGGGGCCATTGACATGTTAATATGAAACATTACCCAAATAATTTGCAACCAGAAAAATCAGCAGTAAATTTCAAAAACAAAACAAGGTGAGGTCCAGTGGCTAAGATTGTGGATTCTGAACCAGACCACCTGTCCTCAAATCTTGGCTTGTCATTCATGAGTTGTGTGCCCTTGGTAATTTGCCCAACTTTTTCATGCCTCCATTTTCCTGTGGAAAAAAAATAGTAATAATATGAGTATGTACCTCATAGGAATATTATAAAGATTAAAAACAAGTTAACATTTCTACAGTTATTAAAAAATACCTGGTACATAGTAGAAACTGCCTAAATACTGGTTAACAAACAACAAATTAAAGGACCAACTGAAGATCACATAGTTGACTCCCTTTCTTGAAATTGTGAGTTTTCTCACTATTCTATGGGTGTGGTCACTGCAGCTTTACAAGGCGTTAATTTCAGATTTTCAGGAAATTCTGGTGATATGTTAACTTCAGTTTATGAACACCAAAATTCAGTGACCTTAGATTAACAGCCTGGAATTAGCCACTCACAAGTGGTTCATATGATCATCTAAAACAAACCAACCATCAATTGATGCATTATGAGAACTGAAAAATAGAGTTGCATTTTTGGATCAGTTCTCGGACCATCAAGAAAATACTTGAAACCTGTACGTGCCACAGATTGTCCTTGGAGAGATTTGGACCTCAAGCTTCATGATCTTCAGGAAGTGGGACAATCCCCCTTCATGCCATGGAAAATGTGGGAAGAGGGCAGCAGCATATACAGCCATCAACTGTTGGGTAGGATACCGGGAGCTGCCATTGCAATCCCAGAGAGAGCATCCTCTGGCAGTGCCTGACCCTAGTGAAGCTCCCAGTACATCTGAGCATTTGGGTGAGCACCTCTGCAGGACAGAGGAGAAGCATCCTGGGGTGCAAAAGAGCACAGATTTTGGAGCTAGTTGGGCTAGCATTAAATTCCTGCTCCATCACACCCCAGCCATGGGACCTAGAAGAGTGTACTCAAGCCCTATGGGGCTTTCTTACTATAACCTTAAAATGGGTACAGCATATCTTGAGAAAGAAGAACAAAGTAGGAGGGATCACAATACCCAGTGTCAAACTACACTACAAGGCCACTGTAATCAAAATGGTCTGGTACTGGCATTAGAACAGAGAGACAGATCAATGAAACAGAATAGAGAACCCAGAAGTAAACCCATGTCTCTAGTCAATTAAGAGTTGACCAAGGGGCCATGAGCATACAATAGGGTAAAAATAGCTTCTTCAATAAATGGTGTTGGAAGATCTGTACAACTACATGCAAAAAAAAATGAAACTAGATACACCAGAATAAGCTCAAAATGGATAAAAGACTTGTAAGTTGTGACACCATAAATGTCCTAGAGGAAAAGACAGGCAGGAAAATTTCAGATATCTCACACAGCAATATTTTTGCTGATGTATCTCCGAGGGCAAGGGAAATAAAGGAAAAAAGTAAACAAATGGGAATATATCAAAGTAAAAAGCTCCTGCACAGCTAAAGGAGACATTATCAAAGTGAAAAGGGATCCAACTGTATGGGAGAACATATTTGCCAATGATACATTGGACAAGGGTTTGATCTCCAAAACATGTAAAGAACGCATATGACTCAACACCAGGAAGACGTACAAACCAATTAAAAAATGGGAAAAGGACCTGAATTGACACTTCCCCAAGGAGCATATACAGAGGGCCCATAGACATATGAAAAGATGCTCAACATCACTAGCTGTCAGAGAGATGCAAATTAAAACCACAATGACATATCACCTCACACCTGTCAGACTGGCCGTCATTAATAAATCAACAAACACATGCTAGCAAGGATGTGGAGAAAAGGGAACCCTAGTGCACTGTTGGTGGGAATGCAGACTGGTGCAGCCACTGTGGAAAACAGTATGGAATTTCCTCAGAAAACTAAAAATGGAACTGCCTTCTGACCTGGCAATTCCACTGCTGGGATTACACCCAAAGAATCCTGAAACATCAGTTTGAAAGAACTTACGCACCCCTATGTTTACAGCAGTGCTATTTACAATAGCCAAGTGCTGGGCATGGCTTAAATGCCCATCATTAAACGAGTGGATCAAAAAAACTGTGGTACATCTACACAATGGAATACTACACAGCAGAAAGAAAGAAGAAATTTCTACGTTTTGCAACAGCATGGATGGAACTGGAGAGCATTACGCTAAGTGAAATAAGCCAGATGGTGAAAGACAAATAGCATATGGTCTCACCTGTAAGAGGAATCTAATGAACAAAACAAACTAATGAAGAACACAGAACCACAGGCATGGAAACGTGGAACAGACTGAAAGTGACCAGAGGGGAAGGGGAAGGGGAATAATGTTGGAAAGAAAGGGAAGGGAGCAGTCACAGAAACTTGTATGAATGACCTAGGTACATGGACAACAGTATGGGAACTGACGGTTGGAGCGGTGGTTGGGGTGGACCGGGGAGGGCAAAGGGGAAAAAACTGGGACTACTGTAACAGAATAACCATAAAAAAATGGCAAAAGTAAGTAACTTCATTTCTTTAGGGAACGATTTTATATCATGCATCTAATACAGCATTTGGAATGTAGATCAGGATCCCCCATCAACCACAGTGGTCATTTATTTATATATTTTTTCTGTTTACTTATAAGTACACAGGTACTGTGTTAGGCACTTAGGATGCATTATTTCACTTTTATCCACAGGTTCTGTGAGGTGAGTTGTAGTAACTCTTTTTTCTGTAGATGAAGAAACTTAGGGTTGGCAATGTTAAAGTAATTTACCCCAAATCACATGGTTAGGACCTGCAGAAGCATAATTTTATCCTGGTTTTATCTGAATTTAAACTTGTACACTTCCCTACCTGTTTAATACCACTTTCCCCTCTCTCTCCTCTCTATTTAATTCCAATTCCTTCAGGGCTCTAACGCCAACCACATTGCATTGAAGACCACCAACTCTTAGAGCAAATATACGGGCTACAAAAATGAACAGGGCAGGGTACTTGCTTATCCTCATGGTATTATAAAGGTCAAGGCAGTAGGGGTGAAGGGTGAGCTGAGCACAGCCAAGCAGGAAGCCTGACCGATCCTGATGGATGCAGTTTACCTTCAGAAGGGTCATGTGCCTGGGGGTTGACCTTCAGCTTTGCTTATCCTGCAGTTCTGAAATAGCTTGCTCCGGGAAAGGCAGGAAAAGTTTTGCTGCTTCGTAACTGGTATGGAGATATCGATCACACTGGCTTAATCTGAGGTCTCCGATTAAAACTTTGAGGTCTCCGATGAAAACTCCAGCACGAAATCATCAGTCATGTTTTCATTCAATTCACTTCCCTTGAACGAGGCTCCCAAACACCATCCAGTAGCTCATTGGCTATAGTAGCACCCCCTGAACTTCTATTGGTCTTTTTTGTACTAGCAAATCCAGGAAAGGCTAATGGGCCTCTCCATTTGGAACTTCCTGCACCTGGACATTTAGCGAAGCGCTGGTTTTAAAGTTCTACGTGAGTGGCTCATTCGAGGAGGGTAAGCCTCCTAAGTAATGGACTTCACTTAGTCCAGTAAGCAAATTCAAGAGCAGCAACAAACTACCCCCATAGCACAGACAGTGTTCCCTAATAGTCTTCGGGGTCCCAGACATACCTCTTAAACTTGAAACTAGAATGTAATTGACATGCACAGAAAACACACTTGCGCATACCTGACTTATACTGAGTGAGACTTTTGCTTTTCTGGTCAGGAACACCGTTGTTCAGAAATTAGACTTTTTTTCTTCTAAAAGGAGCAAGGATATTTATCCTTCCACTCTGGAGGGAAACATGTTTGTTTGTTTGGTTGGTTGGTTGGTTGGTTGTTTTTTTACCAAATTGGCTTTAAGAATGGCAGATATACTGGTAAAATGAATCTACCAGCCCCTGTCCTAAAACTCGCCCACATCTGTCCCCATTGTTTGGCTACTTTTTTCTTTGCACTGTCTTGTTTTCTCAATATGCTCCATGCTGCACTCCATATTGTTCCACGTTTTCACGATACGTTCCTTGTTCTCATGATATGCTCCACATTATAGCCCCTGCCCTCCCTTCCAACGCTTGGATCCATGACCCAGTTTCAGCCCTGTCATCTGCGGCAGCTGTAGTCAGTGCCTCCCTCATATTCCCTTGGCATCCGTGAATGTCATTTGGATTCCCTCACATGTGAATGACTTCTCACTGCAGTCACGGCAACTCTCTGCCTAAACGCTTTTTCAGGCTGCAGGAACGTGCTGAGCTTCCCACCAGGGCAGCCCGAAGTCCTGGAAGTTAATATCCCCAGGACGAGACCACCACTGGAGAGAGGGCAGTTGGTGGATAAATTTCCCGGGTTCCTTGCCCATAGGATACACTGATGCACAGATGTGTTCTGTAGAATTTCCTAAAGACTCTTGGCTCATTTTTCCACTGCCCAATTGGTGCTTTCTGGAATCACTTCCTAAATAAACAAATCCTCCTTAAATCCTTGTCTCAGTGTCTGCTTCTCAGGGTACCCAACCTACAATACTATCCCAGATTTAGACACAAGCTTCCTGCAGCACATGAACTTATATCTATCTGTCTTTCAGACCTGCAGTAAGAGATCCCAGCCTTTAAGACCTCCCATAGCCCCCTGACGAATGACCCAGTCAAACCTGAGCCTCACGCAGGTCCCTCCAGATAGGAGTGAAATTACAATGAACCAAATTGTTGCAGAATTTCATTATTTATGCAAGTGGATAGACCAAATAGATAGTTTGGGATAGTAATTTTCCTAAACTACTTGATTATTTTAGCAATCATTTTGTATGAACTTGGCCTGTTATGGTGAGGCAAGAGAATGTGGTAGTTAAAGAGCTTGAGCTCTGGATTCACATAGAACTGGGTTCAAATCTTAGTTCTGATTCATGCCAGTACTATGACCTTGGGGCATAGTACCTTGACTCTCTAGGTCACAATTCCTTTACTTATAAAACGTGAATGAATGGTCACAATAGAACCTCCTTTAGAGACTTGTTGTAAGAGTTCAATACCATGATACTAAAGCTCTATTATGGAGCCCAACACATGATACATATTCAAGTAAGTATCAACTATCAGGAATGTGCCATCATATGTCCCAAGGCATAAATAGGGCCTTATGCTTTATTGTAAGAGAAAGGTATATATGGGCAAACAGGGAAATCTGTACATCACATTTTCCTATTAACTACTAAGTGCAAATTTGGGAGAAAATATGACCCCTTTGGATTTACGTGTCGCTCTTGGTTTTAGGACTTGTTTCCTAGAAGTAAAACCTAATACAGGTATCCTGGCACAAGTGACTTATTGCCAAAAGGTGTGGGGGAAGTTTCAGGTAAAACCTGTATGAAAGTGAGTAAAGCAAGACAGGGCAGAGGAAGCAGTTGAGCAAAGATGGAGACAGAACTGAAACTAGACTCTGCCTCATCTCTAACCCCAGGGAGCTTTGTAGTGCAAATGGGTGTGAAGAGTTAGTCTACTTTGTGGAAAAGGAGCAGCCCTTACATACCTCAGCGTTGGGAGTTCCTGTGTGGTGTGCCTCCAGGGAAAAGGCACAGCATCCTAGGTTTTCCCAGGGGAGTTAGCTGGGTACAGTTCTTAGCAGGAGGATGCAGCTGTGACCTGTGAGCAGCCAACATCCCAGCAGCTGTGGCACAGGTGGTCTGCTAGGTAAAGGGGACCTACGTGAGACCTCAACAGCCACTATTACACTCCTCTATTTCCATAAAATGTATGTTGTGTTGTTGTTAAGAGTTCTACAGTCATTTCTGCTATGGGAATTAGAAAATGATGCACCAATGCTTATTCTGCCTCTTGGCCAATTTGTAACATAAAGTATGAGGGGGCACCGCCCAAAACACCTGGAATTTTCTTCTGTAAGATGGGTCCCTTGTAGTACAGGCTTTCCCTACTAGGTGAGTGTGCTAGGAACCCGTCTGTATCAGTGTACCAGCTGGCGTTGTTGTGAGAGGCTGTGCTGGCTTCAGTGAATTTTTTTGAAGACTCAGCATGTTTGCCCGTTTCATGAGGGGTGATGTAGAAGCATCACATCATGCTGAGTGTTCAGCAGTTTTTGATCCAAAAACTGCATGACTGCCGTGCCCCACCCTCCCTATTCACCCTATCTCACCCCAAGCAACTTTTTCTGTTTCCCCAAATAAAAAAAAACCCTCAAACGGAAATGTTTTGCTGATGTGGAACTGGTGGAACAAGCAAACACACAAGAAATGGAAGAAGCACTAAAAGCCATTAAAATTGATGAGTTCAAAAACGGTTTTGAACAGTGGAAAAAATGTCTTGATAGGTGTATTGCATCAAAAGGAGAATACTTTCATGGTGACCGAAGTTTAAACATGTAAGAATAAACACATAATTTTTTATAAACAGGTTCCAGTTTTGGGGGGTGTCACTTCTATGTGGTCATAGACTATTACCAAAGAAGTCTTTTATAAACAAACATATCTCTACCTGGTACTTCCTGCAATTTCCTATTTATCTTGGGAATTCTGAATTTGCTCTAAGAACTTATCTGGACAGAATTGATGCATCAAGAAAGTTCTTGGGGTGGGGAGGCAATTCCACTGTCTGGATGATTTATGAAAAATTCACAAGCCTGCTTTTGGATAGACTGTCCACAGTGCATAGCAACATGCTTTGAGTCCAAGGACTAAAGTCTTGCTGAGATGCCATTTTCTGTCAATCTTCCCCATGACACCCACAGCTGCGCCGTGTACTGATGGCTAACAGAATTGGTGAGCAAAATGGGTTACTGGGTGACTAGGATTAGGAGTTAGAAGGCCTGAGTGTGAATCCTAATTTCACCACCTACAAGTTACATGAGCAAGTCACTTTTCCGTTGGGCATTTTTTCCTCTTCTTTATAAGACTAGCTCAAGAGAGCTGCTGGCAATCCTACAGAGTCATTGTATGACCAAATGAGAAAAGACATAGTAAAGGTAACTTATTGATGCTGTTATCGCAATTATTAGCATATTAACCTTTGACTGACTCTAGCCTTATAACTTTAGTTGATATGTGGCATATAGCCCAAAATAACTGTATGAGAATACAGTTATCTTTGTTCCTTTATCTCTGACATCCAAACAATTCCCCTGGGTTACAGAGAAGTAATTTCTTAAAGAAATTTACTAAGGACAGGACAAAGGGAAGATTCAATTATAGGACTTCCTACAGTCATCTAAAATCTTCCTTTTCTGGTTAAAAGTTATCCAACTTTTGTACAAGATTAGTTTTCCAGAGAAACAGAATTATGTTGCTGCCCCAGAAACGCTTATTTCTAAGTCTATTAAAATGAATGCTTTAACATCCAAATACTATTTTGGTTTATTGCTTTAAATACCAATGTTAACTTTTCCTTTAGAGCTATTCTCAGAACCCAGCAATACCATCATATCTAGTCTAGGTAACGATTATGTAATTCATAGCTGATAGACGCGCAGGGCTCTTGGTGATTACCGACTGGAGCTATGGGTGTTGGTGTATTAAAGGTACTGAACAGTACTGTGTGTGTGTGGTGGGCGTATGTTCATGATCTAGTGTCTCCTATAAGTCAGCTGGCTAACCGCTCGGCTAGCTGCCTGCTGAGTAGCTCAGCACTAAGGAATAGACAAGAGTCACATACAGGAACTATGCTGTTCACTCAGCTTTTACTGAATGCAGGTTCACTCAAAGGAGGACATCAACATATATTAATATACTACTTACATTGTAATAGTCTAAGAGAAATAGAACACACACACACACACACACACACACACACACACACACAGCAATCTATGGGGGATAACAAACCTGAGTCTGAGAGTCTCAGTCTGCAGGTCTGGGAGACAGCATGGTGGGCAATGGAGCTGTCAGTGTCTTGCAAGGAAGGATCTCTGGAGCCAGGTGGGCAGCGGGGCAGGTGAAGTCCTCAGCCCAGCCGGGCAGAGCCTCTGGTGGCCGATGCCAAGAGAAATCAGCGTGGCATGGAGGAGCACTCTGGTGTGTGGAGCTCGGCTGTCTCAGCCGTGGTCCAAAGCCTGCTTCAGTTGTCTCTTGAAGGTGGTGGACTCTACCCTTCTGGGTCTTACGATAAATGTCTTGGCACCCCTGATGGCAAGTGGGGAATTTCCCCAGGAGCCCACGGGTGGTTCAGAACATAGCTGTTCTGCTTGGCACCCATGATGGCAGCTGGGCAGTTTCCCCAGGAGCTTACCTATGAGTGGACCCACTCTACAGACATGGCTATTCTGATCACATGTGCAGACATCTCAGGTGGGTCTCCTTGCCAGATGTGTCTGCTCTGACGTAGGTAGTTTCCCTCTTGAACTGAAGTGTCATGGCTGACTGGCAGCCATCTTGGTTGACATGAGGGACTCCATTTTTTTTTATATACTTTGTGCTATCTTGATCGGAGCAATGCCATTTTATTGGTCCTGCTCTCCACAACGTGTGTCTGGGGAAGGCCAACAAAAGTGTTCCTCAAGGTCTGACATTTGGGACGAATTGTAAAATTATTAAAAATCCTCAGGTTGCCTTTGTTTGGATATAGATTATTGAACCTAGTGTATTGATTGATAACTCAAATATTCATGGACAAAATTCTTGATATAAATGGCCTTGACTCAGGCAAAAAGATGCAATCCTCTATTTTAAAGGAAATACCATCCAGGAAATGGAGTTGGGAAGACACAACATGGAAGGAGAATACAAGGACGGTGAAGAGGGAGGGCTGTACCGATGGGGGCCAAGGGGGTGACTGGAAGTCATGACACACCGGATGATGGGGCCAGGGTTCTGCCACACAAGGACTCCTCTCGAGTTCTGGAGTGGTGGCATATCAGAACATGAAAGAAGCTATCTGTTTTTTAAGGCATGCGCGTAGGGCAAATAAATGAGTTTGTCCTTTTACTGAGGTCATATACAACACTGCCATTCATCCTGGGGTCAACAGACCAGCAGCAGCATTGATGTCTTAGGAGAGTTTGTCAAACATGCAGAATTCTGGGCCCCACTCCAGAGATTCTGAGTAAGAATTCTCATTTTGCGAAGATTCCCCAGGCAATTACACATTATGATTGATAAGCACTGTAATCAAGAGTGCAAAAAGTATAAGACAAGGTCTCTTCCTTAAAAAATGAGGCAATGGGGCCAAATAAAATTTAATACATACTCTTGTGGATGAGTCCCCCTCAACCAGAAACAGAGCTGTATCTTAAGTGCAATTTATAGTAAAAGACACAAAAAGTAAATTGATAATTTTAATGCAGTGTGATGAACACTATTGACATGTCTACTTGCAAATAAGAAAAGTTTCACATGGAACATGTGAAATTCTATTTCCTTCCTTCCTTCCTTCCTTCCTTCCTTCCTTCCTTCCTTCCTTCCTTCCTTCCTTCCTTCTTTCCTTCCCCTCTTTCTCTCTCTCTGTTTCCTTTCTCCCTCCCTCCCTTTCTTCTTGTTTTTTCCTTTCAGCGTGTTACAATTTTTTTTACTTTTTGGGTAACCAGTTTTAAACAACAGAAGGAGCTAAGCCCCACCTCTATCCTCTATGCTTCTAGAATTGAGGCTTTTTGAAGCCTTTCTGAGAGCATTTTTCTATCAGAGGGCGGTTCTCTGTTCCCACTCTAACCCAACACAGCTCACTGTGACTCAGCAGTTCCTTACTCAGTCCTGTACTTGGGCCCTCTCTCTGAGACTGGCTGGGCTTCTGCCTTGTGTTGCTGCGACTGAGTCTTAGTCTTAATTAGTGGGGTCCTACCTTGTCTCATTAAAGACTGAAGTTTTTCCTGATTGCATTCTGGAATCATCTTTCCTGCTGAGAGACGTCTGGATGTTGCTGGGATTCCTGAGGGTGACCTCATTGCACATTCCTCCTTGTTGCATTTTTGATCCCCTTATTACATTTCTTGGACATTTAATACAAACACCCACTTTTATTATGACCTATTGCTTACTTACCCCTTAAATGTTTTGTCATGCTCTTAGCGTTTCACATAATTTGACAGCTAAATAGATAGAAGAAGAGTTCTGTTTTCAGTATGGCTTAATAACCTCCTAAGAGACTGACCTTTAGTTTACAACAATAAACTCTGGACAAAATCAAAAGCAACCACACAAAGGCTCTGGAGAGTGAAGAAAAGCAGACAAATGTTGGACTGGAGACAAAGGAGAAAAAAGGGAGCATCACAGGTGAGTTTTCTGTTTTGGCAGCTTTAGCATACAGGAAAGCTACGGTCAGACAGCGTGAGCAAAAAACTGTGATAAAAACCCTGTAATGTTCTGTCCTGAAAAACCAGGCAGTAGGGTTCAGGATAGTTATGGCTGCTGGAAAGGATATCAGATGAGTTCTGGAAAGCAGAGTATAAGAGGTGGATCCTGAATTCTCTGTGTAAACTCTCGTCAAATCTCAGACTGACCACTGAACCAGTCATGCACAGAGCAGACCAACCCAGGATAAAAGGACTTCAATGACACCTGAATTGCCACCCCAAAATAGAGAGTTTTCTATTTGAGTCCAACTAAATTAATTTTTTTCTAAAACAAAAATAGCAGTCGTTTTGCGATGAATGTAATAGAATCCAGAGTCTTTTCAATATAACATTCATAATGACCTGGATACCATCTAAAATTACTTGACATATGAGGGACTAGAAAAGTTGACTCATTCCTGAGAGAAAAATACAGTGAACAGAGAATATATGTTAGGTGACTTGGATGTCAGAAATAGCAGCTGGAGACTTTAAATCAGCTATTAGGACTGTGCTCAATGAGGTTAAAAAAGTACATGTTTATAAAAGGGTGAAACTATAAAAGAGTGCTAAATAGAAATTCTTGGACTACAATGGAAAATATATGAAATTAACCCTGGCTGGTGTAGCGCAGTGGATTGAGCGCAGGCTGCGAACCAGAAAGTCGCCAGTTCGATTCCCAGTCAGGGCACATGCCTGGGTTGCGGTCCAGGACCCGAGTGGGGGCACGTGAGAGGCAACCATACATTGACGTTTCTGTCTCTCTTTCTCCCTCCCTTTCCTTCTCTCTAAAAATAAATAAATAAAATCTTTAAAAAAACAATTAATTAAAAAAAAGAAAAAAGAAAATACATGAAATTAAAAATCTCTGTGACAATCTCAAGGACAGAGTGGAGACAACAGAAGGAAGAATCAATGAACTTGAGAATTATCCGATATGAAGAATCGAGATAAAAAAGATTATCAAACAAATGAATAAACAAATAATTAACAGGGTCAAGGTACTCATGGGATAATAAAGAAAAGACAAACACATGTGTAGTTAGAGTCTCAGAAAAAAAGGAAAACAATAATGGGACCAAAAAATGTTTTAAGTAATAATGATTAAAGTTATTTCTGGAGTGAAACACATAAATTCATAGATTTAAGAAGCTCAGTTAACTTTAAGCAAATGATTAAGAACTAAACCCTAGCACATCAAAGTTGTATTTCTGAAAATTGAAGATAAAGAGAAAAAATCTTTAAGTGTTTATTTTGGTCTTTGGTTCTTTCAATTTTTGCTTCTTGCATATTAATGACTTTCTTTAGGTACATTTATATATATAATTGTTACATGCTTTATTATAAAATATATTCTTTTTCTCTAGTGATACATTTTCTCTTGAAATCTACTTTGCCTGATATTAATCTAGGTATATCAGGCTTCTTATATTTATGGTTTCCCTAGTAAATATTTTTCTATCCACTTACTTTCATCCTATATCTTTACATTCAAATTACATCTCCTGTAGACAGCATATAGTGGACTCTTGCTTATTTTTATCTAGTCTATCAAGTTCCTTCTTTTAATTGTAGTAATTATTGGTATAAAGAGAATGTAGGTGTCCCATTTCTCCTCATTCAGATTTTCAATCATTTTTTTCTAATCTTTGCCAGTCTTTCATCTCTGAACTCCAAAGCACTGATGTCTTGATTTTCTGAGTTTTCTGGGATTCTTCAGTAGGAATTGGATTGCACTTTATAAGAATCTCTCCCTGCAAGCGCTGAAGTTTTAGCTTCTTCACTTGGTAAACTGGCTTTCATTATTCTATCTGCTTTCTTTCTTCCAAATATATGTTGGTATTTTTCTCAACAATTATTTATTATATGACTATATCAAGCACTATTTTAGGTGTTAAGAATATAGCAGGAATACAGCTTTTGTCCTTCTAAAGCTTAAATTATAATGGGGGAAAACAGATAATAAAGCCATAAATATATAATATAGTTTGAGGAATATTAAGTACTATAGAGAGAAATCAGCAGTGTAATCAAACTAGTGAGTGGGGGACTGGGCTGTTTTATACAGGATAGTAAGAAAGGTCCTTCCGATAAAGTATCCTTGCTTACCGGCTATGTTTTTATGTTTGCTTTAACATCTTGAGTTCTTTTAAAAAATCCTTTATAGTTATTTTAATGAGGCTTTGAGAAAAGAGCAAAGGTAAATATATATATATATATATATATATATATATATATACACACACACATATATATATACACACACACATATTTCATGCACTAAAATTAAAAGAAATTCCAACTGCATTTTCTAACACAGCCATTAATCTCCTTTTTCTACTTTAGGTCTGTTGGGCTACACAGGGTTATGAAGACGGTTTCTCCAAGCCTTAGAGATCCCTGTTCTAAGCACTCAAATTCTATTAGAAGTTATTAGGCACACAGTACCTTTTCCTAAATACCACTTAACATTTTAAAATCACTTTCCCAACACTACCCAACTCTTCAAATTTTCTTAAGTTTGCTAATAATTCTATACAGAAGATTAGTATCCAGTTTGTTCAGTATTGTTATGTAGCCTATCTAAGCACAGAAATGTCATGATTCTATTATGGAATGTATGTGTTTTTTAAAAATATTTATTCCCTCAAGCACTTAGTATTTAAATTTCTTCTCTGTGTAGGCCTCCTATGGAAATGGGTTCTGTTTTCTGTTTGACAAACATTCATTATTTTTAGCTTTTTCCTAAGGGACATTAACTTACCATGAAGAGGACTCATTAAAATGATGTACAAATCAATGGCATAGTTATTAACAGGCTAATGGGATGCCAGGCTTTAGTAGGATGCTGACCACCTAATATGCAAGTTAACAGCAGGAGACCCATGAAATCTCATATCTGATTCTTATTCCGAAGAAAAAATAAAAAATAACATTTAAAGCTGCAGCTTCAAAGAGTTCAGATGTCATCATTTTCCCTTTGAGGTGAAATATTTTTCTTCAAAAATTATCTTTAAAGTCGTAGGACACTGTAACATAGTGTGTGGTTACTGATGGTGAAATAAATGCTTTTTTAGGGCAGTTAGTGCCTTGCTTAATGCCAGGTGGTCATCCGCTTGCTTGTTTATTAAAAAAAATATTTATTTAGCGCTTTCCTTTCATTGGGCACTGTTTGAGCACTCGAAGAAACAAAAGAAAATGGAAAAAGTCTCCTCCTCACATTTTGTAGCTGGTATCGTCAAGAGGGGTGAAGAAGTGAGTTGATAATTGCAATTCCAAGGAGAGGTATTCAGTCCCAGGGGAAGGATTCCAGGGAAGAAAGCTTGTTCTGAATTTCTGAAGAGGTGGAAGCATAATGCGTTCAGGGAAGGCATTCGAAGAACACAGAAGTTCCGCTGTGGTAGACTCTGTCTCTTAACCTTTCTGTTCTGTCACTTGGCACAACACCACAACACTGAAGACCAGTAAGGGACAGTTGTTGAAGGAAAGAAGGGCGTGGGCAAAAGAGATGTCAAATACAGTGTCAAATGAATTTGTGTGTGTGTGTGTGTTGTGTGTATTTGAAGCTACTGATGTTAACTGAATCTCCATACCCACCTCAGCGTTAGAGCTGTTTTCTCAATAACAGTAACTGACTGATGCTCCGTACCCACTTGCTCGCCTGAGCAACAGATTTAAGAATGTTTGAGAACCCATTCATTTAGATTATAAAATAGATGATCGTTTTTATTTTTCAGATGACTAAATACAGCTTCCATTTGGGTTCCTCCTGTTGTATATTTTCAGTACAACAGAGTAAGATTTTTAAACAGTAATATAAGATTTACATACAGTGTAGAAACTAATTAAATTACCTATTCATCAAATATCTATTGAGAGTATTATGTGCCATGCTCTGTGAAGGGTCTCAGAGATAGAAAGATGAACAGACACAGTCCCTGTCTTCAAGGTATTGACAGTCTTTGAGGGAAGGAGATGCTGAAGCAGATAATTACAATGTAGTGCAGGTATTATTTTTATTAAGGTATATATAATATTCTATGGGACCACAGAGGAGGGACAACTGTTAGAGTGTGTGGGATGAGGTAGAATTGGTTATCAGAGAAGATTTTGAAGAGAAAGTGATTCCTTGACTGAATATTATAAGAAAAGGGTTATATCGTAAGCATTAGGTTGTCTAGGTGGTAATGGAGAAGAAAGATGTTTCTGGCAAACATTGAAAGACAAAAGATTATGGTGTCTATTAGTAATGAAAACTTAGTGAAATGTAGCATGCAACGTAGGAATAAGGAGAGGAGGTTAAGGAGAGATGGCAGGAAACATCCACTGCCACCCTACTCCCAATAGCCAAGATATGGAAGCGGCCAATGTGTCCCATCAGCAGATGAGTGGATACAGAAAATGTGGCATATACATGTAACGGGAGGAAGAAAATCCTGCCATTTGATCTGCTGTACAACATAGTGCCTATAGTTAACCAGATGCTATTATGTACTTCAAACACAATACCATGTTAAGTGTCCTTACCATAAACAAAAAACAACCAGCGCCCCACCCCTGAACAAATGGATGCAAGGAAAACTCAGGGAGGTATTGGGTACAGTTATTACCTTCTTTGCGATGATGGCATCATGGGTGTTCGTATATGTCTAAACTCATCAAATTATACACATTCAATATTTACAGTTTTTGTATATTATTTATACTTCAGCAAAGCTGTTAAATAACAGAGATGTTGGGAAATGGGACTAGAAATATAAATGCAAATAGAGTCACACCGTTAAAAATCCTGTATGTTATTCAGAAGAGTTAAGATTTTGCCCCTATGGAGAATTTTAGGGTTTTGAGTAGGGGAGTGAGGTGGTCAGACTTGAATTTGGAGGTATGGCACAAGCTATACAGGAAGCCATGCCTATGTCTAGGGGAATGACTTCAAAGGGGGCTGCAGTCTTCCATGTAATGAGTGATGAGGACCTTAGAGAGATGCGTGGACTAAGTAAAGAGGCATTTTTTGAGGTACATATCAAGAGGAGTAGGAATGGTTGTAGAACCAGAGGAGATGACCGCTGGACAGCATTTCAAGGCGTCAGGAGGGAAATGAATCTAGAGCTCAGGCAGGAATTAGACCTACAGACGTGGAGAGTCTTCTTTTCCACGGGGTGGAAACTGTTAATTCCTTGTGAATGCAGATGATGAGTTATGAAGCTCTGTTACACAGCTTTTGATGTGGAGAAATCAGACACTATTTCTTCCACTGCCACTCTGATAAACTATAACATTCCTGTGGGCAGGCCTGCGTCTCATTCTTTTTCATACACTCACACCTGGTACAGCAAATTAGCGTCATCGGTAAGCAGTAAATATTCTCTCTTTTTTGTAACTTAGTAGGGGGTCAGTTTCTCATACGGATCCAGTGTGTGAATAAATGTATGTTTATAACTCTATGAACGACTTGGGGTTTAATTGCCTTTGGAATTAGCCACAGGCACAGCTCCTTTTGAAACACTATTGTGCGTAAGTACTACAAAAGAAGGCAGTATCTTTTTTAAGTTCCTTTATGTAGGTTTATTACATTACAGAGAGGGAAGAAAGGATCAGTAGGAGAGAATCTTTGTTGTTTTGCAGTTGACCAAGAAACTCAGAAATCTGTGCAGAATGAGTTGTGAGAATTCCATCCAGGAGAGTGTGTGTGCTATGTCTCTGGTAGTTGCTCTAGGAGGTGGAAGATCATCCGATGGAATGGGAACGCAACAGAGGTGCTCATATTTATGAAAAGTTCTCTTTAAAAAATCAGATTAAGGGCCTCCTGGCAGCATTTTTTGGTGTCCAAGAACACTGCCAAAGTAGAGCAGTAATTTAAAGCTTTTAATGGGATTTCATTCAACTCAAAACTATATATTGAGCACCTACTATGTGCTTTGGACTGCACTCAAGTCTACTGTGTGCTTGTAGAATTTTTTAAAAAAACAATACATGTACCACCCCCAGAATAATAAATGATGAGAGAAAGGTGTTTTCTGGCAGGAATACTAAGTCATACTTTTTTTTCAAGCCTTGGACCAGGGCACAAAGTTTGGCTAGTAGGGCTAGCAATAACTTCCAACACTGACTTGCCATGTTGATCAGACTGATCTGGGCAGCACACAAGCTACTTAGCCTTATGTAGCAGTCCTGACTGTTTGGAGAATCCAGAATACAAAGTTGAAACAAGACCAGTCCTGACATCAAGCACTGTCACCCTAGTTGGGGGACACACGCAAAGGCAAACATTCAAGTAACTCTAACGTAAGGCAGAGAAGCATCAGGTGCTCTCGTTCAGGCACGCCCACAATTCTGTGGGAATCTCTGAAACAACAGGAAATCAAACGTATCAGTCCCCACATGACATTGAGAGCAGGCTTCTACAGGACTTATACAACCCAGCAATAAATATGGACATCTAGCCATGGGGGAAAATCAACATCTATCTATATCATCTATATCTATATTGATATCTATATCTAATCTATATCTAATCCATTTCTATTTCCATATCTATGCCTATGCCTATTTATCTACATCTACCTACTCATATATATGTGAGGAACATCCAGAAAGTATCCCACCGTGTAATATGAAAAATAGAGACATTTATTAAAGAAGATGCAAGGTATAAGAAACATTGTACACAGGACAATGACGCCTCAGTCCCCTTCAAAGTAGGCATGTTGGAGCTTCACACAGTTCTCCCAATTGCCATCAGCTGCCCTGTTGTATTTTCCTGAATCTCATCGATGGTCTGAAGTTCTTCTCTTCCAAAGGTGATTTTAGTTTTGGGAAAAGCCAGAAGTCACAGGGCACCAAATCTGGGCTGTAGGGGAGCTGAGTCACCTGGGTGATTGGATATTTCACACACACACACACACACACACACACAAACTGTGCATGAGACGTGATGCCTGAGCAGGTGCATTGTCATAGTGAACCTGCCAATCACCAGTTGCCCACAGCTGCAGCCTTCTGAATCATCTGAATAGTTTCTACAGAGGAATGTTTAAGCTTAATGCTGAATTTGATAGAGATTTGTTGCTCTACTTTCTCAGCTATTTTGAATGGGATAGCCAGCCACATAATACACAACTCACTCGATGGCACCTAGGTGTCTCCCATGCCCACTGACTAGTACAGTGAAGTCATCATTGTTCATGCATGTGCATTCCTGTCCACTTTCTTTGGCTGCCAGGTTACATGTATGTAGCGCAAACCATCCTCGCTATATTAACAGTGGCTAGACTTTTTCCAGACAGAACTTGCTCATATGTGTGTGTGTATAATATATAATGTCATATACAATATTATATATGATATATTATAATATATCATATATAACATTAATGTTATTAATATTATATTATTGTATAATGTATGACATGATATACAATATATAATATATAATGTAAGCAATATATTATATGACATGTATGATATATAATATATTAGTGAATATTATTCTTCAATCATCAAAATATATGTCATACTGTCACTACACAAATGCACATACACAGTTGTATAATTTGAAATACTCATATTTCATAGCCCTTCTTGCTGAGAGATAGCTAGGAGCAATGAGAATAGCTAGAACCCAAATATTGAAAACCACTATTGTTCAATAGAAGGAACCAGAGCTCCTTGAAGAAGACATTCATTCTAAGACTGAGACATTGAAAGTACCGGATTAGCTGGAAACATCTTGTGAGTCAGAAAATAAGGAAGTGCTTAAGAATGTATAATGAGAAATTAGCCCTGGCTGGTGTGGCTCAGCGGATTGAGTGCTGGCCTGAGAACCAAAGGGTTGCTGGTTTGTTTTCCAGTCAAGGCACCTGCCTGGGTTGTGGGCCAGGTCCCCAGTAGGGGGTGTGAGAAAGGCAACCACACATGGATATTTCCCTCCCTCTCTTTCTTCCTCCCTTCCCCTCTCTCTAAAAACAGGTAAATAAAAAATTAAAAAAAAGAATTTGTAAGGAGAAATTGGATCACTCATACATGCAACCTACCATAAGACCTGGAAATTGAACTCTGGGCACTTGCTCCAGAGAAATGAAAAGTTATTTTCACACAAATATCTGTACATGAATGTTCATAGCAACTTTATTCATAGTAGTCCAAAACTGGGGGGGGGGGGCAGATGTATTTCAATGGGTGAATGGTTAAAGAATCTATTGTATATCTATACCATGGCATATTCAGTAATAAAAAAATAATGAATTACTGACACATACAACTTAGATTAGTTTCCAGGGAATTATGCAAAGTGAAAAAGCCATTCCATAAAGGTTATACACTGTGAGTCCATATATATATTTTATATTTTTAAATGACAAAGTTTTAGAAATTAAAAATGGGTTGGTGTTTGCCCAGGGTTAGGGACTGTGATGAAGAGGGTAGTGAGAGGAAGGTGGGATTTACAAAATGGAAATGTGCAGGATCCCATGTTGTTGAAACTGTTCTGTATGTTGATGATAGTACATGCATGAACTTAAACATGTGACAAAATTGCTTGTCACTAAATACACACACAAACAAGTACATATGAAACTGGGAAAATATAAACAAGACTGGTGGGTTGTGTCAATGTCAATATTGTGATTGTGATGGGAGAGATTGGTAGAAGGTAGAATGGATCTCTCTCTATTATTTCTTGCAACTGCATGTGAATCTATAATTATCTCCAAATAAAAAGCTTAATTAAAGACAAAGGACAGTGAAATGACAAAAAAACACAAATGCCAACTGAAAGAGCTCCTAGTGATAAATGCTGGAACAATCTGAGGAGCAAGATAAATAATAAGAATATTGGATTATAATCCATGCAATAAAATAAATATTCATAGACTAAACTGATACAAATTAATATATAACTATATAAATGGACGAGCAAGGACAATTCTTCTATACATAGGAAACACAAATGCAAATGTAGAAAAAATTAGAGAGATATAAAACAACCATTAGGTGAATATCTCAGAAATAGGTAACATAAATAAACTCAACCAATTATGCTAAAATAAGTGGGCAAAAGTTTTCAGAGAAACAGGCTATTAATAGGTCCTCAAGGTATTGCTCTGAGTGCTTGTCAATTAGAAAAGAAATACTCTCATGAATAAAACTTCTATGAATATTTATGCACAGGTTTTTGTGTGGACATAAGTGATCCTGTCTCTGGGATGAATGCCCAGCAGACACCGCTCTAACTAAATGATGAAAGTTAATAAAACTGGTAGTAAGACCAATTAGCATCTTGTAACCTCTTAATATGCACTTAAAAAGACTGGATGGAGTTTTTGCAGCCAGTCTGTTTTGCTCAGTTCTTGCTTATTTCTGTAGCCAAAGGGATGAGCTTTTCTCAAATTCCGAGAACTACTGAGATCCTGGAAGGATCACAGTTAGTTGGTAATCATGTTATTCTATATGCCTAAAGCAGTGAGTCAGGATGAATCAGGTTGTTGGCATGTTTAAAGAAATATGAAGATTTGTGGTATTTACTTAGAACCTGGTTTGGTGCCTTGTCATGTGGCAGAAATGTGCTTATATGACCAGCTCCCTTTAAGAACTTTGGACTCCGAGACTTAAGCTGGCTTTCCGAACCAAGATACCTCACACGTACTCTGACATTCATAGCTAGAAATAAATATGGGTTTGTACATCTTTGTCCTGTAAAGTGATGACAAAGCCTGTTTTGAGCTTAATAGCATACACTTACGTACATACTTGTCCTGCTGTTCCTGCAGAGTATCGTCTGTTTTAATCTTTCACTTGTGGGAATAATTTTATGTTGAGTCCTGTTACTAGTCACCAAACTAGCAAGTGTCATGAGATTCCCAAGACAGGGACACAATACCAAGTCTATGGTGTTGATTTTAAAAAAATGTATAATTAACAATTTAATCAAACATGAATCGTGAAATGTTTTACAAAATAACTGACCAATGCACACAAATACATACATGTTCTTGTTTCAAGAACATGAAAGTCAAAGAAAGAATGAGAAATTGTCATGTACTGAAGGAGAATAACTATCCTTACAAATTGAATGCATCATGAGGTCTTGGATTCAATCCTGGACAAGAAAAATAACATTAGTACAGAAACTGATGAAATTTGAAGATCATCTAGAACTTAGTTTATAGTATAGTATATTTTAGTTAATAGTGTGGTAGAAACGATAGTTTCTTGATTATCATGCAACATAAATATTAGCATTAGAGGAAGCAAGTAAAAAGTGTGAGGTATGTCCAGAAAAAGTCCAGCCATTGTTAACATAACAGAAATGGTTTGCATGACATCGATGTAACCTGGCAGCCAAGGAGAGTGGACTGGAATGGGCATGTGTGAACAATGATGACTTTACTGTACTAGTCCATGGGGGCCATGGAGGCTGTTGAGTGGACATGTGTACTGTGTGGTCATCATGTTCAAGATGACTGAGTGAATAGAACAACAAATTTCTATCAAATTTTGTGGCGCTTCAACATTCCTCTGCAGAAACTACTCAGATGATTCAGAAGACTTTTGGGGATGATGCAGTTAGTGCAGCACAAGTAACATTGTGGCACAAATCCTTCAAAGATGGTCAAGAATCTTTTGAAAGTGATCCACGTTCTGGAAGGCCTACGACAAGCAGAACATCTGAGAATGTTGAATATGTATGGGCTGCAATCAACAAACTGATCAGGAGCAGACAGCGCTAGAACTTTGTAGAAGCTGATCTGGGGATCCCCAAAGCGACAGTGTCCCAGTTTTTGAGGTAGGATCTTGGCATGAAATGTGTCACGGCAAAATTCGTTCCGCAGCTTCTACCAGAGCAGAAGGAACATCGTGCTGCAGTTGCCAATGACTTGATTCAAACCACTGCCAGTGAACCAGATTTCCTCCAGAAGGTCATAACAGGAGATGAATCATGGGTCTATGGCTATGATCTGCCTATGAAGGCCCAGTTGTCCCAGTTGCAGGTGACCTGGTTTTCCACGCCTGAAGAAGGTGCAGCAAAGTCACAGCAAGATCAAGACCATGCTAACTGTGTTTTTTGCCTGGGAAGGTGTTTCCATCACTAGTACGCTCCTCCAGGCCACATGATTAATAAAGAGTATGGCCTCAATGTTCTTTAATGTTAGTTGAGAGGTGTAATAGGATGAAAATGGCCAAGGTATGGGCAACTGGTGATTGGCAGCTTCATCACAATGCACCTGCTCATGCATCACCTCTCCTGCAGAGTTTTTTTTGAGAAACATCAAATCACCCAGGTGACTCAGTCCCCCAACAGTCCAGATTTGGCAATCCGTGACTTCTGGCTTTTCCCAAAACTAAAATCACCTTTGAAAGGAAGAGATTTCAGACTATCAATGAGATTCAGCAAAACATGACAGGGCAGCTGATGGCAAGTCCAACAAAGGGTTTTGTAGAGTGTGTTGAACAGTGGAAGAGACACTGGGAGAGCTTTGTGAGATCCCAAGGTGCGTACTTTGAAGGGGACTGAGGCCTCATTGTCATATGTACAATGTTTTGTGTGACTTGTATCTTCTTCAATCAATGTCTCGATTTTCCATATTTCATGACTGGATACTTTCTGGACAGACCTTGTATATGTGAACTTTACATTATATTTGTAACTTTTCTGTAAGTCTAAAATTGTTTCATTTTTTAAATCAACATGTTATTTTTTAAAAGATTTTATTTATTTATTCTTCAATAGAGAGGAAGGGAGAGAGAAAGAGAGGGAGGGAAACATCAGTGTGTGGTTGCCTCTCACGTGCCCCCCACTGGGGACCTGGCCCACAACCCAGGCATGTGCTCCAACTAAAAATCAAACTGGTGACCCTTTGGTTCATAGGTTGGCACTCAGTCTACTGAGCCACACCAGCCAGGCCAAAAAAATTTTCAAAATACAAAAATGCAAATAAAAGGAAAGTGAAAATGTTTGCAGACAGACAAAAACTGAAGGAAATTCATCCTCAGCAAATCTGCATTACAAGAAATGTTATAAAGCAAAATGCTCTTAAGTCTGAAGGCAAATGATAGCAGAGGAGACTGAGGATCTTTCAGAGGAATTGAACCAGAAAGGGTAAATATAAATTTATTTATTAAAGTATATTTGTAAAGCCCATTGCCTGTTTAAAACAACAACAATATGTTATGCATTTACAGCATACACAGAAGACAGTAAAATCATAAAAGAAATGGGAGGCAAGTCAAAGTATAAAGTAAGTTTCTTGTACTCTTCATAAAGTAATATAATATTATTTGAAGGTGCCTGATCATTGAACGATGTATAATAAAATCTCTATAGCAATCATTCAAAACTGAAATGTAAACAAAAGAGAGAAGACAGAATTAAAAATATTTAATATGTACTAAAAAAAGCAGAAAAGGGGAAACGAGAACATAATACAAATGGGTCAAATGACAACTAAATAGGAGGATTGGAGAATTGAACCTGGCCTATCAATATTTATATTAAATGTAAATGTAACTCTTTAGTAAAAGGAAGAGATAATCAGGCTGAATAAAGAAAGAGGAGGCATTATGTATAAAGAAAAAAAAAAGAATTACAACAGAGTTTCCAGCAGAAGTCATGCAAGCAATAATATAGTGAAAGTATAGTATAGTGAAATATTTAAAGTGTTAAAAGAAAGCCAGCAGGCTAATGGCTGTGGTGAGTAGGGGTGGGGCGAAGTGGGAGGAAGGGTTGAGAAAAAAAGGAAGAACTCATGGACAAGGACAACAGTGTGGTGATTACAGAGGGGGAGGGATAGGAGAGGTGAAGGAGGGTCGAGGGAATAAATGTTGATGGATGGAGACCTGACTTCTGGTGATGAACATATGATGTTGTGTACCTCTCATGTGTCATAGAATTGTGCACCTTAAACCTGTATAATTTTGTTAACCTGTGTCACCCCAATAAATTTAACAGAAAGGTAAGAAAAACTGTTCTTCAAAAATGAGAAAGTATGATTTTCTCAAACAAGGTAAAACTAAAGGAATTTATTGATTGCTATCAAATCTGTCCTATAAGAAATACTGAAGTAACTCTCCAGGGATGTGGAAGATTATATTGATCAGAAACTTGTTATCTATATCACAAAGCATATAATGCTAGAGAAGAAATAAATAAAATTTTGTATCTTTCTGATTCTTAGATGACCTAACAGACAGCAATTTTTATTTAAAGTATTATTAATAATAACATATTAGTTGATTATAACATGTTGATCAGTGAAATAAATTTCAGAAATGTTCTGAGAAATGAAAGAATTTGAAAATGTTATAAGATGCCTGTATTACACATGAAGTGGTATGGTGCTATTTAAATATGGATTTAGATTAATTAAAATGTATATTGGAAACTCCAAAGACCACTGATTTTTTAAAAAGTATAATAGATATGCTAATAGAGGAGATAAAATAAAATAATTAATTACTGAACTAAAATCAGAAAAAAAAAAGAAAAAGTAGGGAAAAGACATAATAAATAAATGTCACAAATAGAAAACTGTTACAAACATGGTAGATATCAATCCAACTATATCAATATCACTTTAAATATGAATGGTCTAAATATATCAGTTAAAAGACAGAATATTAAAGTAGATGAAATAAGATAAAACTATGTTTTGTCTACAAGAAATTCAGTTTAATTATAAAGACTTAGATAGGTTAATAGTAAAGGAATAGAGAGAGGTGTATTATGTACCACTAGTAAAAGGAAATTGGGGATAGCTATATTAATTCTAGCAAAGCAGATTTCAAAACAAGGAAAATTATCAGGAATAAGGAAGGCATCACATAATGAGAAAAGGTCAATTCTCCACAGAGAAATAACAGTCTTAAATGTGTGTGCACCTAACAGTGTTGTGTCAAAATGAATGGGGAAAAAAACTGGTGGAACTTAAAAGAGGAAAAGACAAATTTAGTAATTGATAGATCGAGCTGACAGAAAATCATTAGGTATACAGGTGACCTGGTCAGTGCTATCAAAAAGTTGATCTATTTCACATTAATAGAATAATCCTCCCCAAAACAGGATACACTTGTATCTCAAGCTCACGTGGAACATTAACCAAGATAGAACACATTCTTAGCCATAAAACACAACATAATTTTAAAAGAATAGAAATAATAGAAAACATGTTATCAGACCATAATAGAATTAAACTTAAAATCAACAACAAAAAGATAAGTGGCAAATTTCCAAATACATGAAAAGTAAACAACACACAAATAACTATTGAGCTAAATAAGATATCTCAAGATAAATAAAAATGATATTTAAAACTAAATAAAAATAAAATGATACCTAAATAAATATGTATACAGTTATGATATATATACATTATATTATAATTATATTAAATCATGTAGCTATAAAAACTTATATTTGGAAAAAAGAAAGACCTCAAACTGGCAACCTAACTTCATACTTTAAGAATCTAGAAAAACAATAAACTAAATTCAAAGCTAGTATGTGAAAGAAAATAATAAATATTACTGTAGAGATAAATAAAACAGAGAAGTAACAACAGAGAGGAGAGAAAAAAGTAAAATAAGAGTTGTTTCGGTGTAGGTGGTGTAGGTGTAGAGGTGTAGGTGGACACACTGTGCTTCCTCGAACAACCAAAATTAAGGACAGCAAAGATTTAGAAACAAGAAAACAATCAGAACTGATAGAAAAGTGAACTGTACAGAAGTCCGACAACCATTCATCCAGACTGGTAAGAGGGGCAGAGTCATAGTAGGAAAAAGTGGAGGTTGGCGCACAGGCACCAGCTGGCAGATCCCAGGTGCACAGGCAGTGGCTAGCAGACCCCGGAGCAGGGTGGCAACAGGCAGACTCCGTGAGGCCGTGCAAGGCGGCTGGCTGACCAGGAGGTCCCACATTCGTGCACAGATAAATCAGGCCAAAATGGGGAGCAAGACAGACCTTGCAACCCAGGGCCCCAACGCCAGGAAATAAAACCTAAAAACACAGATTGAAAACACTTGTGGGGGGTGAGGGGCCAGGAGAGACTCCCAGCCTCACAGGAAAGTTCATTGGAGAGACACACAGGGATCTAGAAGATACATAAGCCCACCCACGTGGAAATCAGCACCAGAAGGGCCCAATTTGCTTGGGGGAAGTGGCAGAAGGGACTGGAATCCAAGAGAGAGTGGAGCAAGCACCATTGTCCCCTCTCAGACCCTGCCCCCACATACAGCATCACAACCCAGCAACTGGGCTGCCCTGCCTGGGGGAACACCTAAGGCTCCACCCCTCACTACATAACAGCCAGACCCTCCGCCGCCCCAGAAAAAGGCTCAAATGGGAGAACAAATCAAAGCCCCTGAGCCAATTAATCTAAGTGACCAAAAGATAGCCAACCTGTCAGATGCACAGTTCAAAGCAATGGGGATCAGGATGCTCACAGAATTGGTTGATTTTGGTCACAAATTAGATGAAAAAATGAAGGCTACAATAAGTGAAATGAAGGAAAATGCACAGGGAACCAATAGTGATGGGAGGAAAACTGGGACTCAAATCAATGGAGTGGACCAAAAGAAAGAAAGAAACAACCAAACAGAAAAGAAGGAAGAAACAAGAATTCAAAAAAATGAGGAGAGGCTTAGGAACCTCCAGGACATCTTTAAACATCCCAACATCCGAATTATAAGGGTACCAGAAGGGGAAGAGGAAGAGCAACAAGTGGAAAACTTATTTGAGCAAATAAAATAAAGGAGAACTTCCCCAGTCTGGCAAAGGAAATAGACTTTCAGGAAGTCCAGGAAGCTCAGAGAGTCCCAAAGAAGTTGGACCCAAGGAGGAACACACCAAGGCACATCATAATTACATTAGTCAGGATTAAAATGAAGGAGAGAATCCTAGAAGCAGCAAGAGATAAGGAGACAGTAACCTACAAAGGAGTTCCCATCAGACTGTCAGCAGATTTCTCAAAAGAGACCTTACAGGCAAGAAGGGGCTGCAAAGAAGTATTTCAAGTCATGAAAGGTAAGGACCTACATCTGAGATTGCTCTATCCAACAAAGTTTTCATTTAGAATGGAAGGGCAGATACAGTGCTTCTCAGATAAGGTCAAGTTAAAGGAGTTCACCATCACCAAGCCCTTATTATATGAAATGTTAAAGGGACTTATCTAAGAAAAAGAATATAAAAAACATGTATAGTAAAATGATAGCAAACTCAGAGATATTAACAACCACACCTAAACAGAAACAAAAGCAAACTAAGCAAACAACCAGAACAGGAACAGAACCACGGAAATGGAGATCACATGGAGGGTTAGCAACAGGGGAGTGGGAGGAGGAGAGATGGGGAAAAGGTACAGAGAATAAGTAGCACAGACGGTTGGTAGAAAATAGACAGGGGGAGGGCAAGAATAATGTGGGAAATGTAGAAGCTAAAGAACTTATGACACATGGACATGAACTAAAGGGTGGGAATGTGGGTGGGAGGGGGTGTGCAGGATAGAGGGGAATGATGGGGTAGAAATAGGACAACTGTAATGGCATAATCAATAAAATATATTAAAAATAAAATAAAATAAGAGTTGTTTCTTTGAAAATATCAACAAAACTGTCAAATCTTTAGATAGAGTAAGGTCATCTTTAGATGACCAATCCTCTATCTAACCAAACATTTAAAGAATAAATACCAATACTTTCAAATCCTCCTCCAAAAAATGGAAGAGAATGCTTTCACCTCATTCTATAAGGCCATCACTACCCTGATATCAAAGCCAGATAAAGACATAAGAAGCAAACAAAATAGTAGATGAATATTCCTTATGAATATAAATGCAAAAATCCTCAAAATACCAGCACACTGAGCCCAACAGCATATTAAATGAATTATGCACTAGGACCAGAAGGGATTTATTTCAGGAATGCAAGAATGGTTCTACATAATAAAATCAATTAATTTAATACACTATATTAATAAAACAAAGGGAAAATACACAATTATTGCAATTGCCAAAATATAGAAGGAATTGACAAACTACAAAAACATTCATAATGAAAAAACTCAGAAAACTAGGAGTAGAAGAAAACTTCCTCAATATGATTAAAGGCATTTATGAAAAATTTAGAGACAACATCATACACAAATTTGAAAGACTTAAAACTTTGCCCCTAAGATCAAGATCAAGACTAATGCACTAATTAGTCTTGAAGGCAAGACTAATGCCTTCACTAATGCAATTCAATATTGTACTGAAGGTTCTAACCACAGCAATTAGACAAGAAAGAGAAATAAAGAGCATTCAAATTGAAAAGAGAGAAGTAAAACTATCTTTATTCTAAGCTGATGTGATCCTATCTATCAAAATCTACAACAAAACTACTAGAGATAATAAATACATCCAGCAAAATTTCCAGGTACAATATCAACATACAAAAATCATTTATTTCTATACACTGGCAAAGAATAATCTGGAGAATATAAAGAAAGCAATTTCATTTATAATAGTATGAAAAAGACTAAACTGCTAGAAATAAATTTGACCAAAGAAGTGAAAGATTTATAAACAGAACACCACAAAATATTGCTGAAAGAAATTAAAGAATTCCTAAATAAATGGAAAAACATCATTTCTTTTGGCTAGGGAGACTTAATCTTTTTAAGCTGTCCATATTACCCAAAGTTTTCTACAGATTCATCATGATTTCTATCAAAATTCCAACAGCCTGTTTGAATGAATGAAAAAGGCAATCCTCAGAGTTGTATTGAACTGCAATGGCCCAAAATAGCCAAAGAGAATTTTGAAACAGAGCAAATTTGTTGGATCTAAATTTCCCATTTTCAAAAGTTAGTACAAAGTTACCGTAATCAAAACAGTGTGGTACTGGGTTAGAGACATGCATTTTGACTGGTGGCATATAATTGAAAGTCTAGGAATAAACCTGTGTATTCAGTTTTCTACAAGGGTGCCAACTAGTCTTTTTAGCGTGTTAAGAACAGTTTCTTCAACAAATGGTCCTCAAAAAACTGAATTTCCACATGCAAAAGAATAAATTTGGACTCCTATTTCACATAATATATACAAACTAACACAAATTGGGTCAATAATTTAAATATTAGAATAAAAACAACAAAAATTTTAGAGCAAATCATAGGGAACACATTAATAACTTTGGATTTGGCAATGGATTATGAGCTATAACACCGAAGAGCTAAATATAGAATTATCATATGACTCAGCAACCCTCATTTATATAACCAGTAAAATTGAAAACAGGAACTCAGATGATTATAAATCAATGTTCACTGTGTCATTATTCACAATAGTTAAAAGGGGGAAGTATGCCAAGTGTCCATTAACAGATGAATGGGTAAACCAAATTTCACATATGTACAGTGGAATATTTTTCAGCCATGAGAAAATGGAGTTCCGATACATGCTACAATATGAATTAAACTTAAAAACATTTATGATAAATGAAATAAGCCAGACGCATAGGAAAAATATGGTATGGTTCCACTTACATGAAATATCTAGCGTAGACCAAGTCACAGAGACAGACAGTATATTAGATATTACCAGGAGCTGAAAGAAAGAGCAGATGAGTTATTATTACATAGTGTTTACAGTTTCTGTTGAGCTGATGAAAAAGTTTTGGAAATAAATAGTGGTGATAGTTGTAGAACATTGTAAATATAGTTAATACCACTGAATTGTACATTTATTTATTTTTTAACATTTTTTTATTTATTTATCTTTAGAGAGGAAGGGAAGGAGAAAGAGAGGGAGAGAAATATCAATGCATGGTCGCCTCTCGTGTGTCCCCTGCCAGGAACTGGCCTGCAACCCAGGCATGTGCCCTGACTGGGAATTGAACCGCGATCCTTTGGTTCACAGGCCCGCGCTCAATCCACTGAGCCACACCAGCCAGGGCTGAATTGTACATTTAAAAATCATTAAAATGGCAGACCTTTTTACCACAATAAAAAAATTTTTATTGACCAAAAATCTTGAGCAAATATCTTACCAAAGAAAATATAAGACTGGGAACTCTAAGCACATGAAAAGATGCTCAACAGCTTCAGTCACCAGATAAATACAAAGCGAAATTCTATTTCGAAACGATTCCATACCCACTAAGAGGGTAAAACCAAAAGTCTGGTAACACTGCATGTAGGCAGTGACTGGGAGCGAGCTGGTGGGAGAATGTGAATGCGCAGCCGTCCTGGTGGACAAGCCTGTACCCTCTGCGCGTCTCTTCTCGGGGAGCCAAGACGCCTGCTCTTTGGCAGACCCTGTGGAGTTGCATGGAGAAGGGTTGCGCCTCGGCAAGTGCGGTGAGGAGCCTGGATGCTCTGCCGCTCCCTCGTGGTTGGGAGTGTGACTACCTGGCCCACAGGCACTGGGAGCCCTGGCACGCCTCTGCCACCGCGGCTGCCACGTGTCCCAAGGCCCTGAGCACAGAGAAGCCCTGCAGCCTTGTGACCCCGCCGAGATGGTGGCAGGGGTGGCTTTTACTCTGAGCGCACTGAAAGCTGGAAATACAAATGGACAGGGTCCAAGAGGGCACGGGAAGCTGGAGGGGTGAATGGAGGGGGCCCCAAGAGCACCAAAAGCCAGCAAGATAATTGGGGAAAAGCACTCGCCTCTACCCTCTGGTACCAGGTTGGGGGTGGGACCGTGGTCAGGCAGGCACATACGCCTTAGAGGTGAGGATGGGTCAGGGTCGGGGAGAGGATGCCTGCTGGACCACAGAGGTCTGTCAGTGTAGCCCGGAAGAAGGGATTGGTTGGGGGTGGACCACTCAAAGCAGAGAAATTTTAGGAAATGAGCAGGTCTTTCCGAGAAAGCGCCTGGGTGACTATCGCCCCGAGGGAACAAAGAAACACTCTTTCTTACTCTTGCTGGCCGCTCTGACAGGCTCTGCCCTTGCTCATGCCCTTGACTCTTTGCTCATCCCTTGCTGCTCCCGACCTGCACTTGGCTGGGGCACTGGCCTGTCCTCTCTCTCCATGGGCCACGTGACCTTAGCAGTCACATTGCCCATGGCCTCCGGGTGGGAGTCTCTCTCTCTCTCTCTCTTTTCCTGATTGGTGAAGCATTCACCACTATTTTTACGTGCTCTCCTGGCAGGGAGCGTACAACTTTGAGGCCCAAGCAGCCACACGGCCGTAGTCATAGCCACGCGAGCTCCGGACGCAGCCTCCAGGAACAAACCCGAAGCCAGACAGCAGCTAGGAACAAGCTAAGCTGCCTGCACAAGCACTTAGCAGCCGCCTAGGGTTCCACACGATGCTTCTTCACAATGGAGCAGGAACTCTGGGCACTGCCTTTTGTTCTGGTTTTGCTGAGGGCAGCTGGATCTTGTCTGGGTTTTACGGGGGACATGAGCTTTGGGATGGGGTGTCGCCAATTCTCCCAGATGGAGCAGCATCCAAGTAAACCTTTTTGGTTTTGCATCAGCATCTGCCTCATGAGTTTGGCTTTCGTGATGACAGGCGGCCAAAACCGCCTTTATTTTGCTCAGTAACACCACCACTTTGGCAAATACTTTCCAGCTTCTTACAACATTAAAGACATAACTAGCCTACAATTTAGCAATTCTACTCCAGTAAAGAAATCGAAGGGAAAGAAAAGCTTCTCGCCACAATATGAATTTTGCTAGAATGTTTTCAGCAGCTTTATTCATGATAGTCAAACCTGGAGACAATTTAAATGTTCATGAAGGGGAGGATGAATAAAAAACTTGTTTATCAATGTTACACTACTCAGCAACTCAAAGAACAAACTACTGATACCCACACATACGATTAACTCTCATAGACATTCTTCTGAGTTTTAAAACACCAGACACAAAAATACAAACTATAGGATCCGAAATATGTAGGGTTCTAAAACAGGCAAAACAAACTTATGTCATTAGTCAGAGAGCAATTTCCTCTGGAAGAGAATTGGCTACAGAGATTGTACAAAATTTTCTGGAGTGATGAAAATATTCCGTATCTCTTCTTAATTGGTGATTACATGGGTGTACCTAATTATTAAAGCTTACTAAACTGAAAAGTTAGGATAGGTTGTATGTAAATCAGATCGCAATAGAAAAAGAAATTATAATAAAATTAGCCTTGCAAATTTGTATATAAACATTTATAACAAAGAATGGCCTCAAATCCTGTGAGGATGCTCAGGAACATGGTTTGAACTTTGGTATCGCTTGTTTCAAGTGGACTACATGCAAATTTTGTGTTTACAAGCAGGCTTCTCATGCTCAGGTCTGGCTTTTTAAAGTTAATGTGAAAAACCATCATAAAATATTTCCTTTTACGTAACACCGTTCCTTTCATATATGTCAATGAAGTGCTTATTATTTTAAATTTTTTCTTGATTTTTTATTATTTAGAAAATATTATGGTAAAAAAGAAAGGGTGAAGAAAATATTCATTTCTCTTTTTTGAAAAAGATGCGTTGGGTCATTGTCTCTATGATGACATGGTTTGGTTGGCAAGTATGAAAGACCTGAGTTGGGATTATGTATTCTGCTACATTACTCATTTGTTAGGTAAGGAAGCAAGTAAGATAACCTCCTTTCCGAGATCATTACCTGTAGCTGTGAATGAAATCCAGCTTCCTTTGAGGGGAAGCTAGATATTCTTTAATAGCCACTACTCTAACCTGAAAAACCTAAAGGGTTTATTTAGAAGTACTTTCATTTCTTCAGGATTCAGAAATCAGTTTCTTCAGATGTTTATCAATGCCTTTACGTTACACTTTTCCTAGATATTATAAATGGTAAAAGTCCATAAGTAATCTTCATGTTTCAATTTTAATCTCCAGGAGGTTTTACAAACTCGTCTAGAGTGGACATGGGATGGGAAGTGATGAGGAAGATGAAGAAGTCAGAAAGTAACATATACAAATATTAAGCAATTAAAGGACAAGGCACAGCCACATTAATTAAATACAAACATGTGTCATCCAGATATTAATGGGCTATGGGACCTAAGGAATGGGAGAGATCACTTGGAGTAAGAAATATAATGTTTTCTCCCTTAATAAAAATAGTGTTTTGATGTGGGGGTGGGTGGAGGGGAAACTATTGGACAATATCTTGTGCATACCCAGTCCATCAAACTACTGAATCCCTGATTGTACTTAATTTTAATTTACTGGATTTTTATTGCTTTCTTATAATAGTCAATAATTTAGTTCTCAGGAAGTGAGGAAACTCATTTAGGTTAATGACTTAACAATTACAATATTTGTAAGGGTAAAACGAGATTTTAATAAAGATGTGATTCATTGCAAAATTTTAACCATTGTATATTATCCTTTGAACTCTACCAGTTCCAATATTGGGGGCCTATAGCATTTTGGACAGCCAGTGATAATCCAAAAATAGCACCAAGACATTCAAAGAACATGATCATCAGGAGTCATTCTAGGGTATAAAGGCAACATGCTACTTTTGGGTGGTTGTGTTGGTTTCAAGGCAACTTTTGAAGAAAACTCTTTCTCTGTCTCTCTTTGTAACCTTCAAGGCAGTGTCTAGTCTCAGAAAGTTGATGTAAGTATCAACTCATTCCTTAGATCATAGAGCCTAGAGTGGATTCAGATCTTGCCTTTGAAAATGTCCTGGCAGGGCCTACAGAAGATAAACTCTGATTAGGTAGGTGCCAAATGATCTAACTGTGTTTAAATTAATAAAAGTTTTCTTAGCACTTACTCTGTATCCCCACAGTGCCTTGTACAGGGTCTGGAACTACAATAATTCAGTGATAGCATGAATCTGGATTGTACAATCTCATATTCATTAATTATTAAATTTTCTAAAGTTCTATTAGCTTGTTAAATCACCATTGAAAATTAAATTATATAAACTTATACTCAAGTAAATTCCATTATGTAGAAGGACACTCAGAAATCATCGTTTCCTAAATATTTTCTATCATTTACTATTCTCTATGTTCTAGAATGTTATTTATATCTTTATTAAAGTATATTTTATGGATTATGCTATTATGTTGATTCACTTTTTCTCCCCTTTCTCTCCCTCCACCCTGCACCCCCCTTCCTCCAGCATGCCCCACACTTAGCTCATGTCAATGGTCGTACATATACATTCGTTGGCTTCTCCATTTCCTGTACTATTCTTACACTTCCCCTGTGTATTTTGTACCTATCATTTATGCTTCTTATTCCCCATACCTTTCCCCCATTCTCCAACCCCCACCGATAACCTTCCATGTGATCATTTCTGTGATTCTGTTCCTATTCTAATTGCTTGCTTAGTTTGTTTTTGTTTTGTTTTGTTTTGTTTTAGGTTCAGTTGATAGTTGTGAGTTTGTTGTCATTTTACTGTTCAGTTTTTGACCTTCTTTTTCTTAGATAAGTCCTTTTAACATTTCATATAATAAGGGCTTGGTGATGATGAACTCCTTTAACTTGACCTTATCTGGGAAGAACTTTCTCTGCCCTTCCACTCTAAATGATAACTTTGCTGGATAGAGTAATCTTGGATGGAGGTCCTTGTTTTTCATAACTGGGAATACTTCTTTCCAGCCCCTTCTTGCCTGCAAGGTTTCTTTGAGAAATCAGCTGTCTTATGGGAACTCCTTTGTAGGTTACTTTCTTGTTTTCTCTTGCTGCTTTTAAGATTCTTTGCTTATCTTTAATCTTGGATAATTTAATTATGATATGCCTTGCTGTGTTCCTCCTTAGGTCCAACTTCTTTGGGACTCTCTGAGCTTCTTGGACTTGCACGTCTTTCCTTCACCAGATTGGGGAAGTTTTCTTTCATTGTTTTTTCAAATTAGTATTCAAGTTTTTGCTCTTCTTCTTCTCCTTCTGGTACCCCTATGATTCAGATGTCATAATATTTAAAGTTGTCCCAGAGGTTCCTAAGCATCTCTTCATTTTTTAAAAATTCTTGTTTCTCCATTCCGTTGTGATTGAATGCTATTTTTTTCTTGCATTCCAAATTGTTGATCTGAGCCCAGATTTCCTTCCCTTCACTGCTGATTCCTTGTACGTTTCCCCTTTCTTTCACTTGCATAGCCCTCGCTTCTTCCTCTATTTTGTATCTGTACTCAACCATTCCTTTGAGCATCCTTGATTACCAGTGTTTTGAACTCTGCATCTGCTAGGTTGTCTATCTCATCACTTAGTTCTTTTTCTGAAGTTTTGATCTGTTCTTTCATTTGGGCCACTTTTCTTTATCTCAGTGGACCTGTTATGGTATAATGGGCAGGGTCTTAATTTGCCAGGGTGGGGTAACCCACTTCATTGCATGTGGTGCTGTATGTGGCAGAGGGATCAGAGAAGGAACTGTGCCACTTGTTCATCTCTTGCCCCACTTTCAGTCACTTCTGCTACCCACAAGTGAATTGGGCCCTTCAGGTGCTGATTCTTGGGTGGGTGAGTTTGTGTATGTCCTAGGACCGCATGGGTCCCTCCAATGAACTCTCTTGTGAGACTGGGAGTCTCTCCTACTGCCACAACCCCCACAAGTTTTTACAGCCAGAGGTTTTGAGGCTTTATTTCCCTGCATTGGAACCCTGGGTTGTGTGGTCTGTCTCACTCCCCAGTTGATTTTTCCCAGTTTATCTGCATGTGCATGTGGGACCACACAGTCTGCCAGCTGCCACCTTCCTGCACATCCTCTCCACCCTGGCTGCCCATCTCTGTCCCTCCTAATGGTCTAGATGAATGTTTCTTCTTTAAATCCTTGGTTGTTGGGCTTCCATACAGTTTGATTTTCTGGCAGTTCTGATTGTTTTTTGTTTTTCATTTGGTTGTTGTCCTTCTTTTGACTGTGCAAGGATGCAAAGCATATCTACCTAGGCCTCCATCTTGGCCAGAAGTCTGTTTGAATGTTATTTATACCTATTAAATCTTTATTGTGGAAATAAAGGTGAGTTTCTGCACATTGTCTTCCAAATTTTCATTGAGTAGCTTTATTTTCATAGTTTGAAATCAGCCATGGTGAGAATATTTATGACATGGTAATTGGCAAACACTACACATTGGGATATGATTTATTGTTTGTTAGTTGTTGAAGAAAGTTATAGCAAAAATGTTAACAATATAGATTAAACTTGAAAATTTGTCATATCAGTAACTGTTCATTGTAAACAGCATGAAAGAATGAAAACATTTTCTAGTATTCAAAACTAGTAAACAAATCAGCAAAGTACTCACTCATGTTCCAACATACAACTACCTTGCCACTTTCATCTTATTCATTAGAATAAATAAAATAAGCAACATCTACCTCAGAAAACCACTTAGTCATCAATTATTTGGTTATGGATATAAGAGTTTGGTAAGTCAAAGTATTTTCTGAGAATTGATTGGTTATATGAAGTTTACAACAAAGTTATATACTTTATTAGTGTTTAAGTTTTTATATATTATGCATCAGTAAAATTCATAATAAATGTGTATATGTAAATTGTGTACATATTAACATATGTACATCTATCTAATCTATAGGTAGATAAATGTAGATATACATGTTCTCCTGAGAGCCAACTGTTCATTATTTATCAGCATATTTTAGTGTAAAACCCAACCTCTGTCATGAAACAGGTAAATCTAATATACAGATTATATTATGATTAGAGCATAATACTATTAGAGCCACATTAAAAATGATTTGGGGTTGAAATGAGAGAAGGGGGAGATGAAAAGAAGGAGGAGAAGGAGGAGAAGGAGAAGAAGAAGAAGAAGAAGGAGAAGGAGAAGGAGAAGGAGAAGGAGAAGGAGAAGGAGAAGGAGAAGAAAGAAGAAAGAAGAAAGAGGAGAAGGAAAAGAAGAAGCAGAGAGGGAGGGGAGGAGGAGGAGAGGAAGGAAGGAGGGAGAGAACATCAAGTTGGAAGGGTCAAGATAGATGCATGGAGATAAATGGCCTTTTTGATGGATCTTTAAGGATGGGTAAGAATTTATAGGCAAGAGAGGGCATTATATACAAAGAGAAAGACTTGCTCAAAGCTACTAGGACAGGAAGCGGTAGGAATTCTGTATCCATGAGAGTTCCTTTTGTTGCAAGGAATAGAAACTGACTTTGTCCGAGTTCAGTAAAAAGAAATAAATCTCTGGACGGCTGAGCTGAGGGTCAGACTGAGAGGCAACCTAAAGCAATGTCCCAAATGACATCACAAAACAGTCTCAACGCATTTGGCACGGCAAACTATGTACTGCTGCATCCGGTACCAGTGCCACGGCTGCCGTCAAAACCAGTCCTGTGTAAACCACATCTCTCAAAAACAATGCTCAATAATTCCTTCCTTTTTTGAGTGTTTGTCAGATTGGTGGATCCTGAGTCACAGTCCACACTTTGTGCTAAAGTGAACCAAGAAAGCAAGTCAATTTAAATTTCAATACAGGGCAAGAGACTCTCTTCCCCGTATAGATTCTTAGTGTAGGAAGTTCCCCAAGCACGGTAAGTATTTTCAGATACAGGCAAATAAAAGTAAAAAGGTGTGTCAACTCAGTATTGTTTTTAATTTGGTTGAACAAACATTTATTAAACATTCTGTTTTCCAGGAACTGTGACAGGTACTAGGGATTCCCATTAATGAGGCAGCTCATGAATCCAAGGTGCTCACTTTTTGAAGTATAAACAGACAAAAACATAAATAACTAGAATACAATATGATCAACTTTACAAATGGAGAGGTGTGGTAGGTTGGACTTTGGAGCTTATCATGGAAATAAATAGGCAAATATACCATATGGTCTCACCTTTAACAGGAACCTAAACAACAAAACAAACAAACAAGCAAAATATAACCGAAGACACTGAAATAGAGAACAGGCTGACAGTCACCAGAGGGGAGAGGGGAGGGAATTTCAGGGGAAAAGGGGAAGGATTTGCAGGAACAAGTATAAAGGACACATGGACAAAAACTCCTAGTTTTTGTGGAAATGGGAGGGAGGTGGGGAGGGTGGGGGGGTTTGGCTGGGATGGGAGTAGAAGACAGAAAACTGTATTTGAACGACAATTAAATAAAAAAATGAAAAAATGCATAAAAAAAGAAACAAAAAGAAGGCAAATGAAGTGAGTCTCAAAGGATGAGTAAAGATTTTTAACATTCAAAGGAGAGTAGGACATTCCAGTCTTATTCAAGCTGCAGTTAATACGATTTGGGGATAACATAGGTTAGCGAGAGATTAGATGAGAATATGAGAATATGGCATGAAAAATGAAAAGGGGCATGAGGTAGCCAGGGAAAGTTTGGGGAGACAGGTATAACGTGATCAGAGTGTGTAACATGAACTTGAGCGAGGTAGTTTAGCATTTGTGTGGAGGGCAAGGATAATAGAAATAGGGCCATTATCATTTTCTAAATCAGCGTTCCAAAGAAAAGGAAATGAGGGTCTGAGCTCAGTGAGGGTAGAGAAATGAACAAAATAAAGGCTCAAGAAGCGCTATGCACTTGAAGCGATTGTCAACTTACTGGCCTATTAGTTGGGACAAATGTAACCTACTGCTTTTGTGCTGGGAGATCGAGGGTCTGCCCTAAAGCTTAAATCTGCTCTACCTACGCCTGAGTCTCTACATTTGCCCATGGGTTTCCCCCAGTACAACTGATGTTTCATTTGTAACCGACATCAGACGTTCGCCCTTTGCGCAAACACAGTGGCTCCGTAAACTTCAGAGTGGCCTTGATCAATTATGCCCTTTTTATGAAGTAGGATGATTGTTTGCTTAGCTTGTAGACTCACAAAGAGCCGTTTCTCTGTGTTTTCTACAAAGTGGCATCAATCCGGATACAGTCTTACTGAAACTGTACACCCAGGCACATGCTGTGAGGATCTACAGTGTTTCTTCCATCCGACAGGAGCTGACCAGGGCCATCAGGGTGTGAGATGAACAACTTTTATACCATATTTGATATTGGCTTATGTCTCCTAAAGTGTAAATGGAATCTCCTTTAATACATGGACCAAAATGTAGCCTAATTTAATTAAAATTCCATGAGCAATAACTGACAAACAGTTCCGGGAGGTTTATCTGTTTGTTTTGCAAATAACATATAATAATCACTTAAGTAATTAAATTAGGACTGTTTTCAATAAAAATATACCTGCAAGCATTGAGTGTGTCTTTACAGGTGAAAACCAGTTGGTTTTCTTGTTTTCTCCTGTACAGATAGTGAGGCTATGGAATTAAACACAGATATAACTCATGTCTCACTGATCTCCAAATCAGACTAGGCAATATCTTTTACTTATTGTTTATATCTTATAGCTTCTTTTTCTTCTCTATACATATTGAGAGGTATAGTTTTTTTTTAACTGAATGAATTCTGATGGGAAGCCACAGATGACTTCTAAACCAGTTCAATTAATTTTCCTAGAGCCAGGATCGCCTAACCTGTGATCACAAGAGAGCTCTGTCTCACAGAGACTCAGCCCAACCACAGCAAGAAGATAAATGAAGAACTGCAGAACCATATGGCAAAGGTGAAGCTGTCTCAAACATACAGTACTGCTGATACAATTTCCCAATAGGAATTGCAATTAACCAAGTCCAGAAGGATCCTTTATGTAATAGAAAGAATGATATGAAATAAATGTTTTGACAATGACAGCTACGAGGAGTGATACTCCGGCAATGAGTCAATGATTACAAGGGTGATATTCTTATTTTAAGTACTGCATTTATACCTAAGTATAAATGTAGCAGGAGAGCCAAAATTGGAAAAAAATAACAAGGACAATATTTACATTTGGAGAAAATCCTGAAACAACGTTATGTTTTAGTTCTGAGATGGTTTTGTCTTCTCTGCTTGATTCTGTTGCTTCTTAACTTCAGTTCCCAAGGTCATGGTATGCTTATTGAAGAGTTCCGTTTTTCCCCACTGTTTTCCACTGGTTAGTGTGTGATATGTTAAATCTCCGTTGTGTATCAAATGTCTCTCTTCCGTTCTGTGGAAGAGCTGTGTAAGACTATGTTTTTCTGTTTCTTAAGATAGATAGAACATAACTATAATGTTCATTAAATATTCATTAAATATTTCTAATAGTTAAGATTATTTAAAGTTTTTTTGTCCCTTTGGCCAACTTTCTACGAGTCTTAATGGCCTTATCTTTTAATGTCTTTGGTGTTTCCACCTCTTTGTCTCCCTTGCATGTTGTGTAACTTTATATTTCTCTTCAATTTTGTATTATTGTTCAATTACGGTTGTCCTCATTTCCCCCCATTTCTCTCCCCCTCCCCACCCCCCCCCAAATCCCACATTAAATCCTCCTTCCCTTTTGGCTTTGTCCCTGGGTCCTTTATACATGTTCCTTGACAACCTTCCCCTTCTTTTCCCTGCTATCCCCTCCCTCCTCCCTTCTGGCCACTGCCAGTTTGTTCTTTATTTCAATGTCTCTGGTTCTATTTTGCTCACTTGTTTGTTTTGTTGATTAGGGTCCACTTATAGGTGAGATTCTATGGTATTTGTCTTTCACTGCCTGGATTATTTCACTTAGCGTAATTCTTTCCAGTTCCATCCATGTTGTTGCAAAGGGTAGGAGCTCCTTCTTTCTTTCTGCTGCATAGGTGTTCCATTGTGTAAATGTACCACAGTTTTTTGATCCATTCATTTACTGATGGGCACTTAGGCTATTTCCAGCACTTGGCTATTGTAAATTGTGCTGCTGTGAACATTGGGGTGCACACATTCTTTTGAATTGGTGTTTCAGGGTTCTTAGGGTGTACTACAAGCAGTGGAATTGCCAGGTCAAAAAAATAGTTCCATTTTTGGTTTTCTGAGGAAATTCCATACTGTTTTCCACAGTGGCTGCCCCACCACCAAGACTGCATTCCCACCCACAGTGCACTAGGGTCCCCTTTTCTCCACAGCCTCTCCAACACTTGTTGTTTGTTGATTTGTTTATGATGGCCATTCTGACCAGTGCGAATTTCTCTTTAATTTCGTTACTTCTGTCTTCAATTCTTCTTTAAAACTGTCCACTACAGTTTGTAATTTTAACAAAATATTTATTAAAGTATAAAACACATGCTGAAAACTCAGCCAATTATGCATGCAGCTCCATGAATTTAAAGTGTGAGCTTACCAATGTAACCACAATTTACAAAAACCACAACAGAAATTAAATTACAGATGCCTAGAGGTTTTTCTTCTTGCCTCTTTCCAATCACTATTGTCTCATTCACAAAGATGGTCATTATCCTTATTCTGTACATCTATTTTAAATATATAAATATAACTTTTGAATTGTCTACTTCTTTCATATCTAACTTTTGCATTGTGTATTTTGGGAGTACTTATGTGCATAAAATGAATAACTGTTATATCTTCCAGATATATTGACTCTTTCATCATCACAAAATATCCAGTTTTTCCCCAGTGATAGTGCTTGTCTTAAAGTCTATTTTATCTGATATTAACTCTAGCTCTCTTATGATTAGTTTGTGTAGTATATTTATTACTACCCTTGAATTTTCACACTGTTTTTTGAATCTACAGTATATGTCTTATAGAGAAATATAGTTTTGTTTTTATATTCTCACAATGTCTTACTTGATTGGAATGGATAATCTCTTCATATTTTGTGTATTTTTTAAATATGGTTGGGCATTCATCTGACATTTTTCTGTCTTTTATACATCTCATTTCATTTTTATTTCTCTTTTCCTTCTTTACTTCCTTCTTTTATGTTTAAAAAATATTTGTTAGTGTACCATCTTGTTTATTTGTTTTAGCTATATTCTTAAGAGTCATTTTCTTAGTTGTCATTCTAGACATTACAACTTACATATTTAACCTGTGTAATATACTCCAGGTATAAACTGACAATACCAGTTAAATATAGAAACACAGCTCTACTTCTCCCCCTTTTGTGATAAACTTTGCATCTATATGTTATAACACAGCAATAATGTATATAAATATTGTTTTAAACAATACTTGTTTAAGAGAAGAAAAACTGCTTTTTTTCTTAGTATTGGCCATATTTTCCTGTTGCTTTGTGTGTCTCATAGTTTTTGTTGCTGAAAACTGAACGTTTTAGATGAAACATTGTATCTACGCTAGATGCTGACATATATCAGATACATACAATGTCTGTTGAGCCTTATTTCTTCCCATAGACTAAATTTCCCATCTGGTGCCTTTCTATTTCAGGATGAAGAACATTATCTCTTGAGGGGCAATTCTGCTAGCAACATTTTTTTCACTTTTTAAAAAAAAATGTGTATTTTTATTTAGCTTTTACTTTTGAAGGGCAGTTTTAGTAGTTATAGAAGGTTTGGGGTGATTTTTTTTCCTTATGAATATGTCCTTTCACTGCCTGCTTGCTTTCATGGCTTTTGATGAGAAGTCCACTGTTAATTGCATTGTGGTATCCCTTTATTTGATGAGTCATTTTCTTCTTGATGTTTTCAAGATTTTTTCCTTTGTATTTCAGAATTTGACTATGACTTTTCCAGATACAATTATCATTATGTTTATCCTATTGGTGTTTGTTGAGATTTTTGTATCAGTGGATTAATATTTCTTATGAAGTTTGGAAAGTTTTTCACCATTATTTTTTCAAATAATATTTTCTGTCATTTTGTGTCTCTCCTCCTTTTTCTTCTGGAACTCCAATTATACAAATATTGGTATGGATATTGTCTCACAGGTCTCTGAAGTGCATTTCATTTTTCTCTAATCTTTTTCTTACTAGCCTCTGAGTTATATAACTTTTATTTATCTTTATTGCTATATATCATTTTTTCCATCTGCAGTATCAGATTTTTTATTGAGCCTACCTAATATATTTTTATTTCAGTTATTGTCCATATCAACTTTGGATTTTTTGCTAGTGTTTATTTCTCTATTGAGATTCTTAGTTGAGTTATTATCATCACACTTTCTTTAAATTTTTTGAAAGTAGTTTAATTCTTTGGACATATAATAGCATTTCTGAATTGTTTGTCTGACAAATTCAACAAATCACTCAGCATCATTTTCTATTAACTGCCTTTTCCCCTCTGATTTTGGGTCAAAACTCTTGCTTCTACCTTTGCATGTCTCATGATTTTTTTTTTCTGAAAATGATACATTTCCAGTAATACATTAACCAACTCTAAATTCTGATCTATTTTGCTTAAAAAAAAAGTAACTAACCTGGACTTAAGTGGCAAAATCTGCATTCACTATAGTATGCTGCTGTTGATATCCCTGCTTAGAATTTAATTCTTAATTGTAAGTTTTCCTGTATCTGCATGACTAGTGGTGAGTCTGTTATTTAGGCAGAAATTATGCTCAAACTCTCCAAGACCATAAGGCTTCTATGCGCCATGCCCGTTACATTTGTATGGGTTTGGGAATGCATTCAGATTTCAGCAACTTAAGTTTCTCTTTCCGTGTGTTGTTATGTAGGCTCTTCTCAGCGTCTCCTCCACCTGCAGACACTTTCTCAGTCAGTGATGGGTGTGCACACCGCCTGTCCAGGCTTCCCGTGTCTCTCAGTATCTCCTTGTTCAATTTCTAGCTCATCTGCATTTTCCCCCAACCAGAACCACAAACAGCCTAACAAAGATAAAAATTTGTCTACGTATTTTGATCAAGCTCACCACTTTTAGCCAATAAATCTAATATCCAGCCATTTTTTACCCTGCCCCTCAAATAAAGTACACCCACTTTTTCAGCAAAGCTTCTGGGTGCCCCAGATACAACGATAAAACTATTGCTCTAATTACTGTTCTGAGAAGTGGGCGTGGGCATGACAGGAATGTCCCGACCAAGAAGGCTGAAGATTTTCACTTACCCTATTTGAAGCTACAGCAGTTTTTCTAAGAATAAATACTTCTCAGTTCATTGTCTGCCTTTTGTTGATTTTCAGAGCCCTGCATTTGTTGTTTTTGACCATCTTATAGAGCTTTCTGGTGCTTATTTTGTGGAGAACATTCACCTCGCCACAGCTGTGCGAAGAGCCGAGGTGAACGTATTCTCCCTAATTCTTAAAACTCCCTTATACAACATTTTTTTTTGGACCCTGTGTTTTTGGATGCCTTTCATGTCTCTTCATCCTTTGCCTGTTTCTTAAATGTTGACATTTTGTGGATGTCTATTTTGACAGTATACTATGTTCATAAAACTCACACTCGTTGATTAGTTGTAGAAAGGAGGTATCTTAGTCGCCCCAGGTTACCATACAAAATACCACAGATGAGACGGTTTAAACAGGAGAAATTTATTTTCTCACAGTTCTTGTGGCTAGAAATCAAGGTTCTGTGGTTTGGTTCCTGATGAGCACTCCCTTCTGGGTTTGCGGAGAGGTGCCTTGTCACTCTGCCCTCACAGGCTGAGAGGAAGGAGAGAGAGGAGGGAAGAGGAAAGAGAGAAATGACTGGTGTCTCTTCCTGTGAAGACACTAATCCCGTCATGAGGGTCTCATCATAACCTGATTATCCCTCCCATTCCCAAATACCATCAGGTGGGGGGTGAGAGCCTCAGTGTTTGGAGAGATGCAAGTATGTAGTCCGTAACAGGAAAGATAGAGTGAGAACTCTCCGTCAGAGAAGTCTAGAGAAGGTGCAGAATATGTGAGAGGATAGTTGGATTAGAGACAAGGCAATATTTTACAATGCATTTGCATAGAAAAGGGGTGTGGGGTGATATAATACCTGGCATTCCAAAGCTACAGCATCAGTAACATTAGCAGGTGTAGAACGAAAGAGTTTGGCGTAATAAACTTCAATGATTCTAGTGACAATGTAAGTGTATTTGACAAAGAAACGGAAACTGTGGGTTTTGTGCATAAAAATCTATTCAACCAGGTTCAATTAATGTGAAAGAATACATTTTCCTTTTTCTCTGGTACAATGTTATTAAAACTGTAATTCAATCTTCTGTCTTTCTAGAAATGTATCCACAATTAGCAGGCAATAGGAGAAACACATAATTACAATTCTGACTAATCAGGGCTTGGGGGAAGGCCTACTTATGTATAAATTAAACAGGGCATAGTGTCAACAAATATTTCAAGAGGCTGAGTCTTAAAGAGAATAAGGGGTATGTTAAAGAAGACACAAGGGAGGAAGTAGGATTAAGGACATGACAGGTGGAAAGGAGGAGAGACTAGAGCAGGCCATAATTGAGATGAGAAAAAAAATCAACTAAATCCAGAAGTCCCAAATAAAATTAGGTTACTTCTCTGAGAATATTTGTGAGTCTAAGAGACTCTAAGATATACACAGAGGGAAGCAAAAAGGGGGTACACCTTTATGATCATAGTATTTTATATCACAGTTGGTATAGTATTTTTATTGGTGAAATACCTCAGTGTTGATATAAAAGTGCTAATTTAACACAATTGTTCATCTTTCAAAGAAGTCAGGTCTCTGCACGATATATCACATTGCTGCCCAGAATATTCTCAGGGTTGTTTCCCTACTGCCAATATTTATAGCTCTGCAGGGGATAGGAACCAAGAGAGAATGACCTATCTCAAGTTAATCTATATCTTAATGTATACACAAAAATTGAGAACATGCTAAGCTGTGTTAAGTATTTGACAATAATTTACTCATTTAATTCTTGAATTAATACTTAAAGTATGTTCACTTATGTGGTACATTAGATTAATTATTGCTTCTAATGATTTTCTCTTCTCCCCCAAAAAGAACACACATTGGTAATAGGACATTTGACTTTCTCCATTGCTCATTTCCCAATGTTATGAATGTAATATTTTTCAGGTATAAGCTGCTTCTTCATCCTGTATCTCAGAAAGAATAATTCTTGTCATGTATAATTACATGTGAACCACAGCTAACATGTAACATGAGCAAGATACAAACCTGTTATTGGAGTCACTAAGATTTGGTGGTTCTTATTACATATTCTAATCTAGTGGGAAATGACTGATATGTTTTATTACCCCTATTTTTTACATGATAAAATTAAATCACATAAAGTTGTAAAAGGTACATAACTACCTAAGAATATATAATAAAATGGTGATGAGCCTGAGAGCCCACACAATGGCTAAGCTCTCCTAGCGCTTATTATTTAGATTTAATACATCTTGTGTATGTCTGATTATGTCTAATTATTCAGACCCAGTCATTTTATGGTTGTGAGTTAAAGATAATCAATTGATGAGGACTAATTGGAATATCAGCCCTAGATTCAACAATTCAGAAAGTTAAAAGGAAAATAAGTAATTTGTTAATAGAGTCTCACTTACATGATTACTTTCTTTGAAAATATAAAGGACAGCATTGAGTTGACTGAAAGACTCCTGAGAACATTTTATTGATATTAGGTTATATTTTTACAAAGTGCCATAATCTGGGCCAGAATATGTTAATCTGGGTTAATCAGATTAACATATTTTGGGCCAATATTCTTTGGGGTTTCAATCCCAGATGTAATGGAAAAAAGGTTGGAAATGAGAAAAACTAGATTCCAGTTTGGACAACATCACTGGTCAAGGTTCAAAGTAGGATAAGTCACTAAGCCTCCTGTAGCTTCAATCACATTATTTGTTAAATAAGGATAGTAATTGCTATAGTACCACCTAGGGCAATTGTTAAAGAGATTAAATTAGATATGTGATATTGCCTTACCTATTATAAAGATCTACACACAAATATAAATGTTCATTCTTCTTATTAGAATCTCAGCATGAGAAAGATTTTAAAGACCATATACAGATCTTTAACTTGTAAAGAGAAATGCCAAATAAGGGACGGGACTGAGAAGAAAAAGAAAATTATTTTTATTTTTATGACTTCACTAAAGCTCCTACATTTCTTAAAAATTATTTTATTTTTGTTGAAGTACAATTGTCTGAATTTACCCCCCAAACGCCCTCCAACCCCAGCCATCCTCACCTTCTTCCCCTGAATCCACCCCCCTTGGTTCTGTCCATATATCCTTTATTGTTGTTCCTGAAAACCCTTTCTCCATTTCCCCCATTAACCCCTCCCACCTCCCCTCTGGTTACTGTCAGTTTGTTCTTAATTTCAATGTCTCTGGTTATATTTTGTTTGCTTTTATCTTTTGTTGATTAGGTTCCACTTATAGGCGAGATCATATGGTATTTGTCCTTCACTGCCTGGCTTACTTCACTTAGCATGATGCTCTCCAGTTCCATCCATGCTGTTGCAAAGGGCAGGAGCTCCTTCTTTCTTTCCGCTGCATAGAATTCCATTGTGTAAATGTACCAGAGTTTTTTGATCCATTCATTTACTGATGGGCACTTAGGTTGCTTCCAGCACTTGGCTATTGTTAAGTATGCTGCTATGAACATTGGGTGCATAGGTTCTTTTGAATTGGTGGTTCAGAGTTCTTAGGATATAATTCCAGTAATGGAATTGCTGGGTCAAAAGGCAGTTCCATTTTTAGTTTTCTGAGGAAATTCCATACTGCTTTCCATAGTGGTTGTACCCGTCTGCATTCCCAACAGCAGTGCACTAGGGTCCCCTTTTCTCCACAACCTCTCCAGCACTTGTTGTTTGTTGCTTTGTTTATGATGGCCATTCTGAGTGGTGTGAAGTGGTATCTCATTGTGGTTTTAATTTGCATCTCTCTGATGGCTGGTGATGCTTAGCATCTTTTCATGTGTTTCTGGACCCTCTGTATGTCCTCCTTGAAAAAGTGTCTGTTCATGTCTTTTGCCCATTTTTTAAATTGGATTGTTTGTCTCACAAGAGGAAGACAAACTATATACTTCTGTATATAGTTTGGAGATCAAACCCTTTTCTGAGATATCATTGGCATTTGTGTTTTCTAATACAGTTGGTTCTCTTTTCATTTTACTACTGTTTTATTTAGCTGTGCAGAAACTTTTTATTTTGATGAAGTCCCATTTGTTTATTCTTTCCTTTATGTCCCTTGCTCTAGGGGGCATATTGTTGAAAATATTGCTATGTGGAATATCCGAGATTCTCCTGCCTATGTTCTCCTCTAGGACTTGTATGGTATCATGACTTATATTCAAGTCTTATATCCACCTTGAATTTATTTTTGTGTATGGTGTAAGTTGATGATCAAGTTGTGGGTTTTTTTTTTTTTTTTTTTGCATGTAGCTGTCAAGATCTCCCAATACCATTTGTTGAAGAGGCTATTTTTCTTCATTTTATGGTTCCACCCCCTTTGTTGAATATTACTTAGTCATAGAGACTTGGGTTTATTTCTGGGTTCTCTATTCTGTTTCTATGATCTATGTGTCTGTTCTTATGCCAGTACTCAAGAAGACATAAATATTGCATATATATATATATATATATATATATATATATATATGTACCCAACGTAGGACTACCCAAATACATAAAGAAAATCTTGGAGGACTTCAAAAAAGATTTTGACAGCAACACACTTATACTAGGGTATTTTAACATTGCACTGTCAAAAATGGATAGATCTTCCAAACAAAATACCAACAAGGATATTGCAGCATTGAACAACACCCTAGGTAAAATGAACTTAACTGATTTTATATATATAAACTTTCATCCCAAAGAAGCAAAATGCACATTCTTTTCAAATGCACATGGAACATTTTCAAAGAGAGACCACATGATGGGACACAAAACAAGCCTCAACAAATTCAAGAAAACTGAAATCATATCAAGCATTTTCTCTGACCACAAGGACTGAAACTAGAAATCAACCTCAAGGAAAAAACTCAAAAACACTCAAATTCATGGATATTGACTAGCATGCTGTTAAACAATGAATGGGTCAATAATGAAATCAAGGAAGAAAGAAAAAAGCTTCTGGAAACAAATGAAAAAGAACACACAGCAACCCAAAACTATGGGAAGCAACAAAGGCAGTCCTGATAGGGAAGTTCATAGAGATACAGACCTACCTAAAAGAGATAGAAACATTTCAAATAAACAAGTACAGTCAATTTAAAGGAACTTAGTATGATATGAGTGCCAAGAGGCTCAGTTGTGTAGGATGAGAGAAGTGATTTTATTTATTCCAAGAATAGCTGGAAATTATTTGGAAACTATAATCAGATGAGTGATGTGACCTTGTTTACATTTTTAAAAAGATCACTTTTGTTTCCTGTGCAGAACATGAGCAGAAATGAGTAAAGAAAACAGTCAGGGAGACCACTGAAGAGGCTAGTGCAGTAATCAAGGCAGAATATACTTGTGGCTTAGACTAGGGTTTAGTGGAGGTGCAGCAAAGTGGTCAAATTGATGATACATTTTGGCAACGGATCCAAGGGATCATTCTAATGGTTTGGATCTGAAGTGCGAAGCAAAGAAAAACCAACAAGGATTCCAGGATGGATTAGGATTTTGACATTTTACTAGAGTAAGACTTGTGACAGAGCCAACTTGATGAGCAGTGATGAATGGATTTCTTTTGGAGACCATTATAGACAACCTTTGGACATCCAAATGGAAATATCTAGTAAGCAGTTAGATAGCTAAGTCTGGAGATCAGAGGAAATATCTAGGTTGGGAATATGGATTAGAAATGAATTAATTTGTATATTTAATTTAAGTCCCCAAATTGATGAGTGTAAATAAAGAAAGAAGACCAAAGAAAACACCCTTGATCAAAATAATATTTACACCCAGAAGCTTCTTACTACCCATTCAGAAATAGCACATTAGGTGTGCCATAAATATTTAGTAAATGAATAAATTTGTAACTGTGGAGACTGACTAATTTGTTAGGAAAAATTTTCATATGTTGTGCCTGGGCCAACACTTGATTCATCTACTAAAATGTGCTGAAATGATCATTTTTATCTTATGCTAACAACTATTGGGGATCAGTAGACCTCAAGTCTTCATTTTATTGTATTTTACCCACTCCCAGACAGCCTGGTGGATTTCACCATTCTTCTAGCCAGAGGCAGAGGAAAATCTTGATGGGCTACTGTTCGGTCCCCATTCAAGTACAGATAAGAAGTGGATGCCTTCGTTTATTGTCTCCATGTGTTCTGCGCATCCAGGTGATCAAATCATCATCGCAGGGAGCTCATGGATATTCTGAGACACTGTAATTAGGAAAAGTCTGTGCAAAATATTAGCCCAGACAAGTGGCACGCTCACTCAGTCATCAGTGTGTCACAGGGAATCAGATGCTGCTGGGGCGGTGGTAGTAGGTTTTCAATAAGACCCCATCCTGCAGGAAATTCATATGCTTGTGTGAATGGCAACAGAAGGCCTGTTGTACATCGATTTGGCTCCCATTTTGATTAACAATGGCCAAGTGAACAGATTTGGGGTTGCCTCTAGTTGCTGATTTCTCTCTGGTCCATGAAGTATACCCTACTCCAGCATCTTCCTTCATGGCTATGCCCCCTCTAATTATTTTCCCCAGTACCAGCTACTACAATTATCATTTATCCTCATATTTGGACTTGCTTGGCTCTTGAACTGTTTCCTTTCCAATGTGCAACTTACATGTACATATTGTGTCCTCTTGCTTCAGGACTTTTTCTTGCTGTGATCCATAGCTAAACTCATAGTATTCAAGAAAATGACTTTTCTTTCATGAGATAACTATCTTTACCACATTTTTTAAAATATTTTATCCCATACATGACATTGGCATTTCTTTTAAATGGTGTCTTCTCTCCTCCTAGATAGTTAAAATGAAATTAATCAATAGCTTTTTTGTGTGTGTGGGGCAGAAACAGAGGGAATACGGTACCCATAAAAATGTGTATGAGGGAAATCTTAGGTAATATGTAGAAAGAGCATCTATTGGTAAAATTATCAGGTAAAAATATTCAGTATCATCCTAGTATGTCTTTACTTCTTTTATTTCTATGTTTCAAAGAAAACTTGTCAGGCAAAGAATATACTTTGGAGCCTACAGAAAGCAGGAAGGGTTTTACCTGTGTACGAAATCACTTCATGGGAGCTAAGACCCCATATGGCTCCACTGTGTCACAGCTTGTTTCTGAAGAAGCATATACCCTGAGCGGAGGCTTTGAGTGCAAGTAGTTTATATGGAAAATATTCTAAGAATTGGGAGTGGGGCAGTAAGACAAAGAAGAGAATGAAGCCAAGCCGGAAATATTAATTAGCAGGTACCACAGTGGTAACTGGGGCTCACGTCCCGTTGGGAGTCTTGGGAGGTTTTGGAGAATGCATGAAAAGGGGCTGTGCAAGGAATGAGGAAGCAGATGGGTATTGGCGTTTGACTCTCATCATCCATTGGCTGATGGGAATTAGCCACCTGGTATCTAGCCTGCTTTGCGTGGGCCTATCATATTCGGAAGAACGCCACCTTCAGGCGGGAAGATGCAGGCACTTACAGTGCAAAGCTGTCGGTATCCTGAAGACCTTCCAATGTCAAGGCAATGTGGGCGGGGCACTCAGACAACCTCGAAATCTCAGGGGCTTAAAAACAAAACACCATTTGCTATCTGATACTGCAGGTACATCCCAAATTGGTATTACAGTCCTAGTCAGTGACATCCTCGCTCTAGGAGGAGGCTGATTGGAAGCTGATGATCTTTGCTGCCAGAAGGCAACAGTGCTGAAAAATGATACGAATAATTACATTTGCATCGTCTCCTGCCTAGAAGCAACAGATGTCACTTCTTTTGATAACTCATTGGCTACAGTCATGGACTCTCTCAGAAACCAGGGAGCCAGGAAATTCGATTTTGTATATGCCTGGGGGAAAAAAAAAAGACTGGATATAAATGAGTATCACGATTTACCTGTTTTCCTTTTGGGTCACCAAGTATTTGGTTAACTCCCCTTCTCACATGCAAAATATACCCACCACCAGCCTCAGAAAAATCATCCAGAAATCCACTTCAGTCCCAGAATTAGGTAATCCAGCTCTTTTTTTTGAACCCAGAAGACAATGGTGAGACAGGAATAAGACAATTGCAATAAACACTCCCATTTAGAAATGGGAACGACTGAAACACAAGGCAGACTTTAACCCTTGGCAGCTCTGTTATCCCACTGGGTGGACATTTTAAGGGCTTTCTATGGGGGAGGGGATTATCCGTTGACTAAACTCTAATTCTGCTCCAAAAAGGAGCTCTTTATGCCTGTTTCCTACATGAGCCACGTACGTACATCCTGGGATTTATCTTCCATGATCCTTTCTGGTCATATTCAGAGTAGCGGTTGGGAAGATGAGAGCGTAGGTAAATGCGGTACTCAGAGGCTCCCACAACAGCGTCAAAATTACAACTAACTCTGGAGCAACCGTTGTTCAGAACTGCCTGAAATTTAGCCGAACAGAAGTCTCACAATTAAGGGTACAAAGCAGAAGCCACATCAAGACTGGTAGAGAGGCAGAGATGTGGAATGTGGTGGGGGGGGGGGGGTCCCACACTCATGTGCAGCCGTGGCTGTCAAAAATCAGGACGGATCTCAGCTGAGGAGGACCCAATGAGCAGCGATGGGTCTCAACCCCACACCAGGCCCCGCCAGCCCAGGGTTCCGGTGCCAGGAAGAGAAGTTCCCGTAACTTCTGGCTGTGAAAACCGACAGGGATTGCGGCTGAGTGAGACCAAGGGCTTCTGGGGTCCCAGGGAGTTTCTCTTAAAGGGCCCATGCACTGACTTATTTGGACTCACCCCTCTGAGCTCCAGTGTTGGGGAAGCAGCTTGAAAGGAACCAGGGACATATGGGGGAAAAAATGAAGTGTCTGGCATCAGGGTGAGAGCTGGGAGGGCAGCTTTCTCCCAGACAGAAGTGCTGGCAGAGGCCATTGTGCCTTTGGCGAGACCTCTCCCCACAGAACTGGCAGGAGCTGTGTCCGACTCTCCATCAAGCTGACTAATACTATTTGGCTGCCTTGGTTTTCCCCTGAAACCGTGCCCTACGCGGCTTGCAGGCTCACTCAAGCCATTTTCACTGGCTTTTCCACACAAATGGCCTGTCTTGGCTCATGCTTCAGACTTTCCTAAAGTCTCTCAAACAAGAAGCATCAGGCCTCCGTGTGTCCCATACCTCTTGCTAAATGGCCCCAGGCCCAGCGCATCAGCAGCTGGGCTTGGTGTGCAGCTTGGCCTCTCCCAGGACCTTCCAAGCCCAGCACAAGTAGCAGCCATCAGCAGATTGCTTTGTAGCTCATGCTGGTGGCCCAGCGAAGGGCATAGGCAGTGGCTGACCTTGGCCTGCACCTTCCGGGAGGCCCTGGAGCCAGCACACTGAGTGGAGTTTCAGACCACATTGAAGTACCACCCAACTACCTACACAAGCAACACTCAAAGGGCAAACTCAGCATATGCCTGAGTCCCAGTGAAGCTAGAATTGCTCCACGGAGCCAGCCCCTGCACAGCAGATCCTCCACAGTGGTCGCAGGAGGTCACAGCCAGTTCTTGAAGCCTAACAGCCTGAGGGGAAATTCCTCCTATTGAGGTTCCAACAGCAATCAAGTTTCAACTACACCAGGAGGGTGTACACAACCCACACAGGAGGCACACCCGAAGCACCCAGCTCAGATGATCAAGGAGGCAGTGCCACTGGACCCCGTAGGACAGCTACTACATAAGGTCACTCTACAAAGCCTGGTAGATATAGAAGCTCTTCTCATACATGGGAACAACACAGGGAGGCAGCCAAAATGAGGAAACAAAGGAACATTCCCAAGTGAAAGAACAGAACAAAACTCTAGGAAAAGAACTAAACGAAATAAGGACAAGCAATCTACTAGATACAAAGTTTAAAACGTTGGTTATAATAATGCTCAATGAACTTAGTGAGAACTTCAACAAAGAGAAAGAAAACATAAAATAAAGGTAGAAAACATAAAAAATGAACCAGTCAAAATGAAGAACATATCAACTGAAATAAAGAATACATTACAGGAAATCAATAGTGGAATAGATGAAGTAGGAGATCGAATCAGTGGTTTGGAATATAAAGAAGTGGAAAATATACAATCAGAACAAAAAAAAAAAAGAATCTAGAAAGTTAAGAACAGTGTAAGAAGCCTTGGGACAACTTAAAGTGTTCCAATAATCATATCATGAGGGTGCCAAGAAGAGAAGAGAGAAAGCAAGGAATTGAAAACCTATGTAAAAAACAATGATGGAAAACTTCCCTAATTTGGTAAAGGAAATAAGCATACACATCCAGGAAGCACAGAGAGTCTTAAACAAGATGAATCCAAAGAGGCCCACACCAAGATGCATCATAATTAAAAGGCTAAAGATTAAAGACAGAGAGAGAGAGTATCTTAAAAACAGCAAGAGAAAACACTAGTTCGTTACCTGCAAGGGAGCACCCATAAGACTGTCAGCTGATTTCTCAACAGAAACTTTGCAGGCCAGAAGGGATTGGCAAGAAATATTCAAAATGATGAAAAACAAAAGCCTACAACCAAGATTACTCTACCCAGTAAAACTATCATTAGAATTGAAGGACAAATAGAGAGCTTTGCAGACCAGGGAAAGCTAAAGGGGTTCAGCACCACCACCAAACCAGTATTGCAAGAAATATTACAGGCACTTCTTTAAGAAGAGGACAAAGAAAAAAGAAAAATATGAATAATAAAATGGCAAGAAATGCATATTTATCAATACTTACTGTAAATACAAATGGAGTAAACACTCCAATCAAAGGACTCATGGAGGCTGAACAAAACAAGGTCCTTGCATAAGCCGTTTACAAGAGACTCATTGTCAATTGAAGGACACACGCAGACTGAAAGAAAGTAAGGAGATGGAAAATGATATTTCATGATGATGGAAACAAACAAACAAAAGCTTGGATAGCAATACTTATATCAGACAAAATAATTTAAAATAAGGTTATGTAACAAGAGACAAGGAAGGACCCAGCTATTCCACTTTTGGGCATTTATCTGAAGAAACCCAAAATGCTAAATCAAAAAGACATATACATCCATATATTCACTGCAGCATTATTTACAATAGCTAAGATATGGAAACAACCTAATGGTCCATGAAGAGATGAATGGATAAGGAAGTGGTGGAGCATATATACACAGAATATGACTCAGCCGTAAAAAAAGAATGGGATTTTGCCATCTGCAACAACATGGATGGACCCAGAGGGTATTGTGCTGAGTGAAGCAAGTCAGCCAGAGGAAGACAAAAATGCCATGTGATTTCACTTATGTGTGAAATCCAAAAATAAAAATAAAAAAATAAAAAGCAGAACAGACTGAGATACAGAGAACATTTTGATGGTTGTCAGATGGGAGGGGTTTGGCAGATGGGTGTAAAAGGTGAATGGATTTTGAAGTACAAATCGGTAGTTACTAAATTGTCATGGGGATGTAAAGAACAACATAGGGAACCTAATCAATACTATTGTAATAACTATGTCTGGCATAAGATATGCACTAAATGTATCTGGGTGATCACTTAGCAAGTTATGTAAAGTCTTATTACTGGGTTGTATTTCTGAAACTAATATAATATTGTATGTCAACTATAATTGAACAGTAAAAAATATTAAAAGTTAAATACAATGCATGTAAAGCTATGTGGCACCCTAAAAATGACAGTTTGATAAAGCCAGAATGTCATGTTAAAAAATTAACAATAAAGTATAGGTTGGGGCTGCACCCTTCTTGGGGGCTGAGTAATTCCTTAATTGCTTTCTTCCAATAAAAGGTTGAGAGCCTACAGGTTATTTGAACTTTTCAGCAAACACCATCTCCTTTAGTCTAGAGAACTTCCGGCCAAGATGGAGGTGCAGGTGGACACACTGTGCCTCCTCTCACAACCAAGATTAAGGACAACAAAAATATAGAACCAAAAAACCCCAACCAGAACAGATAGAAAACTGAATTGTATGGAAGTCCAACAATGACGACAATGATTCACCCAGACCGGTAAGAGGGGCAGAGTCGGCAGCCAGCAGAGAGGGGTCGTGGTGGGAGAAGGCGGTGGCTGGTGGTCCTGGGTGCACGGGCAGCAGTTAACAAGCATGGAGGGCAACAAGCAGACCAAATGAAGTACACAAAGCCGCAAGACCTGGCAGGCAAGAAAGGGCTGGAAGAAGTGTTCCAAGTCATGAAAGTCAAGGACCTACATCCAAGATTGCTCTATCCAGCAAAGCTGTCATTTAGAATGGAAGGGAAGATAAAGTGCTTCTCAGATAAGGTCAAGTTAAAGGAGTTCATCATCACCAAGCCCTTATCATATGAAATGTTAAAGGGACTTATCTAAGAAAAGGAAGATAAAAATATGACAGTAAAAAGTCAGCAAACTTACAGATATTAACAACCACACCTAAAACAAAAGCAAACTAAGCAAACAGCTAGAACAGGAACAGAACCACAGAGATGGAGATCACATGGAGGGTTAGCAACAGGGGAGTGGGAGGAGGAGAGAGAGGGAAAAGGTACAGAGAATAAGTAGCATTGACAGTGGGTAGAAAATAGACAGGGGGAGGACAAGAATCGTGTGGGAAATGTAGAAGCTAAAGAACTTATGACACATGGACATGAACTAAAGGGGGAAATGTGGGTGGGAGGGGGTGTGCAGGGTGGAGGGTAGTGATGGGGAGAAATGGGACAACTGTAATAGCATAATCAATAAAATATAATAAAAAAAATCTCCTTTAGTCTAAACCCCAGGCGGCAAACACAAGTCCCGAGGGCCGAATCCGGCCTCCACCTTGTTTTATCCGGCCTGGCATCTTGTTTCTATACCAAGTGGCAGCGCTGAGCTCTCGCTTAACTGTTAAGGAGTAGTTACATTTACACAGTCCTAAAACTACATTCTGTCCTTTGAAGGCAACCTCGAGGCTGATGTAGCCCCCGTTAAAAATGAGTTTGACACCCCTGGTCTACACATGATTCTTTTGGCAAAACTGTCTCAAAAACTTAGGTTTCTTATGAATATTTGATTTGATCTGTTTTATTTGTGAATAATCACATTTAATATTCTTTTTAAGACACATTATAATATCTGATACATATTTTTCCCCCTGCTTACTCCATGCCTTTACCTGTCTATTTAGTTGATGTGGTTTGAGCCTCTGAGGACTTGTAGTCTTTTCCCCCCCTTCTAATTGATTTTATCCAATTGAAAGGATTTTCTGTGGCTACCTAATTCATCCAGAGGTTTTTCAACAGTCGGGTAAAAACCACACACTTCATATGGTTCTTGCTGCAAATTTGAGTTTTAAAGATTTCTTACTCAAGATTTTTTTCAATTTTATTTTTCATTATTTGAGGTTGAGAAGCAACTATTTCTACCATACCTACAAGTTTCTTTTTTTTCAGACTCATATTTTAAATTTTTGTTGAAGTTATTGGGGTGACATTGGTTAATCAAAGTATATAGGTTTCAGTTGTACAATTCTATAGTACAGTGTGGGGCAAAAGTAGGTTTACAGTTGTTTGTATGGAAATAATGCAATAATTAATGAATAATAATACAAAAATAAACTCTATGTTTCACACACTCACAAGTGTAAACCTACTTTTGCCCCACCCTGTACATCATCTGCATATTATATGATGTGTGATTCTCTTTATTTTTTTTTATTCCTTCTTGAAATCTGGCTAGTTCTTTGCTTTATTCTTTTATCTGATACCTTGCTGGCCACAGCTACTAGCAACCAATACATACTAACAGCATTCCGCTTTTCAACGTCTTCCCTGTTGCTAAAGGTTCATCAAGTGCACGATTGGTCTTCCAAGTTATCGTAGACATCGGTTCTATCAAATGTTTTGTCAGTGTATAATATGGAGAGCGACCTTTCTAACGCTTCAGGATGACTTCCTTCTCATCCACACCCTGACTCCTAAGCTAATGGCACAAGCTTTATATATATATATATATATTTGTGGTGTCATCCCACAGTTAAATTCACACTTCTGCATCAGTCAGGATAGTCTACATTACTCTGTGGTAAAGAGCAACCTCAAAAATCTCAGTGACTTAAGATTTAAAAAGTTTATGTCTTTGTCTTGCTTACATACCTACCTGGTTTTGCTGGGAGCTTTTCTTGGTATACCTTGTTCTACATGATGATAAAGAAGCCATCACACCAAAATGTCATTGCAGAATAAAAATGTGCTCTGGGAATTGTGATGCAGCCAATTCCAATCCCAAATGGAAATGGGTCACTTCTGCTCACCACTTATTAACCAGAAATAGTCACGTGGTGCCAAGCAGCCACAAAAGGGCCATGAAATTCAGACGTCCATATGCCTAGAGGAAAGAAGCAAATGTTTATTATGCAAAATAATGATGAGAGTGGATCACTAGGGGCAGAGCTTGAGAAGAGAAGACCCATCCTCTCTCTCTGACTTCCGCACGGACATGGATAGGGATACAAGCATCTCCACCATCTGGATACGTCCAGCAGACTCTATCTGCTAATGAAGCCACATATAATTCCAGCCTTTTGCCAGCTCCTATCTGGAAGTGTAGGACCTGGAGACTATTAATTTACCAGAGAAACAAAATGTTAGTGCTTGAGGGAAACTTTGCTATCACGCAGTCTGAGCTAAGAAAACTGTATTAAGGTTAGCCATTAATGATTTTATACTACCCCTAATTACCACTTATTGAGTTTTTGTTATATGCCAGAAACTGTACTTAGCACTTCACACTGGCTTTCTCATTTAATCCTTTCAAGGAAAACTAGTAAGAGGTTTCATTATTATTGTTAGCCATATTTTTAAATATTAGAAGTCCAATAACTTGCCTAAGGGAGCACAGACAGCTAGTGCTAGGTCTCAGACACAAATGAAAATTCACCTGAATCCAATATCTTTGTCAAATATCACAGGATGCCTCCTCCTATGTCCAGTATTTCCTCTATTATTATTAGATTTTCATCTGTGAACCTTTTATTCTAATACAATAATATATTGTAAAAATCCACTTTTCCCTCTCTATATCAAAAAAAAAATCTGAGTTATGTGATAAGCATAAAGAAGTACTTTTGCTGAACTGATACCAGTAAAGACTGACTCCTCACGTCCCAAGAGGTTTAATTATTATGTCCAGCTGCTGGAATGACAAGCTTTATTTACATGTTCCTCATTTGTTTCCACGCTTGGTTTGGTTCCTCTTTGCTCTGCAACTGTCCTTAGGGGGCATTTCTGCTTAATGGAACAAGAAGATCAATAAGCAAGACTGTTTTATTAGCCTCGACAAACGGCAGAATAACTGGCTCGCTGGCCACATTTTTGTAAATCTGTTATCAGGACTTTTGTGTTCTGCATTTTGTAATAGTCATTTCTCAGGGAACGCAGATTGGGAAGTTTAAAAAGAATCTCAATGAAACCATGAAAACCCTGGGATCCAATCACGCTTGAAGTCAAGTGATTAAATATTCTTCTCAATAAAGTCTATTCTTTTCCTCTTAAGGTAGTTTGAGTAGAGTTGCCATTAGTTTTAATATCATATTGTTTATTTAGTTCATGTGGTCAAGGTATATTAGTTATACTTCCTATTCCCATAGAATAAATTGTTTCTTCTACCTCAAATTCCTGTGAAAAGAGGTACTCTAAAAAGACACAGATTAATTCTCACCTCTAGGTTATAAGGTCTATGTTTAAATTAATTTAGCAATTTGACAATATTACCTACCCTTCTGCAAAATGGTCTTTACTTCAAAATTACTGACAATGTTATGCTTCGATATCAGTTTTTATGATAGGCCATTATAATAAAGAGCCTCTATTAGTTTGATAGAGTTGATGTAACAAACTAATACAAATTTTGTGGCTTAAAACCACACAGATTTATTCTTTTATGGTTCTAGAATCATTTTTCAGCTTCTAGAAACGCACTCATTACATTCTTTAGTTTGGCCTCTTCCAAACTAAAGAAACGCACTCATTACATTCTCTAGTTTATGGCCTCTTCCTCCATCTTCAAAGCCAGCATTCGAGAATCTTGAAATCTCTCTCTCTGTCTCTGTTAACAACATCTTCTCTTCTGTAGCCATATGACTATTTCTTATAAGGATGCTTACGATTATGTTCAGGGACCTTGCAGATAATTCAGCATAATCTCCTCCTATAAAAATATTTGCTTTAACATCTTTTTAAATATTATGTAATATTCAATCTTTGATTTATAAAACAATAATCGCAAGTTCCAAAAATTAGGAAGTAAACGTCTTTGGGGACCATTATTTAGCAAAGTGCCCCATAGAAACTGTTTTTTTAATCTGTTATGAGCCCTAATTTGAGAACATCGTGTCCTAATATGTATTTCCACATATGAGAAATGCAGTTTTGAATTTCATATTGGAAAAAATATTTCTCTTAAATAACAAGGAATCTTTTGGATATATTTTATATAAATTGTTATAGCTTCATGTTTTGTCCTGAATTCCAATAAATGCGTAATCTAATTCGTTGCTGAGTGATGGAAATATACTAATTTTATGAGCACCATATTTACCTCCTTTTTCTTTGTGGTTTTAAATTTCGAGTTGTAATGTTTCATTAACCACAAATCACATGTGCGCATTAGTGTAAACCATTTCAGTCTTTTTTAAAAAGTTGCCAAGTAATGTGCTTGAGATATAAGTTACTTATATACCAGCAACGGAGGTATATGTGCAAGCAGGATACAACATGTATTGAATAGTGATACAAATAATATTTTCTTAAGGTAAAGTAAGAATTCTTGGGAGATGTTACATTTGAGTTGGGTTTTTCAGTTTAAAAAAATTAAGTAGAAAAAGGAAGACAGGGAATTAGTGAATTCCAAACTGAGGGAAGTGTTCATTCAGTATTCAAAAAAGATTCTTTGAGCATTGCTGTAGGCACTATGGATACCAGAATGAGCAAAATAGATAAAGCCCTATTGTCATGGTATTTGTATTCGAGAAAGAGCATGTGGACAATAAGCTTAAATGGATAGATGTGTAGTTAACAATAGAAATTATAAGACATTGTCACATCCCATGGACATAGCCATGGTTTATATGGCTAGAGTAATGGTTCTCAAGCAGCAGTAACTTTGACCCCTAAAAGTCTTTTATCAATGAAATGCATAGAGATATTCCGGGTTGTCGAGGCTGGAGGGGCGCAACTGGCATCTAGTAGGTAGAGGCAAGGAACGTTGCCAAACATCATACAATACACATGACTAACTCCCAGTATGAAGAAACATCTGGCCCCATATGTCAGTGGTGGCGTGGTGGAAAAACTCTGGGCTAGAGGATGAGAGTGAAATTTGTAGGGACTGAGGTCAGCGAGGTTGGTAGAGGCTGGGTCTTAAGAGCCTGTTGGCTTTGGTAACTTAAATTTTATTCTATGTGTAATGGAACTTCATTGGAAAGCTTCAATCAGAGAGGCCAAACGATCTGATTTGCATTTTAAAGAATCACTTTAGCCGTTGGGTGTAAACTGGAGTATAATTGATGCCACAGGAATCGGAGAGAGCAATAGGAAGGCTATTAAAATAGTGCATGTGCTTTTAAAATGTGTCTTCAAATTCTTTGATACGGCAAGGAACAGGCCCAGCTTAGTGCTTGCTGAGTGCAGAAGGAATATGGAAAGGGGGTAGTAGAAGAAAGCAGTTGTAAATACCAGTTACAACAATAGGGCCAAATGCAGAAAAGAAGACTGTAATAGTTATGAATACTTCTTCCTTAACTTCATATGTTTATGTAAGTATTAACCAAATATTGTCGTTTTCCTCCTCTTCCATTTCAGTACCCACAACTATAAAAGGTGTTCATATTAGTTAATTTTATACACAAGATTTAAGTAATAGGAATGTGAACAGTTAGACTGAACATCACCTGCAGACAAAAAAAAGGGGACCTTTGCATTCTTTGGGCAGGGGGGAAGGCTAGCATGTTTTCATTTGCATATGGGACAGCCGTCTCACTAGGTGGAATTGTGTTTTTGTTATTGTCTTTATTTGGAAATTCACATAGCTGTGTTTTAAAGAGGTGCATATGGGCGCCAAGTTGGCTAAGTGTGCACTGTAGTGACTTTGCAATGTGACTGTCAAAGTGAAATGGCAGCCACTTTGCTTGCAGCACTTGCTAGTGCCAGGCAGCACTTTCCCAGCTCACACACATTGCTGCTTACTTGCTAGATCATCTGGTGGGTCTGGGGCAGCAACCAGGCCTGCAACTACTTGATCTTCCCTTGCGTTTTCCTAAACTTCTCTGACCTGTGGGCCAGGTGTGCGTGTTTAGCTCTGTGATGAAAGGCACCAGCAACCCCTGCAGGATGCCCACGTTGTCAAAGCTGGAGGCAATGGGAACAAAGGTGGATTCCATTTTGCCCTTGTTGATTCCCTCACATTAACCAATTTTATGTTTTCTTCGTGTCTACCGTCTAAATTGTAGACATAAACTCCTGCATCAGATGCAAAGACAATAGCTTTAGAGCAACTAGTCAGTCACCTCAGTGGAGTAAGATTAAATTCATACATGCACACGCACATACTTACACTCACACATGCACACACACTCACACCGTAGTGCATTGTCTCTGATTGAAACCTGACAGTGGTGTTCGTGCAGAGGTTGTGAGAAGTGGTTGGATTTACAATGTAGTGTGAAGGTAGACCCAATGGTACTTTCTGGGGATTTTGACCTGGGGATTGAAAGAAAGAGATGAATCAAAGAGGACCTTTAGGTTCTTGATCAGAAAACTACCCGGTGAAATTAGGAAGACTGGAGAAGGGGATGAGAAGATGAACCAAAAGTCCTGCTTTAGATACTTTAAACTTGGGTTGCTGATTAGACATTCACGTGAAAGTATCAAACAAGTACATGAATATAAAAATGTACTTTCAGGAAAGAAGTCCAAGTTGGAGATGAAGAATCAGGAATTGTAAGTAAGTTGTACATTGCATTTAAAACAATGGAGGTGGATTTGTTTTTCCTGGGGAGGCGGTGTCGTTGGAAAACAGCAGAGAGAGAAGGAGCGAGCCTTCCATTGAGAGGTAAATCAGACGCAGCAGTGCCGACAGGGGAGACCGGGAAGGGGATAGTCAGTAAGGGAGAAGGAAAATGAGATGAGTGTGTGGTAAAAGCCAATAGCAGGGAAAGTTTCAATGAGAAATGGAAAGTGAACACTGCAATTGCTGGTGTTCCTGGAATAAAGGGAAGCCGTACATTTTACACTTTCCATAAAAGACCACAGCGTCTCCATCTCCATATAGCAGTTGGCTGAAGACAATAGTGGATCCAGAGCCCTGCATACTCCTCACTCCCCCTTTCTTCCAGCAATGTCCATGGCTGCCCTGTAATGTCATTACGCTATTGCTCCCTTTGACTGACTGAAACACTGGTCCCTAGAAACCCAGTATCCCCAGATTATTCTTTCTTCCATCCCCTGAAAGCTCATCAGCTTACGGCTCAAGACCTCATGTCCATCAGCTTCAAACACCCACTGTTTTCACTTCTCAGCTCCTGAAACATTCCCACTGGAGCCTCCAGGATTTGGGGTAAGTAGTCAGAAAAATTAGCTGTTTCTTCTCTCTAAATTTTCTTTTCTTGCTCAACTGAAACTTGTCTGTCTCTGCCCTAGGATTCCAAACCGGTATCCTCACCTGTGAATGGCATGTTATCAGACTATCCCAGTCATTGCTTACCCCCCAGGAACACCCTCCTCACTCCTGAAATTTTAGCTCTTTGATTATTTACTCATCCCAATACTACTGTCATAGTTTCTGGGGAATGTCAATTTCCGTAGAGATAATCTTTCCAAGATCCTGGAATATTAGTTACTGAATCTTACCTTACCTCCAATAATCTTGCACCGTCTATATTCTGATCACTCACTCCCATAGTTATATTTTGTCGTTTCCAAAAACTTCAACCTCTCTATTAACTCAATTTCAAGCACCTTTATGTTCACTCTGTAAAGTATTCCACATCCAACTATCTTTTAGTTTCCAGGACCTGCAATCTACTGTTCTCACGTTTTTTCCTGTCCCTAACCCCTTCATGACCTCATTATTCCCCTTATTCAATTAAAATTTCATGGTTCATCATTATAAACTATCTCTTACATACATTTTCAAGTCTCTGGAACCTCTCTGTATTTATCCTTCTTGCCTAGCAAAATCCCAGCTTTGGTTAAATTTAATCTTTCACCTATTTTCTGTCTGTACCCCAATAACTGAATATGGCTGGGGAAACTGATAAACACAGTTGCTACGAACTTGAATGTTTCTGTTCCCTGAAATTCATAGGTTGGAACTTAATTTCATAACTACGAACCTCAAATAAGCCCTTAGCATGGATCTGCAATTCTGATATGTTTTCCTAGTTCTTTCATTCTTCTCTTCTAGATGAAAATCATATATTCTTAAGCCTCTAAATCGTCACTCTTCTAAATCTTCACTCTCCTAAATCTCGTTTGACAGTCTTGCTTCTATTTCACTGAGAAAGTAGAAGTAAAAAGAAAAGAATTCCAAAGGCGCTCACCACTACAGCTAACTCCGTACCTGCATCTTTGCCCCCTTTTTATGCCTCTGGCTTGTTATCGTGGATGAACTGACCCTTCTTCTACTTAAGACCAATCCTTCCACTTGTACGCTAGGCATCATTCCCTCTTACCGACTCCAAGACATATTTACGGTAATTCCCTTTTCTGTCCTGAATCAACACTTTTACCACTTCTATTTGATGGTAACCTCAGTTTATAAGGAGACTGCTATTTCTTTCATCTGAAATAAAGCTTTTTATGGCCCCAATCTCTCTTCCAGCTACTACCCCATTTCTCCGCTTCCCTTTATAGTAAACATTCCCAAATATTTGCCTGTATTTTCTAATTCCTCTTCCAATCTTTCTTGAATGCGCTCCATGTAGGCTTTTACCTGTTACTTATCCATTGAACCTACTCTTGTCAAATTTATCGTTCACCTCTTTGACACTACGTCCAATGGTTCAGTCATAGTCTGTATCTTACTGGATCTGTCAGCTGCTTTTTACATACTCTTCTTAAACCCTGTTCTTAAACACATGGCCTGTAGAACTCACACTCTCTGGCTTTGGCTTACCTCACTGGAGGCTCCTTCTTAGTTATTTTGTTTATTTTGTTTTGTTGTTTTGCTAGGTCTTCCTCATCGTCCTGAGTTCCAAACATTGGAATGTCCCAAGACTCAGTCTTTGAATAGTCTCATACTCTGATCACTACCAACTCTTTTATTTTCCTGGAGCTCAGACTTTATGCCTGAGCTCCCAATCATTTCTCCAATTGCTTACTTGTTCAAATTTACATAGCTATTAGCCAGTCCAAAATTACACGTCTAGGACTTAATTTCTGATCTTCCCCCACTATACCCCAGCCCACGCAATGTTGCTTTTCCTACGGTTTTCTTCATTCACAACATGATAATTCCATTTATTCCATTGTTCAGGTCATCCTTTAGGTTCATTCCTCAGGATATGGCAACAACTACTCCTTCTGTTTATAATGTTCACCCTCCAGATGGGAACCTTCAGGGCTTCAGGCCCTTACTCAAGAGTCACTTTCTGAAGGAGGAATGTCCATGCCCTCCCTACTAGAAGGTACAGCCTCCTCCTACTTCCCTTGCTACCTTCTTTCCCTTATTTCCCTTCCCTTCTTTATTTACTCCAGGACATTCATGATCTTTTGACATTTAATTTTTTTTTACATATTTATTTGTAGATTGTCTTCCCTCACCAACATATAACCTAGTGCCTGGACACTGTGTGATATACGGAAGGTGCTCAATAAATATTTCTAAATGAATATGCCTCAACAGAATCTAATTTCTTATGTGCATTTGGATATCAATGAACAGTTGTTGAATTCATCTTTGTTAAATATGGAAAAGTACTATTGAGTACAAATCCGTATTTTGCAAATGAGAAAACTAAAGTCTAAAAAGCGAGTGACTTGCCATAATCACACAATTAGTGGAGGGCCATCAGCAAAATCCGGATTTCTTGTAAGTACACATGACCTTTAATTTTGACCAAATAAAAGCAAAGGTTAACAAACCTCAAATAGTTTGGAGCAGTGAGGCCCATGGCTGATATATTTATTTTTGTATTCATTCTATAAATTTTCATTGAATAACCCTCTGTGCCTTGCACTGTTCTTGGGTCTGTGTATATAATGCGAAGCAAGATAGAAAACTGTCCTGCCCCCACGGGACTGTCAAAGGAGATAATTCAGCAAGGAGTTGTAACAAAGTGTGGTAGATGGCATGCTAGGGAACAGAAGGGTATTCTATAAACATATAGCAGAGATACCTAACCTGGGAAACGACTTGTCGGGCGAAATTACCCTTAAGGTAAGACCGAAGGCTCAGTAGGAGACACAGATTTTAGCTTTTACCCAAGCAAAGCTGTGAAGTTTGTGACTAGAATCTTACCACTCTGAGAATCTTAGAATTCAGAGTGTTAGATAATCAAATTAAATTTCCATTAGCTCCTGTGTGTTACTGCCTCAATGTTTATTTCCATTGTTATTGTCACCATCAGCATTATCATCTTGGTTGGTCACTGTTTTAGTTTCTGTTATAGTAAGAACTTGTACCTTATTTGGAATAATGTGGACTTTTTAAAACTTAAGAACGCAGTGTCATGAGAGTTCTAGCTGTGTTTGGTTTCCATGAATGAACCCTAAGGATAAATATTTTCCAAATAGCCCTGTAAGTGCATCATATAAAAATTATGTAAAAATCTGTACTTGCTTGATAACCTGCTCGTCTCAAAGTACCCAATATAATGAGATTTTTTTTTTTTTGTTCTTCTGACTTAGCAGTACCTTCAATTGCTTATTAGAGAGCAGTTGGGCATTCAGAACGTTAATGAGAATGATCATACTCATATATTAAATCACAATGACATGTTAAAATTCAGAAATTTGGTGTCATCATTATTTTGGGACTGGGGCCACTAACAAAGGAAACACAATATCAAAGTGGTTTTCAGATCATTTTAATAGGATAACTAATATAAAAGGGTAAGAATTTCTATGGACTGCTTTCTATCTCAAAGTTGATGAAAACACTGTTCGGCTGGCAAAAAAAACATAGAAAATTTATAAGGGTATGCAAGGCAGATTATGGTGTGACCTAGCTGTTGAATTTTTTATCCACACCATAAACAAAGAAGGATGAGAAACATTTACTGTGCATTTCAAAGAACTGCACATGGAAGACACTGTGGAGTTGGCAGCCGGCACAACTGAATTTCAGTCCTTAAAATGTCACTGCACTTTAGACATTTCTATATATGGTTTCTCGCTCTTAATTTTTTATTAAACTTTATAAGCTCTCTCATTTGGAGAACAAGTCACTGAAAAGCAACAGCCAAGGGATTATAGCTCCCAGTTACATTATAGGTTCTGAACTAAATATCAGCCCAGATTTTCAGCAGAGCAGTGATTAACATGAGGGGATTTTGTCTTTATAACCTGTTTCTACTGCAATACAGCAGCCTGATAACAACTGAATAACAATTTTAAAAAATCCTGATGACAATTTCTATGCCTCGGTAAAATGAACAGTCATCGTGGATGTTGGCAGAAATTTCAAATTGGAAGTGCAAAAGAAATGGAAATTTTAGTGACCACATATTATTACTGTAATAGGGGGTGTCAGAGATTTTGGCAAGTGCTCGTAAGATGGGGAGGTAAATTAAACAAATGGTTCCGACAAGGACATTAAGGGACCTATAGAGGACAAAATGTTTGCCTCCTCTGATGTCAAACTCTGACATCGACCGCATCCAACCGTGTCCTCTTGTTAACATCAGGTCAGCGGTTAGTAATTTCTTCTGACTCAGGTAATATTTACTGTGATGTTTCACTTTTTTGCCTTCCTTTACTACTCGTACCATTTTCTAGGTGTTGTTTTTCATTTCTTTGTGTGCATGTGTGTATGTACATATATGAGGAGTGTATATGTATGCATATATGGTATGTGTATATGCATGTATATCATATATACACATACATATCACAGTAACTTGATCTCTTTCAACAACTTTACAAGATATATTATTATTCAAGACAGTGATATGTCATTAGTATCTATGAATAACTTTGGTTGAACAGATGGAATGATTCTTTTAATTCAGTGTTAAAATTAACTTCTTCATATCTACAATGACTTCTTAACATATGGTAACAAATGTTTGTGCATATTCAAGGATGTTAAAGAAATTACCTGTGATAAATGTTAATCATTTGGGATTTAACAAATGTACTCAGGCACTTTTAAGACTCTGGCTTGATTTTTATAGGTGCAAATTAGAGACCTATAGCCATAAATGAGGGTTTGACACATAAGGCAGAGGTTCTGAACAGGTGGCCCAAGGTGATGTCTTATTTCGCCATTGTGGTATTTAAACATTATTTGCCTTTCTAACATTTAAAAATTAGAGTGTTCACAAGGACATCTGAATTTCTGCTTCTCTTGAAGTATTGGGAAATCTGGGAACACTTAGCCTATATTCGGTGATGGTAAATGCTTAACATTCAGCCCTCAGACAAACAAAACAAAAAAAGTGTCCTGATTTTTAGCATTCTCTGATTTCTGTGGCGTCAATACTGCCACCCTGACTGGCTTCAAACTACCAACGTGATGTTACTGAAGGGAAGCAGAGAAGTGATGCATTGGATATGTTCTTGCAAAGCGGTCTAAGCCAGCTCACTGCTGTCTATATTAATCCTCGGCAAAACTGGCCGAATTTACTAGTTGTCCCTTTTAGACGAGGCATAATCTCCCTAGTTCTTCACATTCCCTACTGCATCTGTCACTTGCTTGGGTGACTTGCCAATTCACATATGGAGTTTTTTCTGTGTTTGTAACCTCTAGCATAAGGAATAATTTTGTTGAGAATTCAGGTCTGGGGCCATGGAAATGACATAAATTCAATGTTATTTAAGTGGACACTGTGCAGTTAAGACCTTGGGTTGAAGAGAGCTGACCCAGTCAGGAGCACATGATAAACTGGAGAAAGAAAGAGCATTGTGCTAATATCTGTGCATCTGTGGAATATAACTCAGTCATTTTCTAGAAGTTCCGGCCTTTGAAATGCTTGGTAGACAAAGTTTAGAGCCAAGATGGTAGAGCTGCTAGATTACAGTGTTGGGTCATAAGAAACAGGTGGTTTGGGAGTCAGCCCCCTGGCCTGTCTGCATAAGGCTGGTGACCTGAGCAAGCATCTAGTGATTTGAATTGGACTTACACCTCCCCAGGCTTCTGGGGACATGTGGCCAGATTGTTGCTTAATCCACGAGAGCGTTGACTTGCCATACCTACTTCGACCTCTGTTTACTCCACTGCTCTGCTTTCCTGAACCTGCCCAGAAATGCCACATGTGATTATCAGAGTCATGCACTGAGCTAATCCAGGGGGCACCTTCCATAGACTGTGATTTGGATGGTTCCTCCCTTGCTGTTCAGTACATAGTCTGTACAACACTACCTGTGTGGACATGAGCAAAGACCAACAAAATGAACAAGCAAAAAGGATTCACTCAGAACTTGCTGTAGCAAGGGAGTCAGCCGTACTTGTGTTTTGGCAGAGCCTGAGAGACAAGCAGAAGACTGGAAAGGCTTTATAATGGAGCAGAGGATAGTCTTTAGGTGTGCCCTGATTGGAAGCTGTTGGCCTAGGGAAGCTGTAGGTGGGCTAACTAGAAGCCTAGAGGGAGAGCATCTCACGTCTTACATGATTGGTTAGAATACACACTTGGCTTTCCCTGGTTGGTTTTGAGGTGACAGTAGGAACAAGAATTAGAGAAGCTGTCAGTTATTAATCAAGTCCTGGTGGTTTGGGGCTGATAGTTAAAAAGCGATTGTTGGCCTTCCTGGATTGTTACTGGAGATGGCAATCTGGCTTCCTGTAAGTCTGATTTACAGCAGGTCAGCTTTCTGGGCTGATTATTGGAGCTAAGAGGGGTGGTTTCTATTTTTATATATGGTCTGGTCATAGTCTGTGTATCTAGTCTCTCACCTAGTGGCCCTTTTCATTAACTACCTTTTCTCTTTCATGCATTCTGATTTCTGAGGGTATTTGCAAATTGAGTCCGTTCATATCAGGTCCTCTAACAGTCAAAATAAATGTTACAAAGTCATGTTTTAGGTCACGTGATGCTGTCATTTATAATAAGAAATATATATGTGGTCTTCATCCATCCTTTCCAACACGTAGTTCCTAAAACCCTTGGAATTCCTAAGTGATGTTAAGCAGGTGACTTTTGGAAAACACCCAGGAATGGGGCTGGTTGCCAGGGGAACCAGCCATGTGATTACACAGTAGAAAGTTTCATTCCTACAGTTAACCTCTGGGGAGGGAAGAGGGGCAGAAGATTGAGTTAAATCATCAATGGTTGATGATATAATCGAGTGTACACATGTAATAAAATCTCCATAAAAACCTAAAAGGATGAAGTTCAGAGAGCTTCTGGGAGGTCCTGGGAGAACAGTGTACCTGCCGTGGGCTTGGAAGCCCCAAGCTCCTTTCTGTGTACCTTGCTCTGTGCATCTCTTCCACCTGACTGTTCCTGAGTTATGTCCTTTTGTAGTAAATCGGTAACCTAGTAAGTAAACTACTTCCCTGAGTTTTGTGAGCTGTCCAGCAAATTAATCAAAGATGTGGTTATTGGCACCACCACCCTATAGCCTGTTGATCAGAAGCACTGGTAACAACCTGGACTTGAGATTGGCATCTGAAGTGGGGGAGGGATGGTTTTGTCGCACGGACGCATCTGTGGGATCTGATGCTCTCTCCAGGCAGATAGTGTCAGAACTGGGTTAAACTGTAGGACTCCCAGCTGGTGTCAGAGAATTTTTGGCGGTGTGAAGAAATCTCTCACACATTGTAACTAGGTAGCAGAAGCATAGTGGTGCGGAGGGGAGACTGGCGGAGATGGGGTGGAATGGTCCATGTCACACAGCTACAAAGGAGAAGTGGGAATAATCAGAGAAGGGCTGGCCCACTGACAGATTTTGGGCAAGAGACCTAGCACTTCTCCAGGGTTGGCTCTATTGTTTGGGGGCTGTTCAAGTTTTAGCTTAGGCCTTTATCGGAGGAGTTTCCATCTAAAGTGATGACTGGTCTTAGCTGCCTATGTAAGGGTGCAAAAGTGAAAGCACAAACAATATGACAATCAATAGGATAGAATAGATGTTGTTTTGATTCTTTTTCCTGCAGAAAGCATGTCCTCGTGTATTTATTCATTTTTTTTCTTTTTTTCCGAGTTGAATGTCTGCTGCATGAGCAGGGGCTCCGCTCTCTGAATCTTGTCATTAGCCGCATAGCAATTTGAGCACCTTCACCATGCTGCTGGCTGGCCAGCTAAGTTGCGCAACTTTTAAAAGGGAAGCGTTGTACAAGATAAGGCTGAGCAACAAGTGTGTTATGCACACATCCAATGATGATAGCTCTTTAGAGAATGCCGTTGACCTCTCCGATCAGGCCTGGGTCAGGGTCCAGCCTGTGTCCTCTCTGGTCAATAGGTTCCATGCCTGTCCTCATCTAAAGCAGTTATCAGGGCCACTTAGCTTCCTTATGAACTTGATAAATGGCGGGCAAGGAGCTGAGCTTCCAAATTCATTTGGTTTCATGTTAGGAGTTCTCAAAAGTCTGAATTTCCTGTATTGTGCTGTTCATTCTATCCCCATCATGCTACTCTCTCTTCCTTCAATCCTCTGCTTTCCCCAACACTCAGACATTGACACGTACCATGAATCCCCTTTTCCTTTTGAAAAAAATTCTGCTTTTTAAAGATATTTCCTTTGCCAATTTAGAAGCAGCAATTTCTGTCTAGTTTTGACTTATCTTAGCATGCCACATAAAAAGCGTCTCTCCCTTTATCCTTTTTCTTCTTCCTCCCTCTGTTTCCTCCTCTCCTTCTCTTTGGCTTGTCTCTGTGCCCTTTGGCTTCGCTGTGCCTGTGACCGGGGTGAGCGCTGATAGGAGTTCAGAGGGCAGGAACATATTGAATTTGCTTTGCACCGCATTTAACACCACGTGATAGCCAACTGTGTTTCCTGGTTTGGCAACGATGCCCCCAGAAAATAGTTGTTGTTTTTCCCCAGATGACACACTGAACTTTTCAATTCAGATCATCCATTCTATATTTCTAGAAGAAAAAAGGTCACACCATTCTGCATTATTCGTGGTGGTGTCAGTTCAAATACATTAATAGGTTTAGAAAAGCAAAGGAAATAGATTGGAAACTGCAGGCATCTAAGCTTGTAATAATTCTGGGAAGTCTACTTTTTGTTGTGTGGTGTAATACCAACTGTCTGCAGGGCTTGTCATCACAACAGACAGCCCAGTGCAGTGAAAAAAAGCTGAGGACCTGGATTCTTCTATGGTGTCTGGCTTTCAATTTCTGCTTATTTTAGGGCATCTGTTCTAAGCAATCCCTGGGTCTCCGTCTCCACTCTCCACCTAGCTCTCTGCATTACTACATCCGTCCACTGACAGTGGCTTCTTCCCCAAAGCCTGCAGGGACAATTCCTGCTACTGCTTGTCCCCCTAGCAGTAGGGGGCCTGGACAGGGGTTAATAGGTTCTCCCCATTTTAGAAAGAGAAATCTTAAGCATGAGCCCTGACCAAATGGAAATCTTATTGACATCCAGGGTCTTATGTTGCTTAGGTGCAAAAGCCCTCGAACACTGGAGTTAATGGCAATCATATCCTATATCTCTGTCTTTCTTGGGCATTGCCACAGGGCTGGGTCTCTCATTTAGTGTTCAAAAGTAGCTCAGCTCCTTTTGGTCCACTTTCCCACGGTAGGTACCCTCCCACCGATGTTTGCTGGTATGCTTTCTCCGTGTTCTCTAATTTGATCAGTCTTTTGGCCATTTCCATCTTCCGACACTGCCTCTCCAGGGATGCCATTTGTCTTTTGACCCCATGAAATTGTCTTCGTCTATATCTCTTATCTTGCTATTGAAAGTAGAGACATTATTTTAGTTCCTTATACCCCTTTCCAGGCTGTTATTTTCCTTTTCTTGAGAGAAACTTTTATACTCATCATCTGCATTTCCCTCCCATGGCTTGTCCTCGGGCCTCTTCACCACCTTCAGTATCCCTCTTTTGATCCTAAACTTCATTTCTTTTTTAAAAAATATATTTTATTGATTATGCTGTTACAGCTGTCCCATCCCCCCCTTTACTCTCCTCTGCCCTGCACACCCCCTTCCACATGCATTCCCCGACACCCCTGTTAGTTCATGTCCATGGGTTGTACATATAAGTTCTTTGGCTTCTACATTTTCTATACTATTCTTAACCACCCCCTGTCTATTTTCCACCAACCATTTATGCTTTCTATTACCCCATTTTCCCACTCCTCTTCCCTGCTGAGAACTGCCATGTGATCTCCATATCTGTGATTCTGTTCCTGTTCTAGTTGTTTGCTTAGTTTATTTTTGTATTTGGCTTTTTAGGTCCAGTTGCTGATTGTTGTGAGTTTGTTGTGATTTTACTATCCATAGTTTTGCTCTTCTTCTTTTTCTTGGGTAAGTCCCTTTAACATTTCATATAATTAGGACTTGCTGATGATGAACTCCTTTAACTTGACCTTATCTGGGAAGAACTTTATCTTCCCTCCCATTCTAAATGACAGCTTTGCTGGATAGAGCAATCTTGGATGTAGGTCCTTGCCTTTCATGACTGGGAATACTTCCTTCCAGCCCCTTCTTGCCTGCAAGGTTTCTTTTGAGAAATCAGCTGATAGTCTTATGGGAACTCCTTTGTAGGTAACTCTTTCCTTTCTTCTTGCTGCTTTTAAGATTCTTTCCTTATCTTTAATCTTGGATAGCATAATTATGATGTGCCTTGGTGTGTGCTTCCTTGGGTCCACCTTCTTTGGGACTCTCTGAGCTTCCTGGACTTCCTGGAAGTCTATTTCTTTTGCCAGATTGGGGAAGTTCTCTTGCATTATTTGTTCAAATAAATTTTCAGTTTCTTGCTCTTTTTCTTCTCCTTCTGACACCCCTATGATTTGGATGTTGCAATATTTACAGTTGTCCTGGAGTTTCCTAAGCCTCTCTTCATTTTTTTATTTTTTGAATTCTTGTTTTTTTTTTTTCATTCTGTTCTAGTTGAATGTTTATTTCTTCCCTTTGTTCCAAATCATTGAGTTCAGTCCTGGTTTCCTTCCCTTCACTGTTGTTTCCCTTTATTTCACTTTTCATAGCCTTCCCTTTTCCCTCTATTTTGTGGCCGTACTCAACCAATTCTGTGAGCATCCTGATTACCAGTGTTTTGAACTCTGTATCTGATAGGTTGGCTATCTCTTCACCACTCAGCTGTATTTGTTCTGGAGCTTTGATCTGTTCTTTCATTTGGGCTTTTTTTTTTTTTTTGCCATAGTAAGGGGTAGAGCCTTAGATATTCACTAGGTTGGGGCAACCCACATCACTGCACTGTGGTGCTGTGTGGGGGGAGGGTTGGAGGGGGAACAATGTGCCCCACTCAGCTCTCCGCCGGCTTCCAGTCCCCTCCATCACTACCTACAAGTAAATTGGGCCCTTCTGGTGCTGATTTCAGGGTGGGTGGTTTTGTGTACGTTCTAGGACCCTGTGGGTCTCTCCAATGAACTCTCCTGTGAGGCTGCGAATTTTAACTTCTGCCTCAACCCCCACAGGTTTTTTCAGTCAGAGGCTTTGAGGCTTTATTTCCCCGCACTGGAACCCTGAGTTGCGTGGACTGTCTTGCTCCCCAGTTGTTCCTCCTGGTTTATCTGCACACGAATGTGGGACTGCCCACTCCACCAGCCACCACTTCGCCCAGTCCTCAAGCCACTGCCTTGTTGCAAGTCCTCTCCACCCAGCTGTAAAACACCCTCCTACCAGTCTGGATGTTTCTTCTTTAACGCCTTGATTGTCAGATTCCATACAATTTGATTTTCTGCCAGTTCTGGTTGTTTTTTGTTTTTAAATTTGTTGTTGTCCTTCTTTTGGTTGTGTGAGGAGGTACAGTGTATCCACCTACACTTCCATCTTGGCCAGAAGTCCTTGTTTCTTTAATTTGGAACCACAGCTCCCTAATATTTCATTTTATTCACTGACTAGACCTATCTTTTTTCTCCTGTGCCCGTGAATGCCTTAACCTACTACTTTCCCATCTATTAGGGATCAGTATATCTGCAATTACTTTCTCTTTCTCTGCCTCTGCCTGGAACCCTTAGTCCAGGCAGAGGAGAGAAACACTCTCAAAACACCTCTTTTTGTCTCTATTGAGTGGAGGTGGAGAAAAGCCACATAAACGTGGGTTTCGCTGCCATATGCATTCTGACATTGACACCCTCAGTGTCTCCTACAGTTAAATGCTACATCTCCTTGGTCGGCTGTCTTGCCTATTTCAATCAATAGCTCTTTCAAAATCACAGATGTTTGCTATTGCTAATTTAAAATAAGTTGTGACTGGAAATCAGGAGATCTGTGAAATTGCTTTCTGGATAGCCACAGAGTAAAAGAAGCTACAGGACATGAACCCTCTCAACTTCTTGCTCCTTCCCCCATTTGGTTATATATTAAGTTATATATCAGTTATTATATTATATATGTATATTATACATAATATCATGTAACATTTATGCAGATACATTATATTATATGTTATAATATACAATATAAATTTATATGCTGTACATTAAATTCATAAATGTCCCTGCATCCTAAATGACCACCTTATGTGCTAGAAACTCTGCTCCGTGTCTACCAAATCCTTTTTCCTCTTCCAGGGCACATAGGAAGACAACGTTATTTTAGGGTGGGCCGGGCAACTAGATCTGGCCGGGGGCCTATAAACAGTGTGATGTGTGCCATTCCGAGGCCAAAGCATAGTGTGAGTTCTCCGCATCCTCTCTCTCCTTCCGTGGCTCCCGGGATGGTGCAGATGTTTGAAATGCTGTAGAGGCTCCAGGTGATGTAGCTGCAAGATGGTAGCAATGGCAGAAATCCCGGTGCCACTGCCCAGGAGGGGGCTTCCCTAGAGAACCCACTGACCTTCAGCAGATTTACAGCAAGAATTGAACCTTTCCATATTATACCCCTGAGATTTTGGCTTTATTTGTTACTAACCTGAAAAAGATACACACTTTCCCCCCTCTTTTGAGGAGAGAGATATTGTATCTACCTAAGGTGTTTTTTTTAAAGATACAATTTGCCAGCCATCTACCAGGTAGCAGACACTGTGAGCAATTTTCTGAACTCACCATGTGGTTTTGTACCTCCTTGCTCAACCTTGTGCTGTGCTCTCTACCTACGGAGTCTTGAAGCAAGTAGTTCAGGTCTGGAATCTATTCGTATTTATAAGGCGTGACCTTAACTATATTACTTGGATTCCTCATCAATAAAAATGTGATTATAATACCTAGCCAGTGTTGTTGTGTTAAGATTAAATAAACAGTCCACACAGAGATCCTCAGTGTAATCATTGATTCGGAAGTTAAAATGCCTAGCGGTAACTGATCAATGGTTTTGCTGTTCTTTTCTGTCTTTTCCCCTTATTAAAATCCTAGACATATTTCAAGGCTTACCTCAAATATGACTTCTTCTTGGTTAAATATTTTCCTTTGCCATCCCTCAGCACACTGTGTTCCTTCATTTAGCCTTATTTCATTCTACCTAGTTTCAGAATTATATGCCCGCACATTTTATTGCTTTCCCGTATATTTTAAACTCTTCCTGGTCAGAGAGACCTGTCTCTTTTATATTTGTATTTTCTCCTTCCCCCTAAGCACCCAGTATGTGACTAGGAGGTACTCAATGCTATTAAGATGGAATCAGATGAAACCTAAGGGTTTTGCAAATAAGATGGCATTGCTTTTTCCCAGAGCCTCGAGAGACATTTTGGAGAGAAGGGCAAACAAGATGGGCAAGTGTACCCAGTGCATGTTCTCGAAGTCATGAGCAAGGTGACAGGGTGCTGTCTTGAAGCTGTGACGAGGGATGTTTTCAGTTAACCAAGCTTTATGAGGAAGTCGACCCACATGGGTTTTGCACAGCTCTGTTGATAACAAGGATGTGCCACAGAGATATTGGACATTTTTCTCATACAGAGCTCATTCCATACACAGCTCTGGACTCAGAGCTTAGCTTCGCTTGCATGATGCTTGCTAGAGGAGGGAGGAAGTCTGCACCTTCGAAATCTAAGAAGGCAGTAAAAAAGAGAATGAGACGTGCAAAGATATTTTGGCTTTCGTTGTCTTTTCACAGCTTGGACCCCACGGGTTAAAAGTAATTACGATGGCAAAGATTTGGATTTCAGGAGAAAACAGAAGTTGTGTGTATTTGTATTTGCTATTGTTCTTTTCAAATAAATCAAAGGTATTGCCAACCTTTTGGAATAGTTTATGGAACTGTGGTTAGAAAAAATTTTAAATTCACTTATAATGGGAGAATAGTAAATTATGTTTTATAAATATAAAAGAACATTATGAGACATTGAAAAATCATATGTTTGCATGATATTATTTTAATATTTTACATGAACTCTTCTGTATCTCACTTTAAATTCCAATAGGTTTTTCTCTTAACTTTTCCCTTATTTTTGTTGTAATAAAAGAAGAAATCAGAAAATAAAAGACAATTTAATTTGACTTAATGTAATAGCAAATATTTAGGGACAGTACTTATGATGGGTTAAATGCAACTCTATGCATTTTTATACATCATCTTATTTCATCTGCATAACAATCCTGCTATTATTTTATTTATTTACCAGATGAGGGGATCAAGGCATGGAAAAGTTAAGGAAAATGCTTGTGGCACCACAGGTAGTAAGTGACAGAGCTTGGAATGAATGTCAATTACCTCACTCCAGAGCTGAGCTCATAACGTTAGACTCAGGGACACTCATAAGATGTGGGGGTGGGGGGGAGGGGAGGTCTATGGTGCTTTGTATTGTTTGGGGGAAACCGTACTCCCAGGCCAGCCTGCTGAGAGCAGTGAGGAAGACTAGGGACTGTCTTGGAATAGACAAAAAAGAGTCTTCGAATCAAGAGGGCAGTAGAGTTGCCTGGAAATACTAGCCCAAATTTTAAACTCTATCATCCTCTAGAATTAGCTCCCAGTTTTTGAGGGCCTGAATGATGACTACAGAATATGAAGGTCTTTGAAGATTTTGGACAGGAGAATGGAAGTCAGCTCTGTAATTAAACAAATATTATTCAAAAATGTATCACAGAGCCCTGGCTGGTGTGGCTCAGTGGACTGAGCGCGGGCTGTGGACCAAAGGGTCACAGTTTGATTCCCAGTCAGGGCACATGCCTGGGTTGCAGGCCAGGTCCCCACTAGGAGCATGTGAGAGGCAACCACACATTGATGTTTCTCTCCCTCTCTTTCTCCCTCCCTTCCCCTCTCTCTAAAAATAAAGCAATAAAATATTTTAAAAAATGTATCATGGCTCGACTGGAGTGGTGGAGGCTGAAGGCTATCGTGACTTACCAAGATAAGGTCCTGGAATGTAGCAGGGAGGCCAGGTCAGGCTCAGCGCACAGACAAAAATGGTAACTGGTATCCGCATGCTGCTGTCCAGTTTTCAATGGGATTCCTAAAACTGGGTTTGTTTTTTTTTTTTAAGTTCTACCCACCTAAGAACTTTATAAAATGGAAAGACAAGGAGTCTTTGCCAAGTACTCACAATATGGATACTATACTAAAACTTTTGCTCATATTGGCTCATCTAACCTCCTTAAAAGTTCCTTTCAGGAAGTCTTAGTTACATTTTAGTCAACTGATGCTCAGAGGGGTGAATTAACTTCTACATGCTCATATGTGGGAACCCAGAGTCTATATTCAGAGACGGCTTTGTCCATTGAGCTATACTTCTTGGGCTCTGGGTCAGCAAAGGCCAAGAGACTGGATCAGATGCATTTCTGTAAGAGAGATGTTCTTAATGAACTTGGTACCTCTTTCAGTACCTTTTCCACCTGTAAAAGGAGTTCCAGTCCTAGCATCCTGGCAGATTCTCAGAAAAACCTTTCCAGTTCTACCCACTATTCACCATCTAGGTTGGGATCTACTTTCTCCTTACTGTTCTCCGTTAGAATAAGACTTATCAAAGTTCAGCACGCAGACTGCTGTGTACTTTTGTGATAAAGTTTTATGGACCACAGCCATGCTCATTTGTTTATGGGTACTTTGTTTTTACACTACAATGACAGGGTTGAATAGTTGCCATAGAAATTAGGCTTCAAGGCCTAAGATATTTACTATCTGGCTATTTACAAAAAATGCTAACCTTAATATGCTTTGTCACACTGTCTCTCTGGGCCCCATGTTCCTGCTATTCCTGAATGTTATTTTAGTTGTTTCATCTTTGTTCGTTGCCCAGCCCTGCCCACTTCCTGCCTTACCCCATACTTGGCCTTGGACATGAGTTTGAAGAAAAGATGGAAAGCTAGCTCTGACCTTGGAGTACCCAATTACAGAAAAGAGGAAAAAACTGGAACTGTCAGGAAATAGGGTTGCAGAGCTTACTAGAAACTAACAGACAGATTCCAAAAACGTGTGGGCACTTAATGATGCTTAGAGTTGTAAAAAATAAAAGTAAAATAAGTTGAGAAAAATGAAAATTGAGCGAAAGATACCGAATTTGAGTAGTGGGTCATTGATGACCTTTGGAGCTGCAGTATCCGTTGAGTGACAGGTGTGAACCAAATTTTGGCATTGAAGAAGACAATGATTCAAATTTCCAGAATGAACTTTGTATTACTGGCTCTCAAGGTTAGCACTTCCTGCCTGCCTAATTTCTCGTAGGCAGTTCTGTGATTCCGTTTCCTTATTTCACTTCTCCATAGAATAGCTAGTTTGTAATCAAGCAGCTTTTGCATTTGGAGGATCTCTCAATAGCCACAATCCACATGCCTACACACTGTCACGTGTCTTAGCTCTACTTTTTTGAAAGTGTGGAGATACAACTTTTGCCCTGGTCTGTGCTTCTTGAATCCCCGAGAGCAGATGCTGTTAAGTGTTAATGAGGTCACGTCTTTGCTGAAGGACAGAGAGAGCAATAGCTTTCAAGTGTTAATGAGACGTCCTTGAAATGTGTGCTCATTGTTAGAGATCTGATGACTCCATCCTGAACTGTTAGACTTTCATAAACAGATCACTGAAGGCTTTTCTCATCCTTGAATACATGTTAATCATTAGGCTTGACTATTCGCTAAAGGCAGTAGAAATTCAAGTTATCTCAGTCATGAACTTCTTCCCTGCCACCCCTCAGACTTTCTAACCTCAGAGAGGATTGTTCCTCTTCCTTCCCACTTATAATTTTGATCCTAATTCTTATTACCTCCTCCAGGTATTCAGCTATCATTTATCTCCCATCACTCTAATATTTGTAACTTCTCTTTGACCTACTAATATATTTAAGTGTGTTTTCTTCTAAGAAATGTTTCTCCGTTGACCTTGCTTTTCTCTCAAGTTATTGCACTCTACACCACCACTCCCCATTTACTGTAATACTCTTTTCAAGGAAAACACTGCACTTTGTGTATTTTTTTCTTTAATCATTTTTTTTTCCACTTCATCCAGTTGGCGTAGGCCCCACCTTGCTGTTTGACATACTCAAGAAAGGTCATTAATGATCTCCCAACTGCCAAATCCACTACCCTCTTCTTAGTTTTCTACCACCTGGTTCTGGTCCTTTTTCTAACATTCTTTTATAGTACATTCTGGGGATCAATGTTTTCTGGTTTTTCTCCCTCTCTGATCACTTGCTTCTGAGTCATTTTTTGTGAAGTTATCTTTCTCTATTTCTTAATGCTGAAGTTTCTCAGATTTCAGTTCTAGGCCTTCTTTTCTTTCTTATTTCACAAATTCTGGTACCCTTCATCCTCACTAATAAATTGGGCTATCTTCCAAATGCTTAAATAACTCTCAGGTCTGTATCTGTAGTCTTCCCCTCACTCCTTAGCGCTAGACCTCAGTGACATCTAATAGTACTTCTTGCAATGATGAAAATGTTTTTCTGCACCATGTGATATTGAGTCCTTGAAAAGTGGTTCGTGTAATAAATGCAATTTTTAGTTTTATTTAAATTTAACTTATTTCAATTCCAGGAGACACGTGTTGCTAGTGACTACTATTTGACAGCGCACCTAAGGCACTCGGATTTAAATTCCCTGTTAGATGTCTCCTTTTAACTTTTCCCTTTAATACATCCCGAATCAGACTCATCAGCTAATTCCCAAACATCCTCCTTCTATATTTCCCATTTTATTAAATAATATTAATATCTAAACATTTACCCAAATGGCAAATCTCATAGTTGTGTTTTATTTTAATCTTTTCCTTACACTGACAATCAATTGCTTCTGTTCCCAAAATGTCTCTCGAAACTGATTTCTGCTTTTGTTGCTCATGACTCTGCTCTCCTCCCAGCATTTTTTATTAATGACTTGTAATACATATCTGATCACTTCACGTGCCGTGACACCCTCATCTTTGTTTTAAGGGGATGCTCTATACCCAGAGAGATAATTTTGGTTATAAATTTTAAAAGAATAAGATCTTTTAAAAGCTATTTTTATGTTTTAAGCTATTTTTAAATGTTGAATTTCTTGAGCATTTTCTTTCCTCGGGGCAACGTTTGTGATCTTGACGCCATGTTATTTCAAATGCTACTTGTAACACAAACCAATGTCGCAATGACAGTTGCTAATCCTTCACTTTTCCTGTTCCTTAAAGATAGTCAATCATTTATTTCTATTCCCTGAAAACTTCTAGTGACTTGAGGGGCAACTGCATTATGTACTTAGACTAACTAATGAATATGTGAACAGAAGACATTTTGAAGGATAACTTTCCAGTTCTACTGGAACCATAAAACTTACCCTACGAAAGAATCATCTCATAGACAATGGTGTGGGGATTGACTATGGCAGTGGGAGGTGGCCTGGGTGGGGCAAACGAGGTAAAATGGGGCCACCTATAACAGCGTAGACAATGATCGACAAATAAATAAACAAGCAGGCTCACATTTAAAAAATGAATCACCTTGGAGTCCCAGTATTAGAGTCAAGAGCTCCTAATGTGATTTCACTCACGGTGCGCCAGCCTCTGGTCCCCTTCCCCATCCCAAGATTCATTGTAGAATTCAAAAAGTCCATGTAGTGCAGGAAAGAGCAGGAATGCTCAAAGGAACCTTAAGAATGCACCAAGATAAGGCTCGTAACTCCTCTTCAGTTGATGTTGCTATTTTAATCGATTGCCCTCTTAGTTAGAAGTCAAAATATTTTCTTGTTTAAATGATGGGGTTTAAGATGGTCAACTCTTGCTTTCAAGACAGCTGTGAAGGGACAGCCAGACTCATGGTGTGGAGGACGAAGGTCAATTTTTTAGCTTGTGGCCATCTGCACAGGAGGTGGAAGAAGACAGACCCCTCTTAAACTAAAGCTTCTCTGTGGACCACAACGTGATGCTCTTCTTTCTTGCCTGAATAATTTTAATGATCTAATGAATCTTCACACCTTTGAACTTCTTTTTCTACAATCCATCCACAGACTGACCTGATCATTCTAGTAAAACACAATCCTTCTTCAGTTTTCACTGCTTAAAACATAAAGTACTAAACTTTCAAAGAGTACACAAGATATCTGCCTTATAATCTGGTCCTCATTGAGACGATGGCTCTAACTTGTACCATCCCTCTCATACACCCAATGTACTGAGTTTCAGGCATTTGCCAAAAATCAAAGTTAATTCCCTTCTCTGGTCCTGAATGAACCATGAAGAGGAGATTTCAGGAGCCTGGAGAAATCAGCCACTGTTTCAAATAATGTTGCCCGATAAGTATTTAGATAATATCAGCTTTCAGCTCTTTGCTTATAAGATTTATCTTTTTTATTTTTAATTTTTCAAGTATTGTATTCGCTCCACAAGAAGTTTTGCCCCAAACCAGATGTGGGCCTCAGTTAGGAGAACTGTAATGACTATTTAGCATCCCCTGGAAAAGACATGATTGACCATAATGTTCAATATCCAATCTTGATGATTCTTCAGAGGAAGTACTCAGTAGGTACATCACTCCTGTTCTTTCACAGAAATGGGAAGCAAGACGCTGGGACACCTTTTGGAAAGAGGGAAGCAATCATAGGATCAGCACAAGGTTTCAACATCAATTTGCTAGAATGCATGTGATTTTTACTTTTTGCAAATGGGTATACAGATTTTGGCATAATCTATTTATTAGTAACAGATTGCAACTTTCATTCTTTTTACACGAAAAAGGAAAAATCATTAAAATGTGAGGAGTCGCAGGAGATCAGTCTTTTTTAGGGAATCTGACCACACTGGTCTTCTACCATGTCTGAACCCATCAGTCTATTCCTTATCTTCTAAATACAACACTCATTTATGCCAGTGTACCTTTGCACTTGCTGTTTGCCTATCTTAATGCTCTTTTCTTCCATGTTCCCTTGGTACACACCATCCATTGTCTCATTCCCTCGTTGATTCCTTCTGAATGTCCATAGACCCTTGCATTGCTCTGTTAGTGCATTTGCCATATTGTACTCATTGTGTTTCATGTTTCTGATTCCTGTTAGAATGTGAGCCTCTGATAGTAAAATTAAAAAAAAAAAAGTACAAAAAAATAAAAAAAACCCTACAGACCAATGTGCCTCATGAATATAGATTTAAACTCCTTAACAAAATATTAACAGGTATAACTTAACAATACAGAAAAAGAGTTACACACCATGATCCTGTGGAATTATTCTAGAGATGCAAGGTTGGTATTCAAAGATCAATCAGTGTCATCTACCACATTAAGAGGCTAAAGACGAAAAAACATGTGATCTTATCAACTGATGCAGAAAAATCGTTTGACAAAATTAAATACCAATTGACTTAAAATCTCAAAAACTATGAATAGAGAAGAACTTCCTCAACATAAGGAAGAGCATCTGCCAAAACCTATAGCTAACACGGTACTTAATTGTGAAAGACTAAATGCTTCTCCCTTAAGATCAGGAACAAGGCAAGGATGTTTCTTCTCTCATTTGTATTTGACATAATGCTGGAAGTTCTAATCAGTGAAATAAGTGGAGCATTAAAAGGAAATAAAGGCATATAAGTCAGATAGGAAAAAAAAACAGACTGAAATGATTGTGTGTGGTCGGTTGAAAAATCCCCCCAAATCAATGAAATAATACTACAACTAATAAATGAATTCAGCAAGGTTACAAAATGCAAGATAAAAAAGATAAGAATTAATTGTATTCTATATACCACCAATGAACATGTGAACACCAAAATTAAAAATGCAATAATACTTCAAATCACACGCACACAGAAGCAAAAAAGAGAACAAAATAGGTGTAATCTAACAATATATGTATAGGACTTGTATGTTGAAAAATTCTGATGAAAGAAATTAAATAAAATCTAAGCAAATGAAAAAATATACTGCACTGATAGATTTAAAGACTCATCATAGTGTATGTCAATTATCCCCAAATTCATATACAAATTTGAGACAATTTTCACCGAAATCCCAGTAAGAGTATGTAAGATTATTATAAAATTCACATAGAGAAACATATAGGAGGATAGCTAAAACAATTTTTAAAAAGAAAATGGAAGTATGAGGAATTTTAAGAAATTATATAATTTCAAGGTATATATAGTTACAGTAATCAAGACTATGTAGCCTTGTCAGTATGATAGACAAATGTATCAAAGGAGCAGAATAAAGAATCCAGAAATAAACCCACCTAAATACGCCCAACTGATTTTGGACAAAGGCAGCAAAGCATTTCAGTGGAGGAAAAGTAGTCTTTTTAAGAAATGGCACTGAAGCAATTGAACATCATACGCAGAAATGAATCTTAAACTCCTTACACAAAAAATTAACTCAAAATGGATCATGGACATAAACGTAAAACAAATAAAACCTTCAGGAAAATGACTCAGAGGGACTCAAAGACCTTAAGATTAAATTTGGCTTCATTTTGTAAAACAGTTTCGCAAACAGATTCACCATACAACATAGCAATTCTACTCCTAAGAACAAACCCCAAAAGAATCAAAACATACATTTACATAAAAAGTTGTGTGTGAACGTTAATAGGAAACTTTGCTTCCTACCAAAAGATGGGAATGTCCCAAATGTCCATCAACAGATGGTGGATGAACAAAATTTTGGTATATTTATAAAATGAAATATGATTCTGTTATAAAAAGGAAAAATGTGCAGATACATGCATGGATGAAGCTTGGAAACATAATACTAAAGCTAAACACAAAGTTCACATTTTGTATCAAATATCCAGAAGAGAAAAATCTATGATCAGAGGTGGTGGGAGGGGGAAAAAAACAGAGAGTGACTGCTAATGGGTTAGGGTTTCTTTTAGAGGGGATAAACAAGTTCTGGAATTCATTGGTAAATTCTATACTGGGCCTGGTTATAAAACCCTATGACTATAATAAAAAAAAAAAACCCACTGAAATGTCCACTTTAAAAGAATAAATGTTATGGTATATAAGTTATAGCTAAAGCAAAACCAAACCGAAAAACCTCCATATGCAACTACCATATAATCCAGCAATTACGCCTTTGTCATTCATCCCAGCAAAATGAAAAGGTATCTACTCATACACAAGTACACAAGTACTCATTACAGCCTTATTCTATCAGCCCAAACTGAAAACAGCCCAGATATTCTCCAGTGAGCGAATGGTTAATCCATTCACTGTGGTACATTCACATTGCAGAATACCACCAGCAATGGAATAAACTATTGCTATAATCAACCACCTCAATTGAAATGCCAAAGAACTATGCCAAAGGTTTTTGAAAAGCGAATCCCAAAAGCTTACATACTGTATGCTTCCATTTATATAACACTATTGCGATGATAATTATAGAAATGGGGAACAGATTATTGACTGGCAAGGGTTAAGAGTGGGGAAGGAGGTGGGGGAGGGAGATGGGTATCAGTATAAAAAGGCAACTAATAGGATTGTTGTGGTGATGAAAACATTTCGATTCTTGATTGGATCGATGTCAACATCCTGAGTGTGATACTGTAGTATAATTTCGTAGGATGCTACCATTAGGGAAAACTAACTAAAGGGTACAGAGATTTCGCTGTATTATTTCTTACCACTACATGTGAAGCTATAATTACTAAAATAAAAGGTTTTATTAAAAATAAACTCTGAAGTTCAGCCTTTGAAAGTATTTGCCAGTTAAAACTCAAGGGAAGAACTAGAACATTCTAAGACAGGGGTGTCGAACTCATTTTCACCGGAGGCCCCATCAGCCTCGCAGTTGCCTTCAAAGGGCCAAATGTAGTTTTAGGACTGTGTACATGTAACTACTCCTTAACTGTTAAGTGAGAGCTCGGCGCTGCTGCTGGGTAGAAACAAGGTGCCAGGCTGGATAAAACAAGGTGGAGGCCGGATTCGGCCCTCGGGCCTTGTGTTTGCCACCTGCGCTCTAAGATATACTGAGACACATAAAGCAGCTGTAGAAGTAACTTGGGCTGAAAGGAAATTGCCCATGAGATCCCACATTTACTGAGTAAGAGCAACCGAGAATATGAGGTGAAAAGAATCAAATGAAAAGGACCTCCAAGTGTAAGGGTGTGTTTTGGCAGGGTTTGGCTAATAGGAAAAGTTCAAATCTCCAGGGAGAATCATCTGACTTTGGAAAAGGGAAGTTTTATGAGTCAACATGGCAGGCCACAGTCCTTACTTATTCAATTAAACAGCAATCCAGGTATTGTGGGAAGGCATTTGTGGAAGTGAATAATGCTCATAGCCAGCTGACTCTGAGTAAAGAGATTATCCCAAATAACTCGGGTGGGCCAGATTCACGCAGTTGAAAGGTGCTAACAGTAGAACTGGTGCTTCCCTGAAGTTGATTGCATTCTCAGCTGGAGACCCGGAGTTCCAGACTACCCTTCCTGATGACCTGTCCTACAGAGTTTGGACTTACCTGGTCTTCCCCTACACTTGCTTAAGTCAATTCCATATATATGTGCATGTGTGTGTGTATAAAATTATCATATATACATATACACATATGAATATATGTATATGTGTATATACATGTGTGTGTATATATACTATGTAATAAATCTCAAAAGTCAAGCCATTGTTAACATAACAAGAATGATTTACACAGCATCAACATAACCTGTCAGCCAAGGACAGTGGACTGGAATGTATTTTCACGAACAATGATGACTTCACTGTGCTAGTCAGTGGTGGCAGTAAATGCCATTGAGTGAGCATGTGCACTGTGTGGCCATTGCATTCAAAATGACGGAGCAGGTAAAGCAATGAGTCTACATCAAATTTTTCATTCAGCTTGAACACTCCTCTGTGGAAACTATTTGGATGATTCAGGAGGCTGCAGCTGTGGGCAACTGGTGATTGGCAGCTTCATCGCAACAACGCACCCACTCACGCATCGCATCTTGTGCAGAGTATTTTGCTGAAACATCAAATCACCCAGGTGACTCAGCCCCCCCTATAGCCCAGATTCGGTGCCTTGTAACTTCTGGCTTTCCCCCTCAAACTAAAATCACCTTTGAAAGGGAAGAGATTTCAGACTCTCAAAGAGATTGATGAAAATATGATGGAGCAGTTGATAGCCATTGGGAGAACTTTGTGAGGTCCCAAGATGCCTACTTTGAAGGGGACTGAGGCATCATTGTCCTGTGTACAGTGTTTCTTGTATCTTGTATCTTGTTCAATACATGCCTCTATTTTTCATATTGCATGGCTGGATACTTTCTCAACAGACTATATATACACATATATACATCTATATTACACAGCATACATATGCTTACGTTTATATAAATATAAATATATATTTATATAAATATAAGTATATATTTATATAAATTCCAGAAATGTTTTTAACAAAGCTCTGCAGACTCAACTTTTATTATGTTAAAGCTTGAATTCATTTGCTGGGAGCCTATAAGGCACACTAAAACTTCAACTCCTACAGTCAGTTAGAAAGTGATGTAATGCAATTTAAAAGGACTCCTAAGTTTAGACACCAAATGGAGGTGAGTTGTCTGATCTTCAGCTTTGATAAGACCTTATCAGGCTGGGAGGTGGAGGCTGTCTTCACTCTCAGCGACCCTTCTCTCTCCCTTCTTCCCTCCCTCCCTCACGTTCATCAAACTTCTGTTGTAGCCTGGCTCAGTGTTAGGCTAGGTGCTAGATGCTTGGGTTACAAACACATACGAGCTGAGTCCTGTCCTCTTTCTAGGACCTGCCCATGACCTCTCCTGGAAGACACAAAGGTAACTGACTAGTGCGTAGAGTGCCTGGCCCTAAGGAAAGAGTTTGTCTCTAACATCTTTAGAAATCCACTTCCCACTTCGGGGTGGGGTGGAGGGCATCCATGACATACCCTGTTGCTCATGATGTTAAGGAACCTTTGAACCGTTTAAAAACTGCACACCCAATATCACATTTGACTACAAACACCAAACTGTGGCATGCTCCTTTGAGCTGTTACCATTTGTTACTCATGAACTATACATTCCCTGCTTATAATCTTGGAAATGTATTATTAGAATAAAAATTTCTTGAATGTTTTACAGTTGACACCTTGTCCCTCTTTTTTTTCTGCCCAGGCAGAGCGTGAAAATGTGGTTACACTTTCTCCTACAATGTTGTGATAAGTTCATACTTTAGATAACAAAGTGTGGGCTTCCCAACATGCAACCTCTGTTTAGGTTTTGATTTTACCCCTATTTTAGCTGCAAAGGCTTGTGCCTGCTATTTAGAAATAACTTGGTGGTTTTGTTTTTGGTATTTGTATTTGTTGTGTGATTTTAAACCCACAGAAGTTATTTTCTTTGTCAAGTTTGTTGATATCAAAGTAAAGACACTACAATTTTTATTATAAGCCATGTCTTCAATTTTTTCCTTGTTTAGGGTCTTTTCAGAGCAATTAAACATGGTAGTAAAACGGATTTCTTTGGGGACCATGTGCCAGGTTTATACCACTGGAATCTCAGTTTCCTTATCTGCGAAACAGGTACAATAATAGCAGGTCTGCGAAGATTAAATGAAGTGACTATGTAAAGTACTTCACGATACACCTGGCATTCAGTGAGTTCTCTGTGGGTCTCAGCAATGGTTATATTATCCCACCGGCACTGCAGAAGTGCCCATCTTGGCTGTATCCTGTGAGTCACATAACACTTAGCAAGTAGATGGAATCTGTAGGAAAGCAGACGGCTCATCATTGCTAACACATATCTAGATTGTGTAATCTTATCTAATCTTCAAAAGACTTTTACAGATGACTTGCACTTATAATTTTAAAGCACTCACCTCCACGTAGTCTGCTATACTTACGATAAATATTTGTATGGCCTCTGAGGGCGTAGCCAGTTCTGTATTTCATAGGCAAAGAAGCTGCACTCAAAGAAACAGAAATGTTCTCAAGATCAAAATCTTAAACATGGAAGAGCTTGGACCGGAACTTGAGTTTTCTCATCATGTCTCATTTATTTTGTCTAAATCAAGAGTTCAAGTTTTTTGAAAACAAAGAATGAGTCTTTAAAAATATCCCCATTTTTCAGTAATTTAATTTCTAATGTGCCTCACTTAAAAATGGCAATGTATAATCCTTGTCTTTGAGATTTGCTCTGGTCAAACCTGCCGCAGGAACAAGTATAAAAGACACATGGATGAAAACAGGAGGTGGGGTGGAAACAGGAGGGAGGTGGGGAGGGCTGGGGGGGTTGGCTGGGGTGGGGATAAAAGGCAGAAAACCGTACTTGAACAACAATTAAAATAAACTAAAATTAGGAAAAGAAACCTGATTCAGAAGCACTGCCTCGTCTGCACAAGCAATTTAATCGTTTTGTCTTCTAAGACACAATAACAATATCTCCCATAAAGGACTCCTTGATCACCCTCATCTGAACCGCCACTACTCTTCTGTCTATCTAGCTCCCTGGGCATTTATCCTATGCTCCCTTGTTTTGTTATTTACCTTTTTATGCTCACGTCTGTCTCTTCAATTTGACCGTTAATGTCCTAAGTACGGGACCCATTGCATAGCACAACGTCTGGCTTTTGACCTGGCCAGATGGGCCAGGGGATTATACGCATTGTATAATCCCAACATCTGCTGGGATTATACCCTAGGAACCCTGAAACACCAATTCAAAAGAACCTATGCACCCCAATGTTCATAGCAGCACAATTAACAATAGCCAGGTAACGGAAGCAACTTGAGTGCCCACCAGTAAATGAATGGATGAAAAAACTATGGTACATTTACACAATGGAATTCTATGCAGCAGAAAGAAAGAAGGAGCTCCTACCCTTCATGACAGCATGGATGGAACTGGAGAGCATTATGCTAAGTGAAATAAGCCAGGCAGAGAAAGACAAATACCATATGATCTCACCTATAAGTGGAACCTCATCAACAAAACAAACAAGCAAGCAAAGTATAACCAGAGACATAGAAATAAAGAACAAACTGACAGTAACCAGAGGGGCGGGGGAGGAGGGTAGCAGGGGAAAGAAGAGGAAGGATCTTCAAAGAGCATCTATAAAGGACCCATGGACAAAGCCAAAGGGGGGTAGGCCTGAGGATGGGAGGTGGGGGTGAGTGGGTGGCAGAGACTGATGGGAGGAAAATGGAGACAACTGTACTTGAACAACAATGAAAAAAGTTTATTTGATGGCGATCATGGTAAAGATGATGGTGGTAATACCTAGTATAATCTGTCCATTTAATCTCATTGGTATTCTCTCTCTGACTATGAACCTGGCAAGCAATTCTGAATCAGCTGGTCAGTGATCTTTCACTTACTCACTTCATTCATCTGACAAATATTTTCTGGAGGTCTACTGTGTGTTAGGCCCTATCTGTGCACTAGGGTTATGAAGACCAAAAAGGCCTGACCTCAGAGTCTTACATTCTAATAGAGGAGACAGACTTAAAAACAAATACATGACAATAACATATTTCGGGTTGTATAATAGGAATATTAACGAGATGGTGAAATGAGGGAAAGATTCCTATGCTATTTATGAGGGAAAAGTTGAGTTCAAGGGAAACTTCAGAGGAAAGGTGGGCTTTGAACCAAGTTTTAAAAGGTGAATAAGTGAAACAAACCTACTTATGTTTGCTTTTGTTTGATGTTTGCAACAAATATGCCCAGAGGCACAACAAAACCACTGGTTTAAAGTGTTTTGAGCTAAAACAGAACTGGACATTTTGACCTTCATTGATTTAAGTAAGAGGTAATGACTTGATCTAATTTAAAGAAAGAAATTACCTGTAACTCGGAGAAATTACTGTGAAATGACCTGGAATTGCGTTTCGATCATTGTGGCCTGCTCTCTCAGAAGAGGAATCTCATCTCTGCCATTGTGTATGATTCTAAAGAGCTCATAAAGGGAAAAGAAAAAACAAAAAGGCTGGCCCTGCACTTCAGACTTTCCAAAAAATGATGGGTAGGTAAGTCTCATTGCACACTAGGCCCAAAAATCTATTTTATAACTAACATTTTATTCAGCATATTTAGTGAGCACGTACTCTGTGTCAGGCACTGGTACAGGAGCTGAAGCTATGGCAATGAACAAAACAAATGCCAATCATTATCCTCCTGACATTTACATTCTGGTGGGAGGAAACTGACAATAAGCAAATAAGTAAGTTATAGCATATACACTAGACGGACAAAATAAATCAGGGACGGGAGTTATGGAGTATTGAGTGGGTGGTAAGCAAACTGTAATTTTAAATAGGCTGATTAGGAGGGGACTCACTCAGAAGGGGCGATCAAGCCAAAGTGGGAAAGAGTTGAGGGTTCCAGCTATATAAATATCCGGGAGAAGAGAATTCCAGGCTGTGCAAACAGCACGTGCAAATGCCCTGTGGTGGGAATATGCTTCGCCCAGTTAAGGAACATCAAGGAAGGCAACGTGGCTGAAATGGCATGAACGTGAAATTAGCAAGGTGCCTGGGGGAAAGAGCTTTTACATCTTTGTAAGCATGTTTGTTTTAACTCTGAGTGATATCGGAAACCTTTTGAACTTTAAAGCATGATCTGTCTTACGTTTTAATAGGATAATCTAGGCTTCTGTATTGAGTAAATTCTCTGGGGGAGCAAGAGTAAAAGTAGAAAATGGGAGAGGTTTTTTTTTTTTTTTTTTTTTCAGTAATCTAGGTGAGAAATACTGTAGCTTGATTCAGGGTGGGAGCAATGGTGGAGAGTGGGAAGAAGAAGTTTGAATCCAAACATAGTTTGAGGTTCAGTCAATAGGATTTGTGATGGATGAGATATGTGGTAGGATAAAAAAAGAAAAGTAAAAGATGTATCTACACAAGAAACTTTGGTACATTTACACAATGGAATTCTATGCAGCAGAAAGAAAGAAGGAGCTCCTACCCATCATGACAGCATGGATGGAACTGGAGAGCATTATGCTAAGTGAAATAAGCCAGGCGGTGAGGGACAAATACCATATGATCTCACCTTTAACAGGAGCCTAATTAACAGAAGAAACAAACAAGGAAAATATAACCAAAGACACTGAAATTGAGAAGGGGTTGATAGTCACCAGAGGGGACAGGGGAGGGAATTTCAGGGGGAAAAGGGAAGGGTTTGGAGCAACAAGTATAAAGGTCACATGGACAAAAACTAGAGGGGGTGGAGATGGGAGGGGGGTGGGGAGGGCTGGGGCGGTGGGCTGGAATGAGAGCAAAAGACAGAAAACTGTACAAGAACAAAAATTAAAATAAGTTAAAAAAAAGATGTATCTACAGTTTTGAGTTGATCCATTTGCCATGAACTAAAATAAGGAAGACTGTGGGAGAAGAAAGTTCTGAGGTTAGGCCTGTTGCATTTGAGATATTTGTCGGACATTCCAGTAGAAATATCCAGTAGCAGTTTGGTACCTTGGGTTACTGTGCTTCGCCTTATTATACTTCACAGATGTTGGATTTTTACCATAGTGAAAGCAAGATTCTCCACTGGCAAGATTACAACTCAATTTAATGTGATAATCGCTTTAATGGGGAGGTTTAGAGCCAAACTTACAATATCTTTAAGGTGTGCCTGTTAATGAGACTAAAAGCTAGGGAGGAAATCCACACTGAAGAGATAAATTTTTGAGTCACCAGTATGTAGGTGGCATCTAACTTATAAAAGCCTGGATGAGATCACCAACGAAACAAGCTTAAATAGAGCAGAGAGTCCTGGGGTGCCCCAACATTGAGAGGTTGTGACTATGAAAGAGAACCAGCAAGGGAGTCTCAGAAAGAGAAGCCAATGAGATGAATGGAGAACCAGGAATGTGTAGTGTGCTGGGAGCCAATCAAAAGCAGCTACAGAGGGAGTGATAAGACACAACCAACACTACAGTAGATGAAGAGTAAGAATGCTGAGAATCCATCATTGCGGTTAGAGACGTGGTGGTCACTGGCGACTTGCTAGGACAGTTTTCAGTGTGGAGTGGTAGGGCAGAAAGCCTGACTCAGTTCAGTTTAAGACAGAAGGAGGGCGAAGAAACTGGATAAAGCAAGTATAGACAATCCTTTTAATGAGCTTTCTTCAACCTGATCAGAGAAATGGACTTTAACTTAGAGACTACAGAATTGGTTTTATTGTTTGTTTAGTTTTCAGGAACTAAAAACACGATATCCATACAGTCTGTGTAACCCTATTGTCTTTATTGGAAGAGTAACAACTTGATGCTCAAATTAGGGACAGACTAAAGTGTGGGTACCTATATCGTTGGGTTCTTCTGTAAGAGATCAAATGTAGGAGATTGGATTCTTTCAGAAATTTTTTTTTATTTAATTAAGCTAATAACTGGAATAGTTTGACTTGAAATAAACCGAATTGTAAAATGATGGGCCCTAAAATTGATAATAGTGATTATTAGTCTTGATTTCACTCTTGCATTGAAGTTGTAATTAATTTGACAATGTTCTTCTTTGTCAAATTAATTACAACTTCAATGCAATAATTTGGTGGCCAAGCTGTGAAATTTTGATCATTTAAGACTTCACTTTGAATTTAAGAAAGAATCACAAACTATAGGGGTACAAGAAAAGCTTTGAAGAGGATTTAATGTGTACATTTTATCAATTGGTAGTTTGAGACCCAAAGGTTAAGATGACGTACTGGGATCAGGAAGCCAGTTAAACAGGGTGGGGACTCGAACCTAGTTCCACGGTACCAAGTAAGGGGCCCATTCTAGTACATCTCAGGTTCATTTCAACCTGGAAGAAAACCTTTCCAATGCCTAAGGAAAGTGGTATATCTATTGGTTTAAACGACAGTTTAAGGAAAAACTGCTAAGTTAGCTCACAAATGCTGAAGTCAACAATGTTTATTGTTTTCCCGTTGAATCTGCAGCCGAAATGAAGAATTGATGTCCAACAGTTCTGTTTCATTTATTGTGTACTGACAGGGAACCTTCTGTATGCTCAGCATCCTAGGGGCACCTGAGAGGTGTGTGATGAATTCTGTCATGCCCCTGGCCTTATGCCATTTGTAGAAAGGAGAAGAAAGGGGGACTGACGATTTCTGGGCCTCGTGAGGTAGGGATGGTCATTCCCTTTTTATAGATGGGAGTAATGGGGTTAAGCAAGGTCCATTAAGTTGCCCCCAAAGTCAGAGCTGGACAGTACCAACCTTACTGAATGAAGAGATCATGTAATTTCCACGCATACCAAGTGGGGAGCTGGAGCTCGGTATTCTGTTTACACAGTGGTGGTGGGAGCTCTCTCATCTGAGAAATTAAAAAGAAAAGGTGAGTTAAGAATTCTTATAGAACACAAGTGGACCCTGCATTATCTTAACCCAGTAGCCCAAAGAATGGATAATTGATATCCTGTCCTCTCATTTCTAGATAGGGTTGGGGAGGCCAAGAGGGCATGGAGAGGCCCTATAGTCGGTTACTCAGAGCTGAGTTACTTCAATCCAGAAAACCAAACAAATTCCCATGATGCCACAACACTGTATGGATATTTTTAAAAGAAGCTGGTGATGAATTTTAACTGAGCAATCAGGAATTTGGTGACTAATGATTTTGCTGCATCTTAGATAACATTGAATTAAAAAACGTGAGGAACGCTGGATCTAAATCAATGGCTATTAACCACAGTGGTGGAAAATATACAGGACTGAGAATTAGAACACCTAGATTTTGGTCCTCACTCTGCCACTTACTAGCTCTGGCACCGGTGGCAGATTCTCTGAGTCCTAGTTTCCTCAGTTTTAAAATGCTCGTTATGGTAAATTCTACTTGACACGGCTCTTGAGAAGAACAAATGAAATAACATATATAAAAGTGCTTTTAAGAACTCTAGAATGTCAATACAAACCTTTTTATCATCATTCTTATAAGTATTCTCCAATTTCTGAATGCAATATTGTAGAAGAAAAGTCAACTAGGACAAGGTGACCCAGAAGAAGGACCGAACTGGGAAAGAGTTTTGTTTAGGTTACTTAGAAACCGCCAAACCGTCTGATTTCGGTTAGGTGTCATAACTTCTGCTTTGGCTTCTGTACACCCAGCTTCCGATAAGGACGCCTCAAGGCTAGAGTTATTTTCGCATCAGCTTCTGTACCTCCTGCTTTTGCTATGTAGGATATGGCATCCGGAGAGCAATAAAAGCCCTGCCCGGCCAAGGTTCGGGGCTCAGAATTTGGAGACTGCCTCCTCTGGGTCCGCGCGTGTAATAAAGCCTCACTCTGTCACCCCGAATCGCGCCAGAGTCATTATTTTCCGAAACAATACAATGTAGTGTGAATATATCAGGGTTATCTGGGAGTTTTTAGCCGGTTTCCTTGGTTTTGAGAGCCAAGGTTTGGGGCTGGGTGACCTTGAATCATAAGGTCCACTATGGCTCTGGAACCACTTCAAACACCCCTCTCAGGAGTTCTAGAACTCTTGGAGTAAACAATGAATTGTGGGGTGCCTCAGGCTAAAACCAAATTCCCAGGTACCACCAGAATTAACAGTGGACATTAGATGATATATTTTGGAAAATATATTAGCACTTTTGGGGTGCTGTGAGTTGGTCATCAACACTACGCTGAAAATGAAAAATGTGGGCCATTCTTACTAAAAATACGGTTATGCATCTATTAGTATGTATGTTGAACCTGGAAGGTAGGGTCACTCTACTTGTTTACATATTGCTGGCCCCTCAAAAACCTGGAATTTCCAACGTGCCAGCTAAGCAACAGATGTTCCTTGGCATCAACATGGAGAAAGCGATCAGTAGAAACATCCTCAGCATATCGAGATTTTGTATGGAATTCTAATTCATTTGCTTATTGTGCACAGAAATTTCATTTAAAATCTACACAATAGAAGATTAAAGGTAGATTATAGAAATGTGAGAAGATACCATTAGAATTCCAGCTCTTTTTTTCTTTTAAATTAAATTATTCCTTGTCTTTATTGTTTCCTATCATTTTATTGCATTCACGATTGCAATGGATAAAAGGTAAATTGTTCTGATTTAACGGGTTAAAGTTACTGCGGAGGTATTTGATAGTTGGAGTTCTCTTTAGCTTCTTGTAATTAAAATAAATTTGCACTGAGTACATACTGTTAACAATTTAAATAAAATGCCTTTTACCAGCTGAGAGCAATTCCCTTGGACAAAGTTAAGCATGGACCTTTTTGACTTTGTGAGCAACTAATTTGATTAAAATTGACCAGTTACATGTGACTGCCCTTCACTGCAACAGAACTTGCCAGCGAAAAACCCCTTTGCTTGGGACTAGCTACTGGTGAGCATCAGGTGACTGGAATCAACTGTGTGGTTTTGGATGAGGGGCTGCTCTCTGTCAGGGAAAGAGAAATAACCCTCGTTGGGTAAAGCAGGCCAAATGTCACTGTGGTTGCCTCGGTCAGCAAGTGCTTGGTCACAAGGAACAGAAGCCCCCTTAATGTTACTTGCATGGAAATGAAGCACTAATTGCTAAGAAACAGGATGCCGTTCAGACTGGATGGCAGATGGGAGCCCAGACAGCCTGTTTGCTTTTCAACTTGTCTCCACGTCAGTCCTTAGATGCACATGCTCTCTTATTTTGCTTCTCTCTGCACTGCTGCTTCATTTTCCTCTCTCCCAAGGCCAGCTGTTACTGGCCATTTTCACGTGAGCTTACTACAGGCACCCCAGACCAAAAGCGATGGAGCCAAGCCCTGGAGTCTTGTGTGTTCTCATTAAATTCCTTGGAGCTTGAGGCCCAGGTAATTCTCTTTGGAACCGATGGTACAGTCTGGCCTCCAGGATCTGCAGGATTCTGAGCGAGTCCCAGAACCCGAGGGAGCAGCAAAGGTCTGAGGGCTGGGTCCCAAGGTATGGGCATGGCGTGGTTAGGAAGAACCCTAGGGAGAATTGAGGGGCCTGCAGGTATTCTGAGCTTCCTTCCGTGTTTCCCTCTAGATGTGTCATCACCCCCCTTGGGGTCCTCTGCTGCCCTCAGTCTGCCCAGAGCTTCCCCCTCTGGTCCCCGTCTTCTCTCTTCGTTAGTGGTGGATCTTCATCTAGAATCATTTCAAGTATGTTCACCGCTATTGGTACATTTCTAACTACGATCTTCGCTCACTTACTCAGCTGCAATAGAAGCAACAGCACCTAGCAAACGGGGAACCTTTCACACTCAACAAAGAGCACTTGTTTTCAAAAGGCCTTTCAAGCCCTGATTGAAATGAGCGTGCAGCAGACTGGCTGGCAGCGTTTGAGATCAATCACAGGGCTCTTAATGTAAAGGGTAAATCAGAAAGATTTGGATTTGAATCTCAGCTTCCTCCCTTTTGGTGGTGAGCATGTAGAAACGTGCTTGGCAACCCTGCTCCTGGCATTTTGAATCCTCTCATTTCTACTCACCCCACAGGGTTGCCATCGAATTAAAATGGACGAGGTATACAAGTATGTAAAGTATCAATAAACGATAATCCCTCCATCCTCCCCTCACCTCATGCCCTTCACTTAACCCTCATTACAAGGACAGTCATTTTAGAACGGGGGTGTCAAGCTCATTCTCTCCAGGGGCCACATCAGCCTTGCGCTCGCTTTCAAAGGGCCGGATGTAATTTCAACTCAACGGTTAAGGGATAGGTACACTTATACAGCCCTAAAATTATCTCAGCCTTTCCAAGGCAATCGCGAGGCTGATGTGGCCCCCGGCGAGAATGAGCCTGACAACCCTGACCTAGAGCAAGACCAACCCCTGCGGGAGCCTCTCTCCAGGGCAGCTATTTCTCACCTTCTGTGTACAGATTGTAGATAGGATATCATAGTCTTCCAATTGACGGTGTGGTTAGTTACTACTTCTAAGGCAGCAAAGGGGCTCAGGACAAAGGCGCTCTGGGTCTCAAAGGCGGCTGCTGGCTTCCTCGGCCAAGGAAGCCGTAGGGACACGTTCCAAGTGGCACCTCCTTGTTCTGGAAGCCTTTTTCATACAGTTATATTAATTTCTACATATGCGTGTCCTCAAACAAGATCACTATATAAAGACAGTGGTCCTACTCTGGCTGGTGTAGCTCAGTGGATTGAGCGCAGGCCTGTGAACCAAATGATCACGGTTCGATTCCCGGTCAGGGCACATGCCTGGGTTGCAGGCCAGTTCCCAGCAGAGGACACACAAGAGGCAACCATACATTGATGTTTCTCTCCCTCTGTCCTTCCCTTCCCCTCTAAAGATAAATAAATAAAATCTTCAAAAAAGACAGTGATCCTTTCTTTGGCTTTTATTTTTATCTTTTAATTACAGTTTACATTCAATATTATTTTGTATTAGTTTCAGGTGTACATCGTAGTGGTTGGATAGTCATATACAAAGTGTTCCTCTTGGTACGCCCAGTGACTCCTGGCACCATACACAGTTATTACAATATTACTGACTATATTCCCTATGCTATAATTTATATCCCTGTGACTATTCTGCAACTACCAATTTGTGCTTCTTAATCCCTTCACCTTTTTTTTCAGCCTCCCCAAACCCACCCTAAGATAATGATCTTATCAACAGCCGCTATTTATTGACCACTATTTCTGTATTTACG
>PVKU01002434.1:0-228037 GCA_004027475.1 Anoura caudifer
TTTTTTTTTTTTTTTTTTTTTGGTGTGTGGGGAGGGGGCGGTTTATTGATTCAGAGAGAGAGAAAGAGAAACATAAATTTGTTGTTCCACTTATTTGTGCATTCATTAGTTGATTCTTGTATGTGCCCTGATGATCAAACCTGCAACCTTGGCATATTGGGACAATGCTTGAGCTATCTGGCCAGGGCAGGAGTTTTTTACTATATATTCTAGTTATCAACCCTTGGTTGTACATGTAAATATTTTCTCCCTTCACTAGGGAGAAAAGTTTTACTTTTCATTCTCTTAATGGTGTCTTTTGATGGATAGAAGTTTTCTGTTTAAATGTAGTTCAGTTTTTCAGTCTTTTCCTTGTAGGTTACTGCTTTATGTATCCAATCAAGAAATCTTTCTCTGGCCCAAAGTCATGAAACTATTCACCTATATTCTGAAAGCTTTGTTTCACCTCTTACATGTAGATCTATAATCTAAACTGGAAATAGATTTTTCTGTTGTTGTCTTCTTATTCTATAAGGCTATCCAATTAACCCAGCACTGTTTATTGAAAAGACCATCCTTTATTCTGTAGTGGCATCTTTTTAATAAATTATGAAGGAAGAGATTTAAATTTAAATTGCACTCGGGTAATTTTTTTAAATGTATTTTATTCATTATGCTATTACAGTTGTCCCATTTCCCCCCCTTCATTTTCCTCCACCCTGCACACCCCCTCCCACCCACATTCCCCCCTTTAGTTCATGTCCATGTGTCATAAGTTCTTTAGCTTCTACATTTCCCACACTATTCTTGCCCTTCCCCTGTCTATTTTCTACCCACCATCTATGCTACTTATTCTCCGTACCTTTTCCCCTCTCTCCTCCTCCCACTCCCCTGTTGCTAACTCTCCATGTGATCTCCATTTCTGTGTTTCTGTTCCTGTTCTAGCTGTTTGCTTCGTTTGCTTTTGTTTTAGGTGTGGTTGTTAATATCTGTGAGTTTGCTGTCTTTTTACTCTCATATTTTTTATTTTCTTTTTTCATAGGTAAGTCCCTTTAACATTTCATATAATGAGGGCTTGGTGATGATGAACTCCTTTAACTTGACCTTATCTGAGAAGCACTTTATCTTCCCTTCCATTCTAAATGACAGCTTCGCTGGATAGAGCAATCTTGGATATAGGTCCTTGCCTTTCATGACTTGGAATACTTCTTTCCAGCCCCTTCTTGCCTGCAAGGTCTCTTTTGAGAAATCAGCTGACAGTCTGATGAGAACTCCTTTGTAGGTGACTGTCCCCTTCTCCCTTGCTGCTTCTAGAATTCTCTCCTTCATTTTAATCTTGGCTAATGTAATTATGATGTGCCTTGGTGTGTTCCTCCTTGGGTCCACCTTCTTTGGGACTCTGAGCTTCCTGGAAGTCTATTTCCTTTGCCAGAGTGGGGAAGTTCTTCTTTATTATTTGTTAAATAAGTTTTCCACTTGTTGCTTTTCCTCTTCCCCTTCTGGTACCCCTATAATTCGGGTGTTGGGACATTTAAGGATGTCCTGGAGGTTCCTAAGCCTATCCTCATTTTTTTGAATTCTTGTTTCTTCCTTGTTTTCTGTTTGGTTGTTTCTTTCTTCCTTCTGGTTCACTCCATTGATTTGAGTCCCAGTTTTCCTCCTATCTCTATTGGTTCCCTGTACGTTTTCCCTCATTTCACTTATTGTAGCCTTCATTTGTTCATCTAATTTGTGACCAAAATCAACCAATTCTGTGAGCATCCTGATCACCAGTGCTTTGAGCTGTGCATCTGATAGATTGGCTGTTCCTTGGTTGCTTAGATGTATTTGCTCTGGGGCTTTGATCTGTTCTCCAGTTTGGACCATTTCTTTTTCTTTTTTGGGTGGTAGGGGTCTGGTCTTGCCTGTTACTAGTGAGGGGCGGAGCCTTAGGTGTTCACCAGGGCAGGGCAACCCAGTTGCTGGGTTGTGGTGCTGCATGTGGGGGCGGGGCGGAGGGGGAACAAGGGCTCTTGCTCTAGGGTTTCAGTGCACTGGGGTGGTTTTGATACTTAGAATTATCATGGACTCACATTATGCCAAAACTGCCGTCTAAAAGATCTATACCTGAGCCAATCAAGAACAAATGGTCATCTGTTAAGTTTCTAAGAATGGACATTTCATATAGGTTGTCTTTTGAATTAAATGTATCGATTGTTATATTGTTCAGATCATTTTGATGTGGCTTAAGACCATTTATTCTTGTGGACATTAAGACTTGTTCACTTTTACTAGTAACACCTCTTAAAGATAATTTAAAAATTTTTTGTCCTCAGTTCTTTTCAACCTGAGTGAGCTTAACTTTATCATAGTAACCAGACTTTTAAGTACGCTTTTTATGGAAGTTTTCCCTCTGGGCAGCGCACTTGCCTGTTATTTGTTCATTTGTGCACTTCCTGAGGTCTGGAATTCATTGAAATAGTGATCTTTTGCTTTTGTACACTCCTGTTAGAAGCAAAATGCGTAAGCACAAGCTGTGGTCCTTGCCTGAGATGCGAAGTACGCATCCCGGTCCGCTGTCTCTCCGTCCGGAGTGGGGGCTTATGGGCAGGTGTTCTGTCCCGGCACTTCACTCCTGTCCCAGCACCTCCAGTCCCGGCTTGCTGGCAGGGAACAGTGGCACTGAAGCCGTTTAACCTTTCATCAGTGTGTTTTTAAGTAGAGTTCGGGAAAGTGCATTCATTTACCAATGTTTACCGAACACCTAATATTTATCCTGTATTATGGGGTTTGAACAAATAAACAAGACTTGGCCCCTACCCTCAAGGAGTATGAAGCAAGGGAACGGGACGTAGTGACCTAGGTAAGCTGTGCATTGTTAAGCAGCAGAGTAATCCCGGCTCCTCCTAGGGTTTCTCCGATGCAGCTAGCTCTGGATGGAAGGGAAAACTGGGGAGAGATTTGTTCTTTCTCTTGCCGTGGGTAGGTCACCAGAAGCCTAAAAGTGATTCTTCATAGGTGTATTGCCAAACTAAGTTGTACTTTTCTCTAGTGTTCTTCCTGATGGCCATCTGTGTTTTCCAGTATTGAACACCAAGGGATGGCAATGCAGATGCAGCTCGAAGCAAATGCAGATACTTCAGTGGAAGAAGAGAGCTTTGGCCCACAACCTGTATCACGGTTAGAGGTATGTACTTAGTTGCTAATTTGGAAATTTTAAAGCTGGACTAGATTCTGCTACCTACTTGGAGAAATCAAATCCTTTATATAAGCCATTGTTGTTAAGACCCGAATTAGAGCTCTCAGAAGAATTGTCAAGGGTCCTGTGGAAAGGCTTACGACGGTTGCTGAACACGTCAGGGCAGATCTCTTCTTTTGTCAAGAACTCTCCTCCTCCTTTATCGCTTTTCCTTCTCAGAGCTTGATTGTCGGGAACTAGGAAGTCCTAGGATCCCATGAGTCTGTGCTGTTTGTACTAAGTATAAAGCTGCTGTCCAGGGAATCCAGGGGCCTGGCCGGAGATGCAGGGAGGCTGCGCTGAAGTTACTAGCAAGACAGCTGTCATGGGCCGGGAGAAGGGCTCGTAGTTGCTAAGGTGTAAGAGCCGAGCCCCAATTCAGTGCTCAGCACAAGAATATTAAACATACACACACGTTAACAAGACGTGTGTGTGTGAATGTGTGAGTGCACGTGTACCCACATGCTTGATTTTTGTTTTTAAAAATATTGCACTGTTTCCGCTCATTGTGCAGAGGCACCAGTGTGAGTACAACTACCGTGGGCTGAAAGAAGTAGGAGGGGAAGCAGAGAAAGCCTTCATTCTTCTCTCTCTCTACACATTTTTTTTCAATCCCAGCTGAGCTTCAAGACTCCAGAAGTTACTTAAACTGGTTTGTGATAGACATTAGAGAATTCAGAGTCATAACTTCCGGTATCGTGAGCATCCTTATACGCACACATGTACTGCTTGTTGCCTAAATATTAGTAGCAGACATGGTTTCTATGGACAGATACCATTCTCCCGTCTCCCAAACCTTCCCTGACCACCTAATCCATATACATCCCCCCACTGACTCGTACTTTCCCAGAAGTCGTGCTTTTGGTGGCCAATAAAACCAAAGCTGACTTCGAGTATAGGGAGAAAGAAGTGTCTTGGGGTGGTTTGTTTTGAGAAGTGGTATATAAGTCCCTGCCAAAAGTAGCTTTCCCATTCTCCTTGTTGGTTGGTAGAGGAGAGCTTTTTAGTCATTGTGTTACAGAAAGAGTATTGATATGCTAAGACAGTGCTCTGCTCAGCTCTGGGGCAGCCTCATTTGTTTGCCCCAGTTTAGTGTAAAAAAATACCATTATTTATGTGTGCTCGCTGTGGAAAATAATGGGAAAGACTAGCTTAAAGCTGTTGTTTAGAACCCAAGGTCTCAGAGTTCATTAGGCTTCTTAGTCATAAAAGGTTGAAAGTTACTGGTTTAATCCCAATTCATGATGAGTCCTTTTTAATATACATGAGATGGTACTAGTTTAAAACTCCTGGTTTTGATAATTTTAAAAAATTAAATACCTTATATGTGTGGCCCATCTTTCAAAACTCGTTCGCGTAATACCTCAGTTCTTCCAAAGAGCTCTGCGAAGTGGCAGGGCAGGTGTTCGCATTAGACGCATGAGACATTTGTCGGGGGCTCTCTCCACTTGCAGCAATGTGGCATCAATGCCAACGATGTGAAGAAACTGGAAGAGGCTGGATTCCATACCGTGGAGGCTGTTGCCTACGCACCGAAGAAAGAGCTGATAAATATTAAGGGGATCAGTGAAGCCAAAGCTGATAAAATTCTGGTAAGTATTTACGTGGCCGGGGAGGCATTAGCAGGAGTGGTACAAGGGGCACGCGGTGGCAGGTGGCAGTCCTTCCATCCCTCGTTGTGGCATCCTGTCCCCCTTTCCAGGGGGCGGCAGTACCAGTTAATGTCTCTGTACGGGCCTTGTTGGCTAAATGGGGATTTTTCTCTAAGGGATTGCAGCATCGTGGGTTATGACGCAAACTGTGCCAAACTGACTACTGATTTGCACTCCCACCAGCAGTGAGCGAGTGGTACATACCTTATCTTTCTAAGTATTATGACCTCATGCCTTAGAGAAATATTCTTTGGAATGCAGCCACAAAACATAAGTGCAAAGAATGTTCACTGACATAGATGGTAATGTTCCTGACATAAGCAATGTTAACAAAACGTGTGTGAGTGCATGTGTGCCCACATGCCTGATTTTTGTTTTTAAAAGTGTGTGTATAAATGTGTAGCTCTTACACTGGGGATATATCCACTAGAATATTAGTATTATTTCTGGATGGTAAGAATGTGAGCAATTTTTTTTTTTTTTTTGCTTCAATTTTCTGAAGTTTCTACATTTTCTTTTAAATAGAAAAGCTGTTTTTATTACTTGAATACTAAAGCCATATTGATTAAGCTGTCAGTGTATATAATCTATTAATCAACTAATCACAGGCAAGATTTTTTAATAATGAAATGAGGGTGTGATCTCAAATCATACGCTTAGTTTTGTTCTTGTTGTTGTTTTAACCTTAATAAACGACAGAAAAGTTATTTTACTGGCTTAAACAAAATGAGGTAGTAATTCAATTTCTGATAAAGCACTTTAATTTTGAAATCCCATCTCTTTCATATATAACAACATTGAGAAAGATAGATAAAGCTAGTATTATCTGTATTAATTCTAGTAATCAACAGTTTTATGGAAATTTTCTCTGAAAAATAATCTTTAAAAACTAAAGAATCTGTCCAGGCCAATGTGGCTCAGTCGGTTGGGTGTTGTTGCACAAAGCAAAAGACCACCAGTTCAATTCCCAGTCGGGGCACACACCTGGGTTGCGGGTGTGGTCCCTGGTCAGGGCGCATGTGGGAGGCAAAGGATGGATATTTCTCTCCCATCAATGTTTCTCTCCCTCTCCCTCCTTTTCCCTCTCACTAAAACAAATAAATAAAATCTTTATTTTACAAAGCTGAAGAATCTTTCAAAAGAATTTATCCTTTGTTATTGGGTAGCATCACTACATCTGGTTCTGCTGTGTAACTTAGTCAAATGGACAGTGTCCGGGATTTATGCGTACTTATTTAATATCTCACACATGAAACGTAAACCAGCCAGTAAATTCTGTTTTACTGAGTATTATACTAAGAGTTTTGAATTTTTACTCACTGGCAGGCTGTGACTCCATTTTTTAAATGCCGCTCTGTAACAGTAGTTTAGTCAGGACTCAAAATCACCAGTAATTCTAAATTTAAGCCCTTAGAGGAAAGATGTTGTTGTTTATTGGATACTCAAATAAATAAAGTTTGAGTGGTGACTTTATTGGAAGTAAGTTCTCGGTCCCTAATACCTCACTGAAACATTGTGATGTTGGCTAAGCAGGTAGGTGTCCCTGAAGTCTGTGTGTTCTTTCTATTTTCACATCAGAATTTGTGACTGAACATATCCTGACAGGATCTCTAGTTACAGCTTGTCAGACCTGAGATATCAAATCAACGTTCTGCTTCTGTGAAAACACGCAAGCCCATAATAAGTGAAATGAGATGTGCAAAATCATATAGATGTGTCTTTTTACACTTTGTCCTGTTGATTTCAGACATTTTATGTTGTGAGTTTTTGGTGAGTAAAGATTGTGCTGTTTACTTTCAAAGGCTAAAGATTACTTCAGTGCTATGGCTGTTCCCTCTCATTCCCCAAAATACTTGGAATTGAGACTCAGCAAGAGTACCCATCGTCACAGTGGAGAAATAGAACTGTCTCCAGAATTATTTACTTTTCTTTTCTTAAATTTATTGGGGTGACATTTGTTAATAAGAATATATGGGTTTCAAGTGCACATTTCTATGATGCATGATCTGGGACCTTGAGAATATTATGCTAAGTGAAATAGGTCAGTCAGAAAAAGCTGAGGACCATATGATTTCACTCATAAGTGGGATATAAAACTGAAACTCACAGACACAGACAACAGAATGGTAGTTACCAGAGGGAAGGAGGGTGCAAAGGGTAAAAGGGGCCAAATATACGGTGATGGAAGATGAAACTAAAGAAAAGAAATCCAGTTTCAGAATAGAAATCAAATTATATAGTTGAAAGAGGAAGATACTATGAATGAATGAATTCAGAAGGTACCAGAGTCTCCTGTGGCCTTTTCCACGTTTTCAGGTTTTAGAGAAATTGTTACCGGCTTTTGTTGAGCTTTTCCCCCTTGTTGGGCACACTATCACAGCACCAATGCATTCGGCGTGGGTATTTTTGTAATATTTTCCTTTTACTTGCCATTTTATGTCTTGTGTCCAAGGGTTTGGACCCAAACCCTTGGCTACTGAAAACTTCCAAAAACTTCTACCTAGCACAGGTGAAAGCAAGTTTGTTAGGTTAAGTATAGGAATAGAAGTTAAGTTCTGCAAGATGAGACAGTTGCATGGTTTTTTACTTCAAATTTCACTTTGGCTGTAATATTCTGTTCCTTTAAGAGCTCATAGACTAGAGTATGTAGGGGTTAAAATGACAAGAAGGTAAAGCATCTCCTGAGTTTTCTCAACATTTTGTTATTAATATTTTTTATTTATTGATTGATTTTTAGTGCGGAAAAAAACCATAAATTTGTTGGTCCAGGTGTTTATGCAGTCGTTGGTTGGTTCTGGTATGTGCCCTGACTGGGGATCAAACCACAACCTTGGCATATTGGGACAATGCTCTACCCCACTGAGCTGCCCCGGCCAGGGCTGTTACTAAAATTTTTTAACTTACCCTAGGTGGTGTGGCTCAGTGGATTGAGTACCAACCAGCCTGCAAGCTGAACGGTTGCCCGGTCAGGGCACATGCCTGGATTGTGGGCCAGGTCCCCAGGTTGGGGCATGCGAGAGGCAACTGATGGATGTATCTCTCGCACAATGATGTTTCTCTCTCTCTCTTTCTCCCTCCCTTCCCCTCTCTCTAAAAATAAATCAATAAAGTCTTGAAAATTTTTCAACTTACTGCAAAGCTGAAGGAATTATACAGGGCACACTCATGAACCCATCACCTAAACTATATCATTAGTATTTCAGTATACTTGCTTTATCACCTATCTGTTCATCTCTATCCAGTAGTCAGTCTATCTTACAGTTTTTGTGCTTTTCAAACAAAGTTGAAGATATTAGTATATTTCTCCCTAAATATTTCAGCCTACATTAAATAGAGTACAATATTGGTTTTTAGCTTTTTCTCCCCTCTCTTCGGTATTTTTATTTTCTAATTTTCATTCATCTTTATTCATCCTGAAATTAGTAGAAGTTACAGGAAGAAAGATCATGGGGCAAAGAAGGGAAGAAATTCTCAAAGAAATAATATCAGAAAACTTAACAGAGTTAAAGGGAAGCAGAAATCTTACCTAGTAGGTCCCATACAGTGTCAGAGAGCAACAGCTAGATGATCGTTGTGAAATTTCGGTATACAAATCATAAAGAAAAGACTGAAAGATTTCAGAGAGAAAAAAGTAAGTGATCTCTAAAGGAACACAGTTAGAAAGTACCTTTCCTATCAGAAAAGTAGATGGTAGAAGCAGGCACAGCAGTGCCTTTCAACCTCTGAGAGAAAATACCCTCACACCTGGCATTCCGTTTGCAGCAACATTTTTTTATTGTTTGAGTACAGTTGTCTCCGTTTACCCACCACCACTTTCTCACTTTGGCTCTGTCCATGGGCCCTTTATTCATACATGTTCCTTGATGACTCTTTCCCTTCCTCCCTTGCTGCCTCCCTCTCCCCTCCCCTCTGCTCACTGTCAGTTTGCTCCTTATTTCCATGTCTCCGGTTCTATTTTGCTTGCTCATTTGTTTTGTTGAGTAGGTTCCACTTAAAAGTGAGATCATATGGTATTTGTCCCTCACTGCCTGGCTTATTTCACTTAGCATAATGCTCTCCAGTTCCATCCTTATTAATCAACTATTAGGGCAGAATAAACCATTTTCAGAAACATAAGAATTCAGAATATTTTTCTCCTGCCTACTTTTTCTTTGGAAGTCACTTGAGGATACACTTCACCGAAATGAAGACAGAAAAACATTGTATCAGCAGTAGAGCAGCTCCAACCCAAGTTCCCCGTGGAGGAAGGGCCAGGACAGTAGAACCAGCTGGAAGGACCAGCCTAGAGAGCAGACCGTCCAGTCTGGGGGAGAGGAGACCTCTGGAGCAGGGAAGGGGGTTCAGTGGAATACCCAGTAAGACTGAGGGGTGGGAAATTCGAGAAATGGTAGTCAGAAAATACTAGAGAAAAACATGGTTCAGACATAAAAGCAAGGTAAAATGGAGCATGATTTTTAAAATGGTGGAGTATAAAAAAGAATTTACTAGAATTTGACAGTAGAAACCTTCGAGAGACATAGGAACTTAACATTGGAACTTCAGTCAAGAGTTGTATGTCTAGCACACCATTGGTTCTACAATGAGTTATATTCATAAAGCTGTAATGTAAACATTGTGATGAATTTTCAAGTGAAGTTTTAAGAATATAGAGAAGTTGAGAGGAAGCTTTTAGATCTATTCAGATTTTCTCTTTTTCTTCTTTTTTGGTAATCAAATTCAGACTATTTATTTTACTGAATTTAGACTCAAGCTCTACTGATCTTTCAGTTCCTTAACTTGAATTCTTTTCCTATTTGACTGATTTTGATAATTTGAGTCTTTCTAGAAATTTGCCTATTTTGTCGAAGTTATCTCATTTGTTAGCATAGTTTTATTTGTGTAAGGTTGGTAGTGATGTCCCCTTTCATTCCTGATTTTAGTTTTTTTGGTGAGGGGTGGGAGAGGTCTAGCCAAAGGTTTATTAATTTTTATTGATCTTTTTGAAGAATCAACTTTTGATTTTGTTAATTATTCTTTATTATATTTCTGTCCTCTATCTTTTTTTTTAATTGGAGAGAGAAAGAGAACAATAGAGAGAGAAACATTGATATGTTCACTTGTTCATGCAGTCACTGGTTGATTCTTGCATGTGCCCTGACAGGGAATCGAACCCACAACCCTGGTGGTGTCAGGAGGATGATCTAACCAACTGAGCAATCCAGCCAGGGCTGTTCTCTCTCTTCTTAGTTTATACTCTCATCTTATTTCCTTCCTTCTGCTTGTTTAGTTTGCCTTTTTACAGTATCTTAAGGTGGATGGTTAGGTTATTGATTTAAGATTTTTTAACATAAGCACGTACAGCCATAAATTTCCCCTTACGTACTGCTTTTGCTGTATCCCATAGGTTTTGGTGTTCCGCCTTCATTTTTATTCATCTCAAAGTATTTTCTAATTTCTCTTGTGATTTCACCTTTGACTCATTGTTTATTTAGGAGTGTAGTGTTTAATTCCCAGATATTTATGAATGCATTTATTTTTCAGTTTTGGAATCAACTGATAGACTGATCATTGAAGTCTTATCAATAACTATAAAATAGAATATAAATGTCTGGGAGATAAAGTAAAACATAAAAGATATGGCTCACAGAGATGGGGAGGTTTAAGTACATGAATGTATTACTTGAATTGGCAATTTAAACATTAATCTTCATTAGCTTATCCTTTAGTTGCCAGAGAGATAAAATAAATCTAGGACAGAACTACTGGTATTTTGATGACTTCTTAAAGAGAAACAATACTGGAAATTTGTTAGATGTGGTCTCTTTCTACCATATGCCTGTTTTGGTAAGCTTATTTTGTTGATTTGACATTTCTTGTTTTTCCCAGACCGAGGCAGCTAAATTAGTTCCAATGGGTTTCACCACCGCAACTGAGTTCCACCAAAGGCGATCAGAGATCATACAGATTACAACTGGCTCCAAGGAGCTCGACAAACTGCTTCAAGGTATAACAATTTCTTATCCTCTGTTGCGAACTGCCATGGGCAAAGCATCCGGGTCACAGAACAAAACTGAAGTATCTGGATGGAATTTACGTGGTAGACATGATTAAGAGATAAAAGAAGTGTCCACACTGATGAAGTAAGACTGCTGCGGAGTGGAACATGGTTTGGAAAATGCTGTCGTTGTCTGCCAATGAATAATTTAATCTCCACTTAATATTGCATTCAGAGAGCAAGCTCCCTCCAGCTAAAGAAATAATTTTAGCGTTCTACTCTAACACACGGTTGAAATCTGATGACTGATTAAAACACTCCGTGTTTGAATACTACATTGTAGTGCACATTAATCTTCAGGACTTCATGGAAAGTTCTAGTTTTTGAACTTTTGAAAACATTGCTGTCCTAAGTTAAATTTGATTCTTGTTGCTTCCTCAAATATTTAATCATTCAAATGTTCTTTTTTTAGGGTATAAAATAGCTTGGTTTCAGGAATCACACTTAAATTTGGATGTTGTCTCTCTTTCCTGTATCTCTGTACCCTCCTCATTCTAAGGAGCTCCAAGGACATTTCTATGATTATTGTTTCTAAACATTTGCATGGTGATAAGAGGTGTTTGTTACTGCTGTTTTAGGAGGAATTGAGACTGGATCCATCACAGAGATGTTTGGAGAATTCCGAACTGGGAAGACCCAGATCTGTCACACATTGGCTGTAACGTGCCAGGTGAGTTGTTGGGCTTCTAACTAATCAAATCAGCAAGAATGAGTTGATTCCCACTGTTTTCAAGCATCGTTGGGTGGACATAAAAGGTACTTTCTCTCTCCTCAAGCATCCTATGTGCTAGTTGAAAGATAGATTCCTACTGCAAAATTCTTCCACATCATAGAAACTTTCAGATCGTTGATTTCAAATACTGTCTTACCATCCACTAGGCCTCCTGTGGCTTTTACCTCCCTTCACTATCTGAATTTCACACTTGGTCGTTAAAGGCATTCCTTTACAGATGCCCTCAGATTAACATCCCATCCCTGAAGAGAGGCCAGTCTCAATGAACCCTGTCTTCTCGATGCTTATTCCTCAAATAGCTGATCATACAGGAGAGAAGTCACACCATAAAGCTGACTGGCTTTCCTTTAAAGGTGACTAACTTCAGGTTAACGTTCAGCAATGCTGGCAGATCTACCGAGCTGCTCCATTCGGGCGCACTCTCTCCCGCTCAGTGGGACGACTTTATCATTTCCTCCTTGGCCTTCACGCTCTTCTTTAACGCTGCTGTCAGTCGGTGACCTAACCTGCTTTTCCTCTCAAACCTATAAATTTGCCTACATTTATGCCCACCTTTTTTTTTTAATGCCCACCTTTTCTTATCTTGGGTTATAATGGAGAAAGTTCTTTTCCCCTGAAAGGCCCGTCCTACCACTGCGTCTGGTTGCTGCCTCCTGCCTCCTTCTCAAGGACTTAGCCCCGTCAGGGAAAGCTCTCCATTGGGCCCCTTCAGTGTCAGCCTCTTCTTCCTTTATTCACGCTCCCATTCACAGACACATTTGGAAACAGACACAGTGAGTTCATTAGTTGCCTAAGATCACGTGGTATGTAAGGACTAGTAGATACAGGAATCAAACCAGATTCCAGAGCCAAAGCTCTTAAAGCCTCCATAAGGGAAAAAAACTAACTGGCTAGTTCTCTGCCGTATTGCTAGTGCCTACGTCAGTGCTTGGCACTTAGTAAATACTTCACTGGATGGATGTGGTAGGGTACCCTAAGGCATACCTGATGTACTGCAAAGTAAATGGTGTAGGGGAAGTAACTTAACTGTTTAAGGAAGAGAGAAGGATCACCTTACCCTAGAGTATCATGGAATTCTTTATGGAGAAAACAGATTGGACCTGACTCCTGAAGAATACTAAATTTGAGCAAGTAAAAACAATTTAAAAACCATTTAACTGCAGCGAATGGTAGGAAGAGAAAAGAAGGACATGGGGCAGGGAGTCATACTGTGTTGAGGAGAACACAATAAACCCGTTTACCTAATTGGGAGGTTTTGTTTGGGTAGTTGTAGGAGATAACCCGTAAAAGGATACATCAAGGTCATTTTAGAAGGTCTTGATTGCAGTGTGAGAAGCTTACACTTGATTCTACAAAGAGTAGGAATTATTCAGTGTTTTCAACTAAAGAATAACATGAGCTTTATATTCAGAAATTTTCGGGTAGCAACCTATTGAATGATTGGGAAGGAGAGGCGAGAGTTGAGGATGTTTGGTATATGATTATTACAAGCATTAGCTGATCACGACTAAACTAAAAATTGTCACTGAAGGGATGGAGGTGATGTAAAGGGCCACGCTTAATCATTGGCCATAAAAAAATACCCCTCCGCTGAACACTGTATTACTTTGGTAAACTAGGGTTTGGAAGAGACCGTTTTTAGTGGAAAGATGAATTCAAGTTCAGAGATCGTAGGTTTGAGGTGGTGAGTCAGCTAAGTAAAAATTTCCAGTTTTATTTAGAGATGTGGAACTAAGTCCTACATAGAGAAGTAGCATTGGAATCTCTGAAAATGAAAGATCCATGAGAGAGAGAAGGATACAGGAGAGAAGGGCAAGAAGCATTGCATTGTTTTGTAACTTCAGCAGCATTTCAGGGAAACCTTTTTCCTCTTTGAATGGGGCCCTAACACTCCCTGGCTTTTACGGGTTTGCCGCTGTGAGTGGCCAGTCCGCAAAATACTGTGGGGCCTGGTCTGTTCCTGTGGTCCAGCTCTTTTGTTGTGATCTCTTGGGGCTTTATTACACTTTAGGTATTTGAAGAAAATGGCGTTATTTTAATTTGGATAGGTCATACTCCCTTCACCCAAGGACACAACTTATTGATGGAATCCAAGAACAACTTGAAATGAAATCCTCCTTATGTATAGTATCTTTCCATCCTAGTGTGAGCTCTTATCCTCTCAACAGAACAATAGTAGTTCTCAGAACTATTTATAAATTTAGACATCAAGTATAAATTGTCTTTTTTCCTTTTTATTGAATTTATTGGGGTGACACCGGTTGACAAAATTATACAGGTTTCAGGTGCGCAATTTCACAACACGTCATCTGCACACTGTACCGTTCACCACACCAAGTCTCCTGCCATCACCGTTTATCCCCCCGTACCCTCCTCCACTTCCCCCCACCTCCTAAACTTTCTTTGTTTTTCCCTTATAAAACAAGTTATGAACTTTCCTTCTCAAAAATGTTGATTATATTGATGTAATGCTGTGCTTTAGTTAAAGATGGTATGTGTTATAAAAAAATACGATTTTGTTAGGACCCTGTGTCTTGTGCATAGGGTTTACATTTAGTAAAACACATACGCATGGAAACTAATATAATGAGGCTGATTTTCTCGAGTCACCCAAGAAAAGCTGCCTCCTTGTTTTTCTCGTGTTACAAATGTGTCCTTTACCAGTCACTGCTTCTGTGTGAAGTGGTGAACACCGTTTCTTAAGATAGGAAGATACTATGATTCTTTATGAATAAAATTTATCTAACAGCAAGAGGCCCAACTCAGGGTGAAAATTGGGACAACTGTAATTGAACGACAGTAAAACAATATTTAAAAAAGAGGCCCAACATGATAGTCTCTCATTTTTTTCATGCTTTTCCTTTTTCATTCATCATTTTAACTGTTTCTTTTCTCAGATGCTCTACTGATCTTTTCGTAGCGGACCCAAACGTCACCATGTATCTTACGAGGTGGCCAAGTTATCGAGGAGACCTAAGCCGGGGTTGGCTCCACTTAGAGACAGTTCCACAGAGGAGAGGGTTACAGGGGTAGGGAAACTCTACTGAGGGGGAGTCATCGAGGGGAAGAAGAGCGGGAGGAGGAAGCTGGGGAAACTGGCTCATTGCCTGAGCACCATTAGAAAGTTGTGAGCTAAAGGGAAATAGTACTGTTTAAATTATCACCCTCATCTGGGTCATTTGACATGATATGTGACCCATTTAGAGAAAAATGTTTTCCTCGTATTTTGACAGGGGTTTATGTGGAATAAATATTTAGAGAACAGTACACAATATGACAATACTTACAGTTACCAGGGCAACTCAGCATGTTACTGATGCTCTTAAGTTGTACAAACAGAATTCTATCCTGGGATTGATTGATTATTTATTTATTTATTTATTTGCCTTTAGAGAGAGGGGAAGGGAGGGAGAAAGAGTTGGGGGGTGCCTCTCACACGCCCCCAACCCAGAACCTGTTCCTGCAGTCCAGGCACGTGCCCTGACTGGGAATCAAACTGGCAACCTTTTGGTTCGCAGGCCAGCACTCAGTCCACTCAGCCACACCAGCCAGGGCTATCCTAGGAATGTTGATTTAGTAGTCAGATAATGCCTGTCAACAATAAAACTGAAGCAAAACTCTCAAATAAACATATCCTCTCTGTAAAAATAACTGAACATTCACAGGTGGCTAAATATATATTTTTTTCCCCAGAGGAAAATAATGTTAATTCACTAATAACAGAAGTGATTACAGCCCTGGCCGGGTAGTTCATTTGGTTAGAGCATCATCCCAATAGATCAAGGTTGCAGGTTCAATCCCCAATCAGGGCACATACAAGAATCGACCGATGAATACATAAATAAGTGGAATAACAAATTGATATTTCTCTCTCTCTGTCTCTCTCTTTCTCCCTCTTCCCCCCTTACCTCTCTTCCTGCCTCCCCCTCTCCCTTCCTTTCTCTCTAGAATCAATAAATAAAATTCTTTTTAAAAAGGAATACATTTCACCAGCCCACAAGCTAGAACCAGAGGTATAGAGAAGACGTAGTAATTTAGATTACTACTTGAACCTAAATATTATCTGTTCTCATTTGTTCAGATTTTCTCAATAAAGTGAAGCTCCCTTGATTTTATAGAAAGGAAGGGGGGGAGAGAAACATCGATAGGTTGCCTCCTGTGTGCACCTTGACAGGGTCAAACCCGCAGCCTTTTGGTGTATAGGACGACGCTCCAACCAACCGAGCCACCTGGCCAGGGCTAGATCTCTGTCTTACCGTAAAGTTATAAAAAACGGAGAGCCACAGTTAGGCTACAAAAATACAAGCAGGTCATGCTTGTTCAAACTTTGGCGCAATTTTAAAATTTTGAGAAGACAATTTAATTTAATATAAGTACAAATTTCGGATCCACATGTCCTTTGACAGAAAATGTCTTTCAGAACTTTTCACATATGGTCAAGAATAAATGTACAAAAAATTTGCACAACAAGATTATAAAATGGTAAAAGTTTGAGAAAACCTGCCTCACTAAAAAACAAAAAAACAAAAACAAGCTAAGCAGTTATTTAAAAAGCTAATGGGTGATATGACCGTCCAGTCAGACAAGGTGGCTGCGGCGGCACTGGGAGAGCAAGACGGAGGAGACGAAACCGGCGGGGAGGCGCGCGTGGGGCCCTCCCCTCGAGACCGGCCCAACGCGCACTGGGACCGTGTCCGAGCCTCTGTTGTCGGTCTGCCTGCCCACCTGCATCCAGTTTCCTGTGCCTCCCTTCTTCCCTTCCACCTAGCTGGGAGAGAAGCCCCTCTCATGCCAGCATCAAGGATACCAGCGAGTGAGAGAAGGGGGGACCTCATTCGTCCTAATTCCTGGGGACCTAGCCCCCTGAGTGTCAAGATTTTCTCCTCCCCCCAAAAACAGGCAGCTGCTCTCTCTCCCCGCCGCCCCTTTCCTCTTGGCCAGTAGTTCCGAATCTTTCCTTTGTTAAAACCTTCTTGTTGTATACATATCCTTTGCCCCTTCCATGGATTCCTATGATTTGAAAGATTTTGTCTGCTAAACTGCCAGACGATAACAGCATTTTTTCCTTTCCAAATTAACAAAGTCTTCTGTAACTGAATGTATGTTGTAGTCAGTGCCCTAGAGGTGGAGAATATCCTAAATCTTCAAGGTGCTTTCTGTCTGTCAGGCACTTTATATAAATTACTTCATCTTCAGTATAATCCCAGAAGGTGGGTTTCATCTGCACTTTACAGAAAAGGAAACAGAATATCCTTAGGGACACGCGGTAAGTGTCAGAACCACGTGTAACAGAAGTGTGCGTGTGACAACGCATAGCAATTATCTGGAAGATTGTTCTCGGAGACGGGAGTAATGAGAGCTTGTGATTATTGCTCCACTTCTGTATTTGAATATTTCATGCGAGCATATAGTACATTTGTAATTTTGAAAATAGAGTTTTTGCTCAAAACTAGAAGAAAGAAAACTGGTGCTATCAAGTCCTTAATGTAAATATCCTAAGGGATCTTGCTCCGAATTTAAAGGTGAATTATGGCTCCACAGTAGATTTCTAGGGTGAAAACTAGCCTTTAGCAGCATTTACCTAAAATCTGTGGAACTCAGGTGCCTGGCATGGGCTGGGTGGCCTAAAGCAGAGGTTTCCTTGAGTAGCTCATGAGACAATTTTCATAGCGTTTCTTCCTTTTCTTTCTTTAACTCTGTTATTTATTCTTCCTTTTGTTCCTTTTTAACATCTGTATGTACTGGTGGCGCAGACCTCTGTGTTCTTACTCATGCATTAAACTTGATAGGGATGCCCTGGGGCATCGCCAGGACCTTTAGTAACCCACAGAAACGAACTCCGCTCAGTAAAGTGGAGAGTAAGCATGGTCTGGGTGTGCTAAAGTTAACTGGGTATTGGATGAGGCTGTCTTACTCACTAGAGCTGAGCAGGATGACCTTCCAAAGGTTTGTGCTTGTGAGAGGACTGACCACTCTCGTGGTGGTGGGCTGTGTAGAATCTTACCACCTGCTCTGCTGCAGATTTCCAAGCAGCCCACTCTGGGAAGGCTGCCTCGGATGCTGCGGGACGTAGCAGGCTGCAGGTCTGCTGTATTTCTCTCAGAAGGGAACGCCCACATCCTGCCTCTGGTGGTCACTTCCATATGTTTTTTCCCTTTGCCTTATCGGAGATGGGAGTGTGCAGGGTCGTGGGAAGGCTGGCCAGTTATGTCGGAAGTTCGCTGTTCATTTCTACGGTTCTCTTTGCTCTCCAGCTTCCCATTGACCGAGGCGGAGGTGAAGGAAAGGCCATGTACATTGACACCGAGGGCACCTTTAGGCCAGAGCGGCTGCTGGCGGTGGCTGAGAGGTAGGTTCCGGGTCAGATGAGGGAGGTGTGGCCGCCCCTTCACCGTGGCTGCCAGGCGCAGCCTGGCCGAGGGGTGCCTGCTTGTTGCCCCGTGTTCCCGCATTGTTTGTGTAGCAGAGGGAAGCATCCTCTCCAGTCAGAGATCCGTGAATTTCTTCCGGACTGCATAGAAAAGCAAGACCCAACCGTGTGTTGTCCTCCAGAGAAATACTTTAGGTTCAAAGGCACCAACAGGTTGAAAGTAAAAGATTTAAAAACGATTTGCATGCAAACAGTGAACAGTAACCATTAGAGAATTCTAACAGGCTTAAGACTCAGAAAGTATTACTAGAAACACATTTTATAATTAAAAGGTCAGTTCAGTGCAGAGGTATAACTATTATAAACATACACACATCTACTAACAGGGCCCCAAAGTATATGAAACAAACACTGACGTAATTGGAGGATGGAAGAGACGATTCAACTGTAATAGTTGATGACCAGTGTCTCACTGCCAGTAATGGGTGGCTCGATGAAGGGCAAGTACAAAGTCTACAGCTCGCCACATACTTAATGGGGCAATTCTGAATGCTCTCTCCTTGAGATCAGACACAAGGCAAGGGTGTCCACTCGCACCATTTATAGTCCATGTTGTACTAAGGGTCCTAGTTGGTGCAAACGAGCAAGGAAATAAAAGGCATCCCGATCGGAATGGAAGACATGAAACTCTTTATTCACCAATGACATGATCCCATATGTAGAAAAACCTGAAGAATCTACACACACAGAAAGAAACTACTAGAACTAAATTAATTCAGCAAGATATGCTATAATGTCAGTATTTCTATGTATAGCAATGAATAGTTCAAAAATTAAAAATACAATCCCATTCACAGTAATATCAAAAATAATATTTAGTAATTTAACAAGAGTGCGAGACTGGTACACTAAAAACTACAAAGCATTACTGAGAAATTAAACATCTGCATAAATAGAAACATACCATATTCATGGATTAGAAGATGCAACACTATTAAAATGGTAATTCTCTGCCCTGGCTGGTGTAGCTCAGTGGATTGAGCGCAGGCCTGTGAACCAAGGGATCATGGTTTGATTCCCAGTCAGGGCACATGCCTGGGTTGTGGGCCAGTTCCCAGCAGGGGATGCACGAGAGGCAACCACACATTGATGTTTCTCTCCCTCTCTCCTTCCCTTCCCCTCTGAAGATAAATAAATAAAATGTTTTTTTAAAAAATGGTAATTCTCCCTCAAATTAATCTATGGATTCAACACAATCCCTATTCAAATTCCAGCAAGCTTTTTTGCAGAAATTGACAAACTGTTTATAAAATTTATATGGAAATATCAGGGACCCAGAACAGCCAAAACATTATTAAGGGGGAAAAATCGGAGATCTTACTTAGTCTTTCCAATTTGGAAACTTACTGTACAGCAACAGTAATCAGAACAGTGTGGTGCTAGCATAAGGACAGACACAGGGATCGATGAAACAGAACTGAGAGCACAGAAGTACACCCTCGTTTACAGTCACTTGATTTTTGACAAAGGTGCCAAGGCAATTTAATGGGGAAAGAATAGTTCTTTTCAGTAACTGGCTAATGCGGTTGAATATCCGCATGCAAAAAAGACATATTTAGACCCTTACCTTACACCATACATAAAAATTAACTAAAAATGGATAGTAGTCTGGTGATTCCTCAAAAAATTAAACATAGAGCCCTGGCTGGTGTGGCTCAGTGGTTTGAGTGCCAGCCTGCAAACCAAAAGATCGCCAGTTCAGTTCCCAATCAGGACGCACAGAATTACATTATGATCCAGCAATTCCAATTCTGGTTGTACACACAAAAAAATGGAAGCAGACACACATGTGTATTCCAACGTTCATAGTGGCATTATTCACAATAGCCAACAGGTGGAAACAATCAAGTATCCATGAACAGGTAAATGGATAAACAAAATGTTGTATACACGCACAGTGGAATATTTTTCAATCTCGAAAAGGAAGGAACTTCTCACATGCTACAGCATGGATGAACCCTGAAAATCTAAGTGAAATAAAGCAGTTGCCCTAAGGACAAATACTGTGTGATTCCTCTTATACGAGGTACTTAGATTAGTGAAATTCACAGAGTGGTTTCCAGGGTAGGGGTGAAGAGCACGGGGACTTACTGTTTAATGGGCACAGAGTCTCAGCTTGGGGCGATGCAGTTCCTATCGGAATGGTTACGCAGCAGTGGGGTGTACTTACTGATCCTGGACTGTATGTTTTGAAAAGGTTAAAATAAAATTTGATGTATATTTACAATAGTAGTTTTAAAAGATAATAATCCTAAACATAAGAGCTAAAACTGTAACACTTTGGGGGCGAGGGAGAAAACTCTGATAAGGATCTAGTATCCAGAATATGTGAAAATAAAATGGAACTCAGTTTTAAAAATGGGCAAAATTTGTCAATACATTTCTCCAAAGGTATGTGAATAGTCAACATGCACATGGAAAGATACCATCATTGGTCAAAGGAAATGCAAATTAAAACCACAGTGAGATACCACTCCTGAGATGGCTATAAGAAAACAAGTAGTAACAAGTGTTAGGGAGGGTGTGGAAAAACCGGGACCCTTCTACATTGCTGGTGAGAATGTAAGATGGTACAGTCGTTAGGAAAGACTATGTCAGGTCAACAAATTTACCACATGACCCAGCTGTTTGACTATGTATGTGCCCAAGGGATGTGAAAACATGTCCAGAGACTTGTATGTGGATGCTTACAATATTGTTACAATCTCCAAAAATCGGTAACAACCCATTGTCTATCAACTGGTGAGTGAATGTACAAAATTTGATTTATTCATTATGTAGTATTTCCATTATTTATGAAATACTATGTGGCCATAAAAAGGAATGAGTACCAATTCGTATTACAATGTGGAGGTACCTCAAAAACACACTGAATGGTAGAAGCTAAACATATGGTACGTGGTTTCATTTATATGAGATCCCCAAAGGGGACAATCTGTAACGCTAGTAAATTAGGCTGTCGCCGGGGCTGGGAGTGGGAGCAGAAATAACTGCAGATGAACTCGAGACCGCCCTGAAGCGATGGAGATGCTCTAAAACTGGGTTGTGGTGATAGCTGTGCGGCTCTTGCACATTCACTAGGAAGTCACCGTGAGCTTAAGTTGGAGTGTATGCCATTGAGACATAGTGTTAGTGTGGGACAACAATTGCAGCTCTTTGCCTTTGCTCACAAAATCCCTGTCATGAAAAAAGGCTCCCTCTCTCACAACCTGGTCTTAGTTTTCTGAAGATGTGTATACCAAACTGTATCTCCCCTCCCAAAGTTGTTTGGTGTTCCTGTACAGAAGTTGCACTTTTGATTCTTAAGTGCACTATTCTAGTAGTCGGAGCGTTCTCTTGGATGGTCGTTAAGATTTTGTCCTGTCACGTAAGTGGGTGTTCAGATAGCACAGGTGAGATAGTAGAACACTGTCTGCGAGGACAGGGACATCGTGTTCTTGTTTGTGTTTATTTTATCCTCACCCGAAGACGCGCTTACTGATTTTTTTAAGATTTTGTTTATTTATTTTTAGAGAGAGGGGAAGGGAGGGAGAGAAACATTGATGTGATGTGGGAAACATCAGTCAGACGCCTCCCGCACACATCCCGACCGGTGAGTGAACACGCAGCCCGGGCACGTGCCCTGACCAGGACTGAACCACTGACCTTCCGCTCTGTGGGATGACACTCTGAGCCACACCACCCAGGGCATGGACTTTGTGTTGATCACTCAAAGTCTCCATCCCTAAGGCCTAAAACAGAGCATTCAGAATGAATTGGTATTTATTAAGTAGGGCCATGTTTGTGGTTTTTATCAACTAAAACAAAAATGTTTAAATAGAAATTTCATTAATTCATTGTAATCATTTCTACCTGTAACTAAATTTCTGTTTATGTATATTGCATTTAAATTTATATTTCTGAGAAAATTACAGAGCCTCCCTAAGCTAATACCAAATTTCCCTTCACAACAGAACAACCCTCCCTGATTTATTTTTGCCATGCCCTGCTGAAGAATATTAGTCACATTCAGGTTACTATAACTTAGGGTCCTCAGAACGTGGTCCTCAGTACAGCTGCATTACCATCAGCTGGGAGCTTGTTTGAACTGCAGATCATCCAACCCCGCAGCAGACCTGCTGAACCAGGAACAGGGACTCTGAGGACAGGGTCCAGCAAGCTCTCCAGGCATAACCCAGATTGTTTTGCTGAAGCTTGAGAACCACAGTCGCAATTGTCAGTGTCACCATGGTTTTTTTGAAAGTTCTTTTAAGTGCTATGAAAGGGAGAATGACAGTCCCCCATCAGGTGATCCAGCAGAGGTTTTCAAACTTACATGTTTAGAATCACATGACACCTGGCTGGCGTGGCTCAATGGATTGAGCTCCAGCCAGCGAACCAAAAGGTTGCTGGTCAATTCCTGGTCTGGGCACATGGCTGGGTTGCAGGCCAGGTCCCCAGTTGCGGGTGTGTGAGAGGCAACAGATGGTGATGTTTCTCTCCCTCTCTCCCTCCCTTCCCCTCTCTTTAAAAATAAGTAATAAAATCTTTTTTTTTTTTTTTTTTTAAGAATCACCTGAGGTATTTGTTAAATATACAAATTAATGTGTCTTCCCTGAAAATTGTGATTTATTGAGGTTTTTTTTAGGCTCAAGGATTTCTACATTTTAACAGGTATTCCAGGTTACTCGGATCTTTGAGGAGGTTCAGAAACACTGTGAGAGAGGAGGCTTATTTCTCACCGACTTTTTTCCAGATTGTGGGGACTGAAAATTTCATGTTGCTTCAGGGACAGAGTCATCTTTGTGCACACTGCTGAGAGGAAAGCCAGGATAGTTTTTTAATCTAGTTAGCATTCATCAGGTGATATTTTTTTAAACTGATTTTTAGAAAGAGAGCTCGGAGACATTGATTTGTTCCACTTGTTTATGCATTCATTGGAGGATTCTTGTATATGCCTTGACCAGGGATCCAAACCTGCAACCTTGGTGTATCTGGACAATGCTCCAACCAGCTGAGCTTCCTGGCCCTGGGGCACCAGGAAAATTCTTTGTTTTTCTGGTAAACCATCCATGTTTTGGTAGCAAAAGATAATCTTCCTTCCTCATTAGATTACATCAGTGTTTCGTGAGGCAAGACTAGACTTGTATGGTACAATGCTTAGGCCTCTTGAATCTTTTTAAAAATCTTACAGCCATGATTTAAATATGGAGAATTTTATCTCCTATTCCCATTTGGTCAACATCCCAAGGTAAAATTCTGTTCTCCATCTCCTTATTTTCATGACCAGACTTAGCTGATAGTTCATCACCATCAGTCCACTTAATGCCAGGACTAACCTTTCACCTGTGTTGATGGTGGTGAAGAGCAGCAGAGGAAGTGTCCGGGAACGTGCGTGATAGGAAGAGTCCGTTGTACGGTGTGGGAGCTGGGGCTGGGTGGGGCGGCATCCTCTGCTATCACGGGTTAGCTTGTGGCAGTGTTATTTCAAGCGCTAGAGCAACCTTTTGTTTTTCTATTCTTTTTGGGAGAAAAACTAATAAAGCTAAGTTTTGGAAAAATGGGTTTGATGTAGTGTATGTTTTTGTAGTGGTCGGAGTCTCCACATAGAAGGGACTGCTTCTTTAAAGACTGATAGAATCATAAACATAGGAACTTTTGGTTCTCAGAATTATATCACATTGATTTGTTTACACATTCTCTTTTGAAATATTACAAGGGAAGTGTAGTTTTGGACTCTAATGAAATTAGGTGACTAGGTTAAAGTGACGTGTAGGATTCTCTTTGAATGGCTTGAAGGTAAAGCTTTATTCAGCAACATTTATTCAGAATTTACTAGCTATAAAAACTGTACTAGGTAGAGAAGCTTGGTCTGTACCCAAGGAGTTTGTAGTCTTGCAAAGAATGGCAGGGTGGCCCCTCACAAGTGCCATAAAAAGACCTAACTCAGTTTTTTTGGAAGCACAGAAGAGGGAGAATCATGTATGTATTTGAGAGGTACAGGGAAGTTTTTATGAAAGTGCAGGCAATTAGTTGAGCCTTGATAGATGCATAAATCAAATTATCTTTGAAGAAATGGGGCCTCATTATGATACATTTAATGAAAATGAAAGCTGTCTGACTTGAACCGTTCATGCCTTAGGTAGCAGTTATAAAGGCGAGAAAATGTAGATTGTCCTAAGAAAATGGAGATATTTTATTTGCCTTTTTTTTTTTTAAGAGAGGGGAAGGAAAGGAGAAAGAAAGAGAGGAAGAGAAACATCAATCAGTCGCCTCTCATACACCCCAACCAGGGATCAAACCCACAACTTAGGCATGTGCTCTGACCGGGAATCGAACAGGTGACCCTCTGCTTTGCAGGACAATACCCAGTCAACTGAGCCACACTGGTCAGGGCTATTTGCCTTTTTAAAAGGCATATGGGGGAAATCATTATTGAGATATGAGATGAATTAGGTATCATTCATTTAACCATACTCCCAAATTTTGCCATGTATAATGAATGGTGCACCTTTTTGCCCAAATTTTTGAGGGAAAGTAGGAGGACACATTATACTTGGGAATTAGTACTAAAACGCGGGTGCGCATTATACGCAGCAAAACATGGTAGATGCATGGTGCATCTTCTATCTTCACTGTGACTAACTAGTAGCAAGGAAAAATGTACTTGTTTCTGTTGAACGTTTTAGAATTTTGAGTTTTTGCTTAGGTTTTATTCCTATGTAACAAGTTTATATGAATTTAATAGATGTTTGAGTGATTTTTTGTTTCAGTCTCAATTCTCTTGGTTTTTCCAAGAGAAAATTGTTTCCTTAGAGTTGGAAATTGACACTACAGGAGTTCTCGGCGGATTTATTTGGAAGTCCCGCCAGATGGGTCTACCTCAAAGCGGTGCTGTCAGCTCTCGCTCTGTGCTTCCTAGTAGGGAGGGAATTTGTTTCTTGGTTCCAACGCCACCTCTTACCTAACCATCCAGGGAACTTCTCATCTGCCTGAGTTCTGTGTGCAGCCTGAAAACGTCTCCCTTCTCTTCCAGATACGGCCTGTCTGGCAGTGATGTCCTAGATAATGTCGCGTACGCCCGCGGGTTCAACACGGACCACCAGACCCAGCTGCTTTATCAGGCGTCAGCTATGATGGTAGAGTCCAGGTATGTGCTCAGAAGAAGACGCTGAATATGCTCCCAGGGCCCTTACCCTGAACCTTACACAAGCTGTTTAACCAGACTGATAGTAGCTCGACTTAGAAATGGAGAGATCTGAGGTTTAGTCCCTATTTTGACACGCTTGCTTTGTGGTTGAAGTCAAGTCACTGTTAAAAAACGAAGCCATGGTCCAGCTGGACTTGTTGGAAATTTCACCTTGTTATAGGGCACCTCAGACATGACGGTGCACAGGTGTTAATGAAACATCTCTGTAGAAGGAGAACCACGAATGTGGGATTTCAGCACAGTGAGGAACTGCTTACACCAGAATCTGACGAAAGCTGAAGCAGGCTTCAGAGAACCTTGTTCCCGCAGGTACGCGCTGCTCATTGTAGACAGCGCCACTGCCCTCTATCGAACTGACTATTCCGGTCGAGGCGAGCTTTCAGCCAGGCAGATGCACTTGGCCAGGTTTCTGCGGATGCTCCTGCGACTTGCTGATGAGGTAAGTTGTGGGGTAGTGACAGAGAATAGCTATTTTCAGGGGCCATGAATTCCAGAAGGCTTGCTGGAAGGCAGGCCAGGACATCAGGGCTTGGTTATCATCCCTGTATCAGTTAGATGTGAAGAGAGACTGGAGTCATTCATTAGTTTGTGAGGGAAAGGGGTGGCCTTGGTCAGGTCCTTGGAATGTCTGTGGCCACAAAAAAATGACATGTATCCTTTCTTCATCAGTTTGGTGTAGCGGTGGTGATCACCAACCAGGTGGTAGCCCAAGTGGATGGAGCAGCCATGTTTGCTGCGGATCCTAAAAAACCTATTGGAGGAAATATCATTGCTCATGCTTCAACCACCAGGTAAAGTGATGGAATGCATGACTTCATCTTGGAATGTCGTGTTAACTATGAAGCAGACACGAAGATACATTTCCCTGTTAAAGCTGCTGTTATGTAATTGGACAAAGGGGCCTTTGCTAAATCTGATTATCATGCTTTGGTTAGTGTACATGTTTGCTTTCAGTTCATAAAAGAATTAAAAGCGCCCTGACGGGTGTGGCTCAGTGGGTTGAGCATCATCCTGCAAACCAAAAAATCGTAGGTTCAATTCCCAGTCAGGGCACATGCCTGGGTTGTGGGCCAGGTCCCAGGCTGGGGGAATTGGAAAGGCAACCAATAGATATTTCTTTCCTATTTTCTCTCTCCCTTCCCCTCTCTCTAAAGATGAATAAATAAATAAATTTTAAGATTTTATTTATTTATTTTTAGAGAGAGGGAAACATCAATGTGTGGTTTCCTCTCGCGCGCTCCCTACTGGGGACCTGCCCCCAACCTAGGCATGTGCCCTGACTGGGAATCAAACTGGCAACTCTTTGGTTTGAAGGCTGACGTCCAATCTACTGAGCCACACCAGCCAGGGCAATAAAATCTTTAAAAAAAAAAAAAAAAAGAAAAAGAAAGGAATTAAAAGCCGTCAAATGTCGAGGGCTGAATATGAAGAATATGCCTCCCTCTCATTATTAAAAGAAAATAGCCCTCGCCGTTGTGTGGCTCAGTGGATTGAGTGCCAGCCTGCAAACCAAAAGACCACTGGTTCAATTCCCAGTCAGGGCACATGCCTGGATTGTGGGCCAGGGCCCCAGTAGGGGGGTATGTGAGAGGCAACCGGTCAGTCGTTGTCTCTCTCACACATTGATGTTTCTCTCCCTCTCTTTCTCCCTCCCTTCCCTTCTCCATGAATGAATGAATGAAAATAATTGGCCCTGGCCAGGCAACTCAATTAGTTATAGCATTGTCCTGATGCACCGTGTTTGTAGGTTCGATCCCCAGTCAGGGCATGTACAAGAGTCAACCAATGAGTGCCTAACTGAGTGTGAAAACACTCAAACAACAAATCGACGATTCTCTCTCTCTCTCTCTCCCTCTCCGCCCCCCATTCTCTCTCTAAAATCAGTAAATTAAAAAAAGTTTTTTACTCAAAGAAAATAATTATTTTAATATGGAAAATTCACAAAGGTGGGGGAGGACAGGGCAGAAATGGTTTCCTCCAGGTTGGAAGTACCCCAAGGAATATGGAAAGATTCCAAAAGTCCTTTTAAGAAGTATATACATCCAAACTTTTTTTAGTTCTACCATAAATAGTCAGGAATAGAATTTTTTAGTTATAATAACTTGGGTATTTTGGTCTGTGTCTTTGGGTCAGACTTTACCTAAGAAAAGGAAGAGGAGAAACCAGAATCTGCAAAATCTACGACTCTCCCTGTCTTCCCGAGGCTGAAGCTATGTTTGCCATCAATGCTGATGGAGTGGGAGATGCCAAAGACTGAACCGTTGGGTTGTCTCCCGTGGTGAACCCGAGTGCTGCAGCCTAGTGCAGAAGACTGCTCCCTGGGGTTTCTCACGGGCCTCTTCCTGTTGTGACGGCCAGAAAAAGGCTTCCAGGAAACTTTCTGTTATATCAGCTTTCTGGTGGTGTAAACAGGAGACAGGTCAGTAGTCACAAGTGGATGTTTATTCCTCCCCTAGAGAGTGTGTTAATCTACGTGAGTTCTTTGGTTGGGGGGCTGGTGCATGGCACGCCTTTGACACAGTGCCTTGTGGTGGACTCGTGACCCACAGCTGGACAATCTTGTGCCTCCAGGAGAATGAGAGCTGGGGAGACCTGGCTCTTTCCTCACTGTCTGAGTAATGTTGAAAGCAAATGTCTTAGCTTTGTGGCAAAGGGAATGGGTCTCCTCGGAGGTTCTTTTTCTGTCAGTAAATCTGTCAGTCAGACAGAGGGTTTTAAGTTTGTATGCTTGAATTCGCTTATGTAAGAATTTGTGTTTCGTTCAGGAATACTGAGCAGGCCTGCTGAACCACCAGCCCTTTAACCACCTACTTGCTTGGTTTTTGTTTTTGTTTTGTTTTGTTTTGACTGCTAAGAGCATCTCAAGATAATTCTGGAATCATAAGTATTTCAGAGGCTCAAGGAGATTCAGGGTGGGACTGCTATAAAGTAGTTATTTGTAGTGACTGCTCTTTATAGGAGTTACTCTGGAACGAACCAAGTATTTCAAGATAGGGCCTTTATGTCTTTAGCACTGGGTAGGGGTGATCAGTTTCTATTACTTTAAAATTGAAATTGACAAGGGAAATCCTACATTCAGATGATTGAGCTCATTGCCCTTCAACATAACATACTATTACAAGATGGATGTCCCGTGGCTTTTTGTTTGTATTCTTAAGTCTCATGTTGTAGAACTCTGATGCTTCCCGGGTTATTCTGCTCCAGGGGGTTGATGTGCTTTCCTTCCCCTTTAAACTCTACTCGGGATGGGCTCTAACAAGCTCTTCTGATTTTAACAGGCCTCTCTCTCAGCCGGTGCTGGGAGGGCAGGCAGTGGGACCCTCTGCCGGTGCTGCGTTGAGCCTGGGGCACGCAGGGGGACGCAGTCTGATGCGGCTTTGCTTTCAGAGCGGCTCTGCTGCCTGGCTTTTAAAAATGGAGCGTCTCTCAGGTCTTCTCGCACCACAAACATGCCTAGGGCGGCGGAATGAAGCCACAGTGACGGGTTCTAGAATGACAGCTTGGTTCTCGCATAAAAGCATCTCAGTGTTTTGGGGCCTGTAAAGTATAAGTACCTTTGACTCAGAAACTTGTCTTAATTTTCCTCCTAGGGAGGGTTAGGCTTTGTGCGGCTGCCTCACGGGGGGGGGGGGGGGGGGGGGGGGGGGGGGGGGGGGGGGGGGGGGGGGGGGGGGGGGGGGGGTGTCGGAACACCTGCGTGCGTGGAGTAGGCCTTGTTAGGCTAAAAACCCGCTCTCTGCCTCCGCTTCACATGTAAATAGAACTGTCACTGGAGTCGCGTTAACCAGAGCGCCTGTTCCACACTCCTTGGCGCTGCTCTCTACTTGTCTGCAGCAGCCTCTGTAGCAGGTAACCGGTATGGAAGTGTCAAGCATAAGGAGTTGATAACAAATAAACATGAGGGGATATAATCGCTTCTGATCAAATTTGGTTTATTTTAAGTCTGTACCAAAATATATTCCAGGCAACTACTCAGATCATCATTTTACTGTCTCATAAGCCTTATGCACAACCGTCGTTCCAAAAGCAGCCAAGACATGGAGCCCCTTGGCAGGCCCAGGAATACAGTTAGAATCAACATGATAGGTAAAAAGAGGGCGGTGTCCATGGCCTGCCCTGACCCCCCCTTTTACCTTGATAGGTAGGATATGATCGCAGGACTGCGTACTTTGGTGCTGAATGTTAATCAGTGAAAAAGATGGGATTAGAGAGTACAAGTTCTGTGTTTTGTTCTTACAGCTCTTTGAGGTTCGTTCACCTTACCAGCAGTTGGAAGGAGGCCTTCGGTTCTCTACCCACGTTCAACCCTAGAACAGGTCTTGATTTTTCAAGAACTCCCTTACGGGAGATTACAAGAGAAACTCAGGCTTAAGTACTTCCCCAATTGCAGATTAGCTGAACGATTAGAATGAAGTAACCAGTGGACAATAGGTGAGAAGATGGTAGCAGTACCGGTTAGATCCAGGAGTCGGGATACTCCCTTAACCAGTCTTGCTCAGTTTCCTGATCTAAGCAGGGTCTAAGGGGGAAAAGCACTTGGTTTTCATCCCCCTTAAGCAGTGGTATTTCTCAAGTCATGAAGACCATTGCAATCTGGTTAGTTTCCTAAAATTACTTCCAATTCTTCCAAGTCCTTCTGGAAAGCTGAATCCTAGGGAGACAAGACAACAAGACTAGGACCCAGAATCTAAGCCAACACTTCCCAAATCACTGGTACCCGAGAAGAAGGGCCCTTTGCTTCCTTTCTGAGCAGTTATCATAGCGCCTCCGTGCAAAAGTGCAGACTCTTTTCTAGGGAAATAGGATTTCAAGGGAAGAGTTTCTTTGTTGAAAAGGCCCAGGAATGACTTGATGAACCCAGTGTTAGGAAAGTTCTTGAAAGCGTTACCTCGTTCGTGACATCCGGTAGCTCCTTGGCCAGCTTCACCCACTGTCTGGCTTCAGAGTTTTGTCCTAGTTCCCTATAGCACTGAGAAGAGACAAGAGTCAAAACCCAGGAGAAATACCAGCGGGAGACCAGCAGGGCATAAGCAGGTGTGCTTTAGGGGTTTCAGAGCGTCATCGACGTGCACGCTGTTCATCTGGGTTGAAACAGGTGACTTTACCTTGGAAATATACACCCTTCCTGCCTTGGAAAATCCTGGCTGTATTTCTTCAGCCTGGAGGAGGGAGGAAGACATTTCAGTAAGGTGTTCCCAAATTCAGATCAGGCTCTGAGGCATCGCAGAGATTTCCAGTCCTCCACCTGGAGACTGATTTAGTGGGTCTGGGGATGGATGGAGATGGATAGATTTTTTTTTTTTTAATAAGTTCTCCAGGTGGTTCTGATTTTCCCTTAGAATGGGCAAACGGAACTGCCCCCTGCCAGAAACCCCTCAGAACAATGACGTTAGGAAAAGTGGCGTCAGCCAGGCGTTTCCGGCTGTTGTCCCTCCCTCCCGCCAATACCTTTAGGAAGCTGTGGAGGGCGTCCTGCACAGTAGCACTGAGGGGGCTTTCAAACAAGGCTGCAGCGGTTTTTTTTTCCAGCCAGCTCAGGTGAGCGACCTGCCACCAAAACATCAAGGTATGAATGAAAAGTTCTAGCAAGCATTTTTAGAAATGCTGCCTGTTCTGAAAAGAAACAGGGTCAGGGCTGGGTCCAGTCACAGTAACTTCAATCCGAGGAAATGCACCTGAGCCTGACTGAGGCCCCTGCTCCCAAATACCCACTGCAAGAGGATCAGTGTCACAGGACACTAAGGCCCTTGTCTTAAGCCCTGGAGTTCAGCTCACCTGGTAATACCACCTGCCCAGGAGAAAGTGACCCATGGGGTTTTCTGGCTGGAGAGCAAGGGCTTTGTCCACATGTTCCTGAGGGGAAGATGGAAATGTAAACTAACATCAGACACCAGAACTGAGAAGGGAAGAGGTGCAAGTCATGGAGGCAGAAGAAACACCCTTGGCAAGGAGCTAAGATGGAGCAGGGAACGTGGACAGCGCCAGGGAAAGAAGAGAAGCCTTTCCTCACCTTGAAGCTAAAGCCACTCTGGATGCGCCGCTGGATGCCCTCATGCTCAGCCAGCTGACCACACAGCACCGCATACCTACGGGGGAGCGGCGGCAAGCTCAGGGAGGGGCAGGGGTGGGCTTCCCACCCACGGCCTGATGGCGCCCCCCCCACCATCCTAGAGCTGAGATGTCTGTTCGGAATTTGTGTTTTCGCAGACCTGCGGCGCCAGTTCATATTCTTTCGCAAACACCGTGGCAGGCTCTCCGAAGTATACATAGTGGGTATAAAAAAGCCGGGTCCTCCACAGTGAGTCTCTCTTACACTTAACATTTAGGCAAGGTCTTGACCCAGATGTCCAACAAATTTCTCGTAAGTAGTACACAAAGGTGTCAGAAAAACTGAAAAAGCAGTTCTCTAATAGTCAGCATCGTGGGGTAAGATACCCAAGTACGTTGCTTTTTCTGTCCTGGGCAGACACCAAAACAGGCCTCGCTGGCCTTGGCAGCGCACGCATATGCCAGCTACACTCCGGGACAGTCACGTTGGGCTGAGATGGTCTCGGGGTTTCTGATGCTAACTTGAGGAAGAAAGGCCGCTGATTTCAGCCCTCCTTCCAGGGGCAGAGCCAGCCAGCCAGCTTCCCATCTTTTGTGCTGAAACACACAGGGCTCATGACCTCATCCCTCCAGCATTGTTTCCAGGGCACGGTTGACACTTAATGGGTGTCTAGAGGCCCAAGGTGCTTTTTCATGTATTCACCAGTTATCTGGGTGTGTTTTTTCCTCCATGTCCCCCCATTCACAGTACAGACCAGGCAGGGGGCCTGGGCTGAGCTGTCTGTGGGGTGGGTTTAGTCCGCCTCTTTCGCCACAGGCGGTGTAAGCGCAGCCTGTGCTTAGCACTGCGAGGCCTGGGGGTATTCCTATGGATACTTCCACAGGCTATTTCCATATTTAGTCCAAATAGCTGTTTCCAAGAATAAGAAAGCATGAGGCCGATTTCCATTCTTGGGAATCCAGGAGCCCCAGGGAAGCCCACAGAGAAGTAGCACCTGTGACGCCCTAGAAACAGAGATGACCTGGCCTCTGAGAAGACGCCTTGCAGAGATAAAGTTTCAGCAACAGAGAAAGCCTCTCAGCTCACAGTCTGAGGACAGAGCTGGAAAGAAGAGAGGCAGGAAAGGAACATTCTCACTAACGCTCCGAGTTGCTGGGGCCAGGCTGCAGGACACAGGCTGGCCCTGACCCGTGCGAACCGGCAGGACTTAGCCTCACGGGAGCCCACAGACAGGGGTGCTGCTTTTGGGAGCTAAGAAACTGACTAAACTTCCTGGGGGTGAACTCACATCCATTTTCACTCTTGCAAGCCAAGCAAAGAAGCCAAAGCTCACCAGCAGCAGGGGCAGCAGCTAGGGGAAAGAGGAGGTTGTGCAGGGGAGGGTAGCTGCAAACTGGCTCCCTGCGGAGTCAAGAACCCACGAGTTTTGTGGCTAAGGTGGCTTACAAAGCTGCTCATTTCTCCAAGCCCCGACGGGGAAAAAAATAAAGCTTATATTCTCCCCTGCCTCATCCTGAAGGCACCTGCCAAAGAAAACTTCCCTAGGTCCCCACCTGGGGGTAGCGTGGGGCATGTGCATTAACGGCCAGAGCTCGCTCTCCTGGTTCTCTTGGCAGATGCCTTTAAGGCCAGGGTGGAGACCATGAAGCCCCTCCCCCTCCACTCTGCTGGCTCTTCTGGGACCCTGCACGGCATTATTACCATTGGTGACAGTCAGCATTCTCGTTCCCCTTCTCCAGAGCAGCCTCCGCCTCTTCTTTTCCTGTAGGACAAAGGTGACCCACAGTTGGCAAAGGCTCCCGCGCACGCTTCCTAAGAGGGGCTCTTGGAAAGAAGGGCTGCTCCAGCTCTCACCGATGCCCACCCAGCCCAGGCCTGTTTGGAAACAGCTGTGAACTTGAACAGAGTGAAAAGCTGCGGACAGCTTCTCAGGGGTGGCTTGTGCTTCACCCGGCCTCTCTGATCTCTGTCATCAGCTGACCCAGCCAGCTTGTGCTTACAGCACCCACTGATGTGCTCACAGGGCTTCAAACATGAAGGGCCCCGAAGCCGATCTGAAGCTGCCCAATGCAGCTGAGCATGGAGGGTCTGTGAATAGGCTGCAGGGTGTCTCCATGAACCTCTCCAAGGAGGGTCCGCAGCTTCGGACATGCTCAGAAGGGTCAGTGATCTGAGAACATCAATCACAGCTGTAGGCCAAAAGGACTGAGGTGACTTTCGCTTTAGTCTCAAGTTTTCTGGGCACCAAGACTAACAAGGAAATGGAGGACTAGACACGTGAAAGTTCTTGACAAGGGTCACCTAAAGTGACAAGGAGCACGGAGCCCTCCAGCTGAGGACCATCACGCCCACGCAGTGGAAAAAACAGCACCCTGCAAAATGGAGAACTTCTCCTTTGGTTCAAATGGAACAAAAGTCATGTGTTGGAATGGTGGATTGGCTAATCTGAACTGTTTCTTCATCCTTAAGTGAGGGTAACTATGGTACGTTGTAGGTGCAACAAGTATATTTTTGAGACAGCCGACGAGAACCTTCCGTCTCCCTTCCCAAACAGAAGGACCTCGCGCCCCCACCAACGAGGGGCATTGTCTCTAAGGGATTTCTCTCCCCTTCACAGCACTGTCTCACTAGGAGAGTAAACTGAAAATGAGGAACAGTCCCTGCCAAGTTAGACACAGGTGAACAGGTATCTCCTGAGACCCAAAGAATTAGCCTCCCCCTGGTGGTCCAGCTTCCAGAGAGAGAACAGAATGAAGAACTGCAGACCCAGCAAGGGTGGTCCTCAAAGCCAGGGTCCCAGAGCAGGGCTTGCCAAGATGCTGCCCAGCCACTGACCTCCAACAGGAACCAACCTGTCCAGGGTGCTACGCTCGGGAAACCAGACCGACGCTGGCTGTGGGGGCTCCTAGTAAGACGTGCTCGATGGCCAGAGGGAAAGGCAAGGTTCTTGTGGACACCAGAAATAAACTGGAAACTGGTCAGAATCCTCAAAGACTCAATAGCACAAGACTGCACTTACAAAGCAGGGAAGCAGACAGATCCATTTCAGACAGCTAATGGGATCACAAGGCGCGAGGCCCACCGACGGTGCGTGCCCACCGACGGTGCGTGCCTCGGGTGTGTGGCGGGGCAGGACGCGTCACCTTGCCCGCAAAACCAGTCACCTTTTAAAGCAGGGTTCTCAGTGACCTGCTGGCAGGGAGGGACGAGCCCTGGCCCTGACAGAAGTCAGATGCGCCCTGCTCCCCAGGGCGCCGAGTTGGTAACCGTTGCCAAGCGGATCCCAGGGACTTCTAAGCGAGCAGTGCTCTCCCAAACTACTACTTGCAGGTGCTCACCAAACAACGCGCTGTTCATGTGTTAGAGCGCCTGCCCCACAATGGAAACCAGCAAACCTTCAGATTAAGATAGGGATTTTGCCCTCTTTCTGTGCTTGGGGATTGAGAACAAAGAATTTAGGCCGATACGATCCAAGTACTCCTAAAGACACTCCCAAATCATGACAACATGCAGAGGCTGCTCTCTGTATCAGGGATGCAGGCGTCCCTGGGAGCCAGAGTTAATCCCTAGCAAGTGAATGAGCTACCACTGCCGTCTGCATCTCCATGCTTCCTCTGGGCCCCACCCCACAGGCAGCCACCTTCCCCCCGGGAACCTGCTAGCACTCACCGTTGAGAGCATACGACTTCTTCTCGCTCGCCTCTTCAGCAAGCTCACACATGTCACTGTAGGCCCGGGCTAGGCGCCAGAGGAAGTCCTGCCGACTTCCATACTGCGGACCAAACAGAGAAGGGGATGGAGGCCCCTCTTCCCTCAGACTTGGGGCTCTGGCCTCCCCACACCCCAGGGTCATGTTTCCAGGCCAGGGTGTTACAAATGCTGACCGACAGGCCAGTTTTATGCAGTCCCGAAGCCCCGCATGGCCTCCCCTTTCCTGGGCATTTTCACTTTTTTTTCATCGTGTCATCAAGATTCCTTTCTTGTCCTGGCTGGTGTGGCTCAGTGGATTGAGTGCTGGTCTGCGAACCAAAGGGTCACTGGACTCCCAGTCAGGGCACAGGCCTGGGTTGTGGGCCGGGTGCCCGCGGGGGGCGTGTGAGAGGCAACCACAACACTGGTGTCTCTCTCCCTCCTTTCCTCCTCCATAAAAACAAATAAAATCCTTTTTTAAAAAGTCGCTTTTTCTGTGCCTCATTGCATCTTGGCGTTGACCTTTCCTTCTACACTATCAGCAGACCAGGTGCCCTCCCCCTGCAGTAAGGCCCCAAAACGGGGAGACTACAGTTTGGGGGGCCTTGCACACTTGGGTGAACATAAATTCTGGTCACGAACCGGAGGAAAAGGGAATTGCGGTTGAGTGAGCTCCACATTTACCCCGGTGTTAACTTCAAATGGGGAGCGCAGCCTGGGCTCCGCTTCAAGGGGAAAGAGGGACGTTGCAGTTCTCTGCATGGTTCCCTGCACTGCGACAGGTGGACTCCTGCAGGGACTGTACAGAAGGCAGAGGGCTGCCCGCAGGAGGAAGCTCTGGGGCAGGCAGTAAACCTAGGCCCCGAAGGGCGGCATCCAGCCCCTTGGAAGGGGATGTGCCACCCTGGGGGCAGGTGCGGGACCAGCTATCTCACCCTCATTTTCCTTCCCGTGTTACCTCGCAGGGCCCATAATAACCCCAGCAGCCTGCGCTGGTTCCCTGGAAGCCAGTGGGGAGAAGGGCGGGCAGTCAGGCAGGGGGGCCTCACCGCCAGCTTGTTGTTGAGCAGCAGCTGGAAGCCCTCCCGCTTGCTCTGCTCCCGGCCCTGGTGCAGCTCATCAGCTTGCTGTAGGAGGGGCAGCACGTCCTCCAAGTCAGGGGAGCCTTCAGCCTCCAGGGCTCTGGGAACCGGGCCTGAAGCCGCCTCCGCCTCCAGGTCCGGAGAATCCTTTCTCCCCATCTTCACGGTCTCACAGCTCACTTCATCTTCCCCGTCTTCACTCTCCCTGTCGGAGTCCCGCTCGTAGTCAGACTCCGCATTAGCTGTTGTGTAACTGTGGCAGAGAAGTGTAGGTTCCGAGGTCAGAGGAAGGGGTCGTTCACCCCTAGAGCTCTAGGGTCTATCCCCTACCCACAAAGAGGGACTCTCCATGGCGCTGTTGTCCAGAGCACCAACTAAGAAACATTCCCCCTCGCTGAGGGGCAAAAAGCGAGTCCTCTGGAGAAAGCCTCCTATGAGAGCCGTGGGCTGGGAATGATGTGAGGGAAGCGTGACCAACTCTGGAGGCACTGCAACAGTGAGGGGCTGTGGTGAGAACCCCTTGCTTAGCTATTACCAAATCCGCCAGAAAACAGAAAAAGAAAAGCCTAGAAAGGTATGCACCAAAAGGTTGCCAGTCAACCTCTCAGGGTAGAAGAATTAAAAGGAAATTATGTTTCATCTTTGAATATGATTGCTTTAGTGAGCATTTATTCTTACAAATAAAAAAAATGAATGTTTAAGATAAAAACTCTAGGGGGTATAAAGGGACTAAATGGTAATGGGAAAATTAAAAAAACACACACACGCACAAAACTTTAAAGTAGGTGGGGCTGATCTCCGGAGCTAGATGGCTCACCAGGCTCTCGGCCAGTCACTTTCACTTTATCAGCCAAAGGCACCTGTCAGAACCAACACGGGTGGGTGCCAGCCTCTGAGGCCCTGGGCAGCCAGATGTCCACATTTTCTTTCTAATTCAATGCGTACTCCATCCCAGGTCAGTAACCAAACCTGCACTACAACAGGAGCAGCCCTTGGAAATGTCAAATTGCTGGGGGCGGGGAGAGGGCCGCTTGTAGCTGGAAGCAGGAGAGGAGGAAGATGCAAACAGAACCCCCTGGGAAAGTATCTGAGGCCAGCATAAGCCAGGGGTCTCCTAGGGCACCCCAACCTCGATGCACCCATTGAACAGAAAGCCAAGTTTCTCTCAGATCTTGGCCTCTACCAGGAGCTGATTAGGGTGTTTTTCCTAACTGCCAACTGAATCAGACAAAACTGAGCAGGGTGGAGGGCAAGACTTGTGCGGAGAGGCCTGCAGACTAAAGAAATGTAGGTTCTGAAACACATGAGAAGACCTTTAGGGACCAGCTTTCCTCCATCTTGGAGTGAGAGCTGGGGGAAGGGTCCCCACTGCTGGAGCAAAACAGAACTGAAGGAGAGATGAGGGAGACACCTACAAATAAATTCAACGCAAGAAGCCTAGGCTCTGGCCAGATACGCCAAGGTTGCGGGTTCAATCCCATCAGGGCACATACAAGAAGCAACCAATGAGTGCATAAATAAGTGGAAAAACAAATCAATTTTTTTTCTGTTTTCCTCCCTCTTTCTTCCCCTCTCCCCCAGTTGGCCAAAAAGTTCATTCGGTTTTTCCCCATAAGGTGGCTCTAGTAGCGCTTAGTTGTCTTTAACTTCATGTGAAACAATTTTGTTAGATTGTATTGTGACAGCTGTCACAATTTAAAAAAAAAAAAGCACGCATTTTAAAAAAAAGCTATCAAAATTGGTGAATTTTTGTGTAGCCATTTCAATACTGAAGTTGGAAGAAAACATGCAACATTTTCGGCATGTTGTGCTTTATTATTTCGAGAAAGGTAAAAACAACTGAAACACAACAAAGATTCGTGCAGTGTGCGGAGAAGGTGCTATAACTGATCAAACGTGTCAGAAGTGGTTTGCGAAGCTTCCTGCTGGAGATCTCTGACTGGACGGGCAGACCAGCTGAAGTTGACAGCGATCAAATCAAGACATTAATTGAGAGCAGTCAATGTTATACCAAGCGGGAGATGGCTGACATAATCAGACTATTCAAATCAATAAAGTTATTGGTAAAAATGAAAAATGTCTTTTATTTTACAGAAAAAACGATACGGAGTTTCTCGCCAACCTAATATATATGAGGTCTGTCCAGAAAGTATCCAGCCACGTACTATGAAAATAGGGACATTTATGGGAGAAGATACAAGAAACACTGTACATCGGACAATGACGCCTCCATCTTCTTAAAAGTAGGCACCTTGGGACCTCACACAGTTCTCCCAGTTACCATCAGCTGCCCTGTCATATTTTTCTGAATGTCATCGACAGTCTGAGATTTCTTCCCTTTCAAAGGTGATCTTAGTTTTGGGAAAAGCCAGAAGTCACAGCACGAAATCTGGGCCGTAGGGGAGCTGAGTCACCTGGGTGATTTGATGTTTCACTGAAAACACTGCACGGGACGTGATGCGTGAGTGGGCACGTTGTCAAAATGGAGCCGCCGATCACCAGTTGCCCACAGCTGTGGCCTTGAGTCATCTGAATAGTGTCCACGGAGGAGTGTTCAGGGTTAATGCGAAGTGTGATGCGCATTTGTTGCTCCACTGCAGTCATTCTGACTGTGACGGCCTCGCGGTACATAGCATGCGCGTTCCAGTCCACTCGCCTTGGCTGCCAGGTCCCATCGATGTCGTGCAAACCATTCTCGTTATATTAACAATGGCTGGACTTTTCAGGACAGACTTCATATATATCCCTCGCTCTCTTTCTCCCTATCCCTCGCCTTCCCTTCTCTCTCTAAAGTCTAAAGTCAATAAATAAAAATTAAAAACAAACAAAAAAAAGGCAGCCTGAAGTCAGGGGCTGAACACTGTGCTAGGCCAGAAAGCCAGCGATGGCAGGGAAGCAGGCTCCAGCTAGAAGGTACCAGGTGAGCAATCACTGGTACCCAATCCACGCTGACTGCCTCTTTAGAGAGGAGCTTCCAGCATCCCCAAAGAGAAGGGCCCTAGTAGCATCTGCTATAAAAACTTATAAGGTATTTAAAACCTTAGCTTCACCCTGCTTTTTAAGACGTTATCAAGTTACCTTTCCCCTCTAGCAATTTGCAGTAAAAACTTTAGAAATTAAAGGGACAAGGAAAACCCTGACTGGTCTGGCTTAGTTGGTTGGGCATTGCGCTAGGAAGCACAAGTTCTCCAGTTAGATTCCTGGTCAGGGCACGCCTGGGTTGTGGGTTCAGTCCCCAGTCAGAGCCCATACGTGAGGCAACCGACTGATGTTTCTCTCCCTCTCCTTCTCCCTCCCTTCCCCTCTCTCTGAAAATAAATAAATAAAATCATAAAAAATAAAGGGACAAGGGAAAGTGGCATCAGATTTCACAATCAACCCAGTGGAGCATCCGAGAGAAACTGCCAGCCCGTTCCTGGGGCCTGGACCATAACCTGCCTCCATCTAGTCAGCCGGGCTCACAGGCAAAGGGGTGAATGGGTTATCTGGGTCTCATCACCTCCACTTTCGAAAAAGCGGGGAGGCCCCATTCCCTGCTGAATTGAAGGCTGTCTTGGTCCTTCAGGAGGTCAAATCAAGAGTCTACCAGGAAGGGACCCCTCCTCATATGCTTAGAGCATGGGCATCAGCAGTCTCTCGAGGGAGCAGAGGAAGAAGGAAGACCCTACAGTTTGTGATCCCTCTGGGTCCTGAAGTCCAAGAAGAGGAGGAGGTCAGGAGGGCCCTTACCGTCACCCCCAGTGCCAGACGGTAGAGCCCTGTGAGGCAGGGACGCCCCGCAAGGCTGGCGCAAGGAGGACTTTTGCTGCACCTCAGCCCCACCGCAAGGAGCTTTGCCGCACTCACCCCAGCCCCGCTGCCTGGCGCACAGCGGGCAAACGCTTGCTGAGTGCGCACTGGCATCCGCCCCATGGGCTTCCAGGGCTTGAGAAGAGACTGATCGTGTGCCAGAGCTACATGGGCTGCCACCCCTATATTCATATCACGCTCTCCCACCCCGGACCAGCAACCAGACCTGGAGAAATCCACCAGAGAGAAAGGGGTGGGCCCTTTGTGCAGTATGCTGGGCAGCTTCTGAGATCAGGAAAGGCCTGGCAGGGGCCTTTGGAAAGGCCGTTTGGATCTGTGCGCTCAGACAGAGCACACTGTTCCCACCGTGGGCTGGGGCGCCTGGAGTTACCCTGCTCCAGCCCTTGACTGATCAAGGACTCACTCCCACACATCTCCCCTGCGGGCAATGAAGCTTCTTTCCGTAAGGTCCTCCTAAGCCCACTGGAGAGACCAGCTGGAGCGTTCAGAGGAAGCAGCTACAGGCCCTGACCCTGAGACGTTCCCTGTGGTGCAGAAGGTAACACCGACCTAAATGAGGTGACAAATGCCCAAGAAGCAGAGGAGGTCGCAGGCAGTCCCTCTTGGATGGGATGCCTGGAAGGCTGGCTGGAGGAGCTGGTGCTATAGGGCGCGCTGGGTGTTTACAGGGAGGGAACTAAAGCTGTCTTTGCTGCAACGCTCGGGCCCACGCAGCGGTTCCGCTATTGGGCACCCGTGCTACTTTGGACCGTAGCGGACCCCCACGGTGATTCTGCCCCTGCCACGTTCGGTCAGTTCCCGGGGGCGGAAATACAGCTTTCGGTGGAGTTGAGTAGACCATCAAATATCCTTATCCTTTCATCCCTCAAAGAGGCACTGCTTCCCTCGGTCCCACGAGTTCAAAGTCACTCCAGAGTTTGAGGCCTCCTCCCATTATTTCCCCTTGACCTACATGGCACTACCCATGGTAAAAATAACTAGTCACCACGGCCGCTGCCCCACATGGCAGCCAGCTAAGCCAGAGTCTTGCATCACACACCCCCGCTGGCTTCCACATGACACAAAGTCGGTCACGGGGTGGCCCTGCTGGAGTTCTGATGAAGAAAGCCACCTTCCCTCTCATCCTATCCCAGGCGGGGTGTCCTGCCCCTTACGGGAGCCCCAGTGAGCACCCACAAGCTGCCCGGGTTAAACACTGATCTCACTGCCCGCAGAATTTGTGCAGCTTCTTAGAAATCACCAAGGACCTTGAGGTCCACACCCTGGTCTTGGGCAGAGCTGTGACCGCTCCTGTCCTACCCTCTTTCAAAGTCGTCCATTCCCCATGCAAGCGACCTGCTTCCTTGGGTGCAGAGAGAGGCTCAGGCCTCAGGGCCTGCTATCAGCCATCGTGTCCTCCTTTCAGTCCAGACGTGCCAAATATTATACTCCTGCCCCTCCCTAAAACAGCCCTCGGGAAGCATCTCAGCCCAGAGTCACTAGGTAAGTTGGACAGAAAAGGGCCACCACCTCCACCTGCCCGTGAGAATACAGATAACGGGTCAGATGACCCCGGCAGCAGTGGCCGCGAGCGGAGCGCTAATGCTGCGCGAGACTTCACTTGCTTTGAGAGGCCCCTGAGCTACAATCCAATCCAGCACCAGTGCCCGGTGGCAGTGACATGGACAAAGAGTGATGCTATTCTCAATTCCCTTAGAAAACCGAACGGGGAGAGGCTGGAGGCGGTAATGGCCCAAACAAGACAACAGGGCTGAAGTCTCTGGACTAAGATGTACTGGACACACTGCGCTGCTACAGGCAGAGAGCTATGGCAGCTCCTGGTCACCGGGCAGAACTCCCAGGGGCCGCATGGGGCAGGTCTTCCCGTGAGAGCCCTTCTGTGCCCTGACGCCCAAGCTGATCCTCAGATCGCGGACCCCCACACCCTTGCAGATGAGCCCAGCTACGCTTGAACGGGGTAGGTGTACGACCCCGGGCAAGGCATCCACCCTCACTAAGCCTCGAGTCTGCTCTGAGAAGCGGAGGGAACCAGCCCCTACTGCACAGTGCCCTTGTGAGGGTTCAGTGAGAAAATATCTCCAACGTACTCGGCACGGTCCGTCACGGAGGAAGAATAACCAGTCGTCGCTTTCTCAGGTGTTTCAGCTCAAGACGGACAACGCCGCAAAGATCGCCCTGAAAGGCCTGTTCCTAGCTAGATCAGTCACTCTGACCTGGCAGAAGGCGTGGGTGTTCTCTGCACCAATCTCTTCCTCCAGGAGGAAGAGAGGTCAGCCGAGGGGACCTCAAGCAGACCACCTGGACCACTGGAGGTGCCGCCGCTGACAGGGTCAGGCATCGCAGCAAAGATGTTTATTCATTCAGACTTCGTGTTGCGGACCAAAGTTCCAAAATGGCACTACAGTGTAAAATGCAAAGTTTGAGCCTGACCAAGTCCGGGGACTCTGCAGGACTCCCAGCCGCTGGTTGCCCGCCCTCACAGTAAGGCGTCGGGTCGGACCTGCTGGGCCCCGATCGCCGGCTCAGTCCCCTCCCATCTGTACAGCTGGCAAGGGGAGCACACTCAGTGAGGGACATAAAGTTCTTGTGGTCAATGTTATGGGAAAACAAATAAAAAGTATGTGATGACGATGTAAAAATCACACCCACTCAGAGGAAAGCAACAGATGCGAGCAGTAACCACTGCTGAGATCCCCGCTCTTTGGATGACATGAGGTGGGTGGCTTTTCTTATTTCAGCTATCCTGTATTCATTTATACCCTTACCTTCCTCCAAAAAATGTTTACAGCAGCTTGGTGTGAATTTTCCATTGATAACCGTCACTTTTACAAACAGAACCTGATCGGAGCCCACGACTACCTGCAGGCGGGATGACTCACCCCCCTTCACTCTCCGCATCTGTGAAGGCGCCTCCCGAAGCAGCTGTGAAGTAGACAGAGCTGGAGCCGGTGGAGTCACTCCTCTCGCGCGCAAAGGGGGACCTTCGCCGCCGGGCTGCTCTCTGGTTCTCTTCCAGGTGGGATCTGAAAGGCAGGGCGGCATGAGGCCCCGTGCAGCCTGTCTCTGCCCGCACGGTAAAGGGGCCTCTTACTCCCACTCCTCGTTAAAGGGCCAAGGACGGAGACAACGACAGAGAAAAGCATGGGTCTCCACACACAAGGGCAAACCGGGCAGACCAGGTTCATCGCAATGAAGCACTTCAGCTGCTACAGCAGGCCGTGAGGGCCCAAAGGCAGCAAGGAACTTGTGCGGGGCTAGCTTCCCCGCCGGTTAGGTGAGAAGCTATAACTCCGCTTCCTCCTTAGAGATGGAAGGCAAAGGCCAAAGGGTCCGCTGAAAAAGCTGCAGGGGCAGGGGAACGGCAGGAGAGGGGCCGCGTTACTCACCGGACTTCCCCAACAATCTGCCCAGCCAGCCCCTGCAGGCTGCCCCTCAGCTCCTGCACCTCCCGCCGCAGAGCCGCCAGGCTGGTTAGCACAAAGTCCAGGCGCTCCAGCACCATCTCCTGCCCTTGTCGCGGAAGGCTGGGCAGCGCCGCGGCGTCTCCAGCCTCACCCGGGACTGCCCGCAATGGCCTCGCTGAAAGGAGGAGCACAGGACAGTGATGTCCGTGGGACACGGGGAGGGAGAGATCTTGCGCCGAGAATGCAAGAGCACCTGCTTCTCGTTGGAGTTCAGTTTCCAAAGGCCCTGGAGGCCCTGGAACTTATGTTCGCAGCTGAGTCCCGTTAACAAGTGCCAGGTCACTCTCCAGGAAGAACACGAGGTCCCGGCCTGCAAACAACAGCCACTGCTGCCGTGTGCACCTCCACCCCAGGGCCTTGGGCAGTACTGCGTGCAATGGCAGACGACAGAAAATGCTCGCAAGGGTGGGTTCCTCAAAGTCTGGACAGCTGCCCTGCCAGGATAAAGGAACAAGCTGTGCTTGACTACAGGCCTAACTTGGAGATGTTGCGGGTTTGGTTCCAGACCACTGCAACAAGTGAAGTACCACAGTAAAGTGAGTTGTAATCTTTTGCTGGTGAAGGGCCTTGCCTTCAATTAAAAAAAAAAAAGTAATGCCTGTGAAGTGCAAAAAGCAAAGCACAATAAAACAAGGTGAGCCTATCATGCCCAAATACCAGTCATTACCAACCACACAGCGAAACTAAAACTGAGCTCACTCAAATTCTGATCTTTCACTTCCAAAAGAATAGCAAAGAGCCCTGGCCGGGTAGCTCAGTTGGTTACTCCAAGGTAGCAGGTTCGATCACCTGTCAGGGCACATGCAAGAAGCAACCAATGAATGCATAAGTAAATGGAGCAACAAACCGATGTTTCTTTTTTTCTCTCTTACTTTCCTTCTCTAAAAATCAATTTTTTTAAATTAAAGAAAAAGAATAGCAAAGAAAATTCTGAGCTCCTCTCAAGAACTTCTTTTACTGTCATCAGAGAGGAGCAAAGAGAAAAAGGACAGTTACTGAAAGAAAAGGTACCCTGGAAAAAGCCCATCAAAACCCACTGGAAAAACACCATCAAAAGCCCTGAAATGATCTCTCAGCAAATGCCAACAGTAAATGCCAGCAAACTGAGTGCTGCCTAAGGCAATTTTACTGGAAAAAGTAAAAATGAGAAAGAAACCAGGGAGGCAGAACCCACAGGCCAGCAAGCATAAATCTGTTAAATCTAGTAATAATCTATGCCAGATTAGAATACACAGCAAACAGTGTTCAAGACTGAAGAGCAAGAAAGATCCCTGGGAACACCGCCACTTTCTTCCCTCCTCAGCAAGGACCACTGCTGAGGAACTACAAGCAAGCAAACCACTAGGGAAAACCACTGGGAAAGTAACACAATCTTTTTTTAATCTTGATTTCATCATAAAAAGAATAAAAACACTTGGAATAGATAGTCTCCAAGGTGCCTTCAAATTCTAATGTGTAATTTCAGATGTAAGCCTCGGGATTTTGAATCCCTACAAGATTAATTTTTTCTTTCGCCTACTTTAGGACTCTTCGTCTACCTGTCAAACACTGCGCCCAACACTAAGCAAGTGCTACATACACATGGCACCACTGTGGCCAGAACTAAAAGTGAAAGCTAAAAAGCCTTTTCACAGTATACTTTCCTGGGATGATAGGAGAAAGAACACAGAAGAGGGAGAACGCTTCCCTTTTCAATAAGCTTTTCAAAAAAGTGAGAGACTCTCAGGCACCCTCCTTCCTTGCCCCGTCCCACAGGCTCTGCCAAAGGCAGCCTGATTCCCCGGCCTATCGGTCCGCGGACCGGCTCCTACCCTGGCGTCCGGGCTCTGAAGTCTGCATGAGGTCCAGTGAGTTGGGCAGGAGCTGGCTCTGGACATGGCGCTGGGTCCGTTTCCATCGCTGGCTGTAAAGGGCACACAGGAATCCAAGGCCCGCGGCGGTGCCCAACAGCAGTCCCAGCCCGGAGCGGGTGCCGCCCAAGACCCCCAATCTAGACATGATGCACCTGCAGCCCGCGTGAGCCACGGGGAGCAAGCGCGCATGGGGAGAGAGATTCGTGAGCGCGGTCCACCCACCGCCACGCCGAACCCCTGGAGACACCTCTTTGCCCATACCCTGCGCTCCCAACCACCTTCACCCCAATCCTGAGCCTGGGCCAGCCCCCAGAGCCTAACTACTGCGCTTCGCACCCAGCGTGGACACAGCCTCTCCTCCAACACGCCCCCTAGCCCTGACCGTAGAGTCAGGTCTCTGGGCTTCCAAACCCTCCTCTGCGGCCTCGCGACGTTGCCCACCGCACGCCCGCCGCCCTGGCCGCAACGCTCCTGCCCCCCGCCCCCCGCGCGATCCGCAGGTGCCGAGGCCTTGCAGGGAATAAGCTCAGACGCTCACCCGGTCGCTCGGCACCATAGCAGCAGTTGCTACAGCCTCAGGCTGTCAATGATCGTGACGTCATTAAACGGCGCCAAAAAACTCCGCGCGACGCTAGGAAGGCGCGGTGAGATCACCACTTTAGGTTGCGCCTCCCGCCCAAATTTTTTCCCGGGGCGGGGCCAGCACGCAGGCGGGAAAAGGAAACCGAATCCGAGGGAGCGGGGGAAAGCTGGCTCCGGGGGGGGGGGGGGGGGCGGTGGCCCCCCGCGTTGCGGTTTCTCTCCACTCTCAGCGGATTCGCCGCTGTTCCCAGAATATCTCTCTGCCGCCGCGTCTACTGCGCTTCCGCCTAGAATAACCCATTCTCTAATCCGACTTCATTTGGCTTTAATTTCTTTATGCATTTTTATGAAAACCATTTACTAAACACTAGACACTAGCGCCTTTCGCAATTCAAATTAGAGCAAATTAGAACAGATAAATTGGTGGTTACTGGTGGCTGACCACAAGAGGTCCCTGAGTTCCCGGGGCCAGCGTTGTAAAAACTTAACTCTGTACTTTAAAAGTCTTATCATAGACACACACATCAGCGCTAAAAAAAAATATTTTTTTAAATCCCACCTTCTGAAACAAAAAGACTGACATGCAGCCCTGGTTGGTGTGGCTCAGTGGATTGAGCACTGGCCTGTGAACCAAGGGCTCGCCAGTTCCAGTCCCAGTCAGGGCACAAGCCTGGGTTGTGGCCCAGGTGCCCAGTAGGGGGCGCCTGAGGGGCAACCATACATTGATGTTTCTCTCCCTTTCTCCTCCTCCTGTCTAAAAACAGATAAATTTTTTTTTAAATCCCACCTTCTTAAACCTTACATTGTCGTTATTGCATTAGCCAGGGAGAGGGCTATAAACTGTCTTTCCTTTTCCAGAATGTAAATAAAAATTCATTCCTCTAACATTTGGGTGAGGCTGAAACCAATCTCTGATTGCTGAAATTGGTTCAGATACCATTTCCGGTTTTGTGTGTGTGTGTGTTTGTGCGTTTTAATCTGCGTTATTCTGCGGACCACCCTCGGCCCATAGGTTCTTTTATTTCTTTTTATTCGTGATTTTATGTAACTTCTTGTAATTTTAGAAAGTAAAAATACTGTATTTTATGGACTATGATCGTCAGCATTTCTTAAGAGTTAAAATTTAGTTTAGTCCTGGTTGGTGTAGCTCAGTGGATTGAGCACAGGCTTCTGAACCAAAGGGTTGCTGGTTCAATTCCCAGTCAGGGCACATGCCCAGGTTGTGGGCCAGGTCCCCAGTAGGGGATGTGTGAGACACAACCACACATTGATGATTCTCTCCCTCTCTCCTTCCCTCCCCCCCCATAAAAATAGAAATAAATAATTTTTTTAATTAAAAAAATTAATTTAGTTTAGTGACAGCCAAAATATTTAGATGTCCTCCTCCAATTTTTTTAATCCTCACGCAAGATTATGTTGATTGATTTTAGAGAGAGAAGAAAGGAGAGGAAGAGAGAAACATGGGTGTGAGACACAAATATCAGTGGGTTGCTCCCTGTTCGAGTCGAAACTGGGAATCGAACCTCCAACCCTCCTCAAATTCTTTATTAGGTATTATATTAACTTACCTTTTAATTGTGAGATATTTTACATATTAGTACATTTAATGTACATGTACATTGTAAATAATAATTTAGAAACAGCAAGGTATTCACCCCACAGCTTAAGGAACAGAACTTCAATAGTTGCTATTCATTCTTAAGGATTTATTTCAATTGGTACCTCATGAAATACACTAGGGAATTAACTATAATTGTCTTGTGGTGAGAAAAGAAGGTTTTTTTTATTATATTTTATTGATTATGCTATTGCAGTTGTCCTGATTTTTTCTCCTTTGCCCCCCTCCACCCAGCACCCCCACTCCCTCAGGCAATGCCCCCACCATTGTTCATGCCCATGGGTCATGCATATAAATTCTTTGGCTACTCTCTTTCCCATACTGTACTTTACATCCCCACGGCTATTCTGTAACTACCTATTTGTACTTCCTAATCCCCTCACCTCACCCATTCCCCCATAACCCCTTCCCATCTGGCAACAGTCAAACACTCTTCGTATCTATGATTCTTTTTTCTTCTTGTTTGCTTGGTTTGCTTTTTAGATTCAATTATTGATAGGCACTTTTTTTTTTACCATTTTATTGTTCATAGTTTTGATCTTTTTTTTCTTAAATAAGTCCCTTTAACATTTCATATAACAATGGTTTGGTGATGATGAACTCTTTTAGCTTTTTCTTATCTGGGAAGCTCTTCATCGGCCTTTCCATTCTAAATGATAGCTTTGCTGGGTAGAGCAATCGTGTCTGCAGGTCTCCACATTTCATGACTTTGAATATTTCTTGCCAATCCCTTCCAGCCAGCAAAGTTTCTCTTGAGAAATCAGCTGACAGTCTTACAGGAACTCCCCTGTAGGTAACTAACTGCTTTTCTCTTGCTGCTTTTAAGATTCTCTGTTTATCTTTAACCCTTGGCATTTTAATTATGATGTGTCTTGGAGTGGACATCTATCTTGTTTGGGACTCTCTGCGCTTCCTGGACTATCTATTTCCTTCACCAAATTAGGGAAGTTTTCTTTCACTATTTTTTCTATTTTTAAAAAAGATTTTATTTATTTATTTTTAGAGAGAGAGGAAAGAAGGGAGAAAGAGAGGGAGAGAAACATCAATGTGTGAGAGATACATTGATTGGTTGCCTCTCCCACACACCTAACTGGGGATCTGGCCCACAACCCAGGCATGTGCCCTGACTGGGAATTGGACCAGCGACCCTTTGGTTCACAGGCCAGCACTCAGACCACGGAGCAACACCAGTGAGGACCACTGTTTTTTCAAATAGGTTTCCAATTTCTTGCTCTTTCTCTTCTCTTTCTGGCACCCCAGTGATGCAAATGTTGGACCTCTTGACGTTTTTCTAGAAGCTGCTTTACTTTCCTCATTTTCTTTGGATTCTTTTTTCTTCTTGTTGTTCTGATTGGTTGTTTTTTGCTTCCTTATGTTCCAAATCATTGATTTGATTCTCGGTTTCATGCACTCCACTGTTGTTTCCCTGTAAAGTGTTCTTTATTGCAGTTAGTGTGTCCTTCATTTCTGATTGGGTCTTTTTTAATATATTTTATTGATTATGCTATTACAGTTGTCCCATTTCTCCCCCATCATCCTTCTCCACCCTTCACTCCCCCCTTTAGTTCATATTCATGTGTCATAAGTTCTTTAGCTTCTACATTTCCCACACTATTCTTGCCCTCCCCCTGTCTATTTTCTACCCACCATCTATGCTACTTATTCTCTGTACCTTTCCCCCTCTCTCCTCCTCCCACTCCCCTGTTGCTAACCCTCCATGTGATCTCCATTAATGTGTTTCTGTTCCTGTTCTGTTTGCTTAGTTTGCTTTTGTTTTAGGTGTGGTTGTTAATATCTTTGAGTTTGTTGTTTTGTCTTCTTTTTCTTAGGTAAGTCCCTTTAACATTTCATATAATAAGGGCTTGGTGATGATGAACTCCTTGAACTTGACCTTATCTGAGAAGCACTTTATCTGCCCTTCCATTCTAAATGACAGCTTTGCTGGATACAGCAATCTTGGATGTAGTCCTTGACTTTCATGACTTGGAATACTTCTTTCCAGCCCCTTCTTGTCTTCAAGGTCTCTTTTGAGAAATCAGCTGACAGTCTGATGGGAAATCCTTTGTAGGTGACTCTGCCTTTATCCCTTGCTGCTTCGAGAATTCTCTTCTTCATTTGAATCTTGGGTAATGTAATTATGATGTGTCTTGGTGTGTTTCTCTTGGGTCCACCCTCTTTGGGACTCTCTGAGCTTCCTGGACTTCCTGGTGGTCTATTTCCTTTGCCAGATTGGGGAAGTTCTCCTTTATTATTTGTTCAAGTAAGTTTTCCACTTGTTGCTCTTCCTCCTCCCCTTCTGGTACCCCTATAATTCGGATGTTGGGATGTTTAAAGATGTCCTGGAGGTTCCTAAGCCTCTCCTCACTTTTTTGAATTCTTGTTTCTTCATTCTTTTCTGTTTGGTTGTTTCTTTCTTTCTTCTGGTCCACTCCATTGATTTGAGTCCCAGTTTTCCTCCCATCTCTATTTGTTCCCTGTGCATTTTTCTTCATTTCACTTATTATAGCCTTCATTTATTCATCTAATTTGTGAGCAAAATCAACCACTTCTGTGAGCATCCTGATCACCAGGGCTTTGAATTGTGCATCTGATAGGTTGGCTATCTCTTGGTCGCTTAGATTAATTGGCTCTGGGGCTTTGATTTGTTCTCCGGTTTGAGCCATTTTTGGTTTTGCTTTTTGTTTTGGTCTAGTCGAGGCTGTTACTTAGTGAGGGGTGGAGCCTTAGGCGTTCACCAGGGCAGGGCAACCCAGTCGCTGGGTAGTGACGCTTATGTGGGGGCGGGGTCTGAGAGCGAACAATGGCGCTGGCTCTGCTCTGTCTCGGATTCCAGTCTCTTCTGCCGCTTCCCCTTCACCTGGATTGTCTGCGTGGGAATGTGGGACCGCCTGGTCAGCCAGCGTCCTTGTGCGGCCTCACTGGGTCTGCACCGTTGCCACCCGTGCCTGGGACCTGCCAGCCGCTGCTGCTTGCGTGCCCGGTCTGCACCTCCACTTTTTCCTGCTGTGACTCTGCCTCTCTTACCGGTCTGTATGAATGGTTGTTGGACTTCCGTACATTTCAATTTTCTATCAGTCTGGTTGTTTTCTTGTTTCTAAATCTTTGTTGTCCTTAATTTTGTTGTGCAAGGAAGCACAGTGTGTCCACTTATGCCTCCATCTTAGCCGGAAGTCTCTGGTTGTATCTTTTTTAATGACGTTGAGGTCCTGGCTAAGTTCCTTGAGCGTCCTTATAATCAGTGTTTTGAACTTTGAATCTGATAGATTGCTTATCTCCACTTCGTTTAGCTCTTTTTCTGGAGTTTTGATCTGTTCTTTCATTTGGGCCATGCTTCTGTGTCTCCTTGTTTTGGCAGCCCCCCTGTGTTTGTCTCTACATATTATGACTCTATGTCTTGATAGTGTGGCCTAATGTAGTAGGTGTCCTGTAGGGTCCAGCGGCACAGCCTCTGCTATCACCCAAGCTGGGTACTCAAGGTGCACCCTTTGTGTGGCCTGAGTTCACCCTCCTCTTGTAGTGGAGCCTTGGTTGCTATTGGAAGATCAATGGGAAGGATTTACCCAGGCCCATCAGCTGCAAGGACCGACTGTGACCACTGACCACCAACCTCCATCCTCCGTGGAGGATCAGCTGTGCAGGGGCAGGGTGGTGGTGCTCTGACGTGGTCCGTAGCTGCCCACTGGGTGCACAGGCCCTGGGGGTTCCCTGGGCTGTGCAGGCCAAAGTCAGCTCCCACCTGTGTTTTGCCCAGGGCACCCTGCCTGAGCCGTAAAGCAATGTGAGATGGCTGCTACTTGTGTTGGGCTTGGAGATTCCCAGGTGAAGCCAAGCTGTGAATCAGCCTGGCTGCTGCTAGTGTCTGGCCTGGGGCTCACTGAGGCCAGGTGTTGCTTGTTTGATAGGATTTAGGAAGTTGTGAAGCAGGAGCCAAGACCCGCCATTTATATATATTTCATACGGAAACGCAGTTTGGGTGGGCATGTTAGTTGAGTGGGTAGCGTCTCTAGGCATCTCAAAGGCGGGTCAGTTTTAGCCAGGTTGATGGAATCTCAGATATGGCACCAGCTTGCTGCCTCTGTTGGGGGAGGGCTCATAAAAGAGACAATGGCCTCTGCTCGCCTTGATGCCAGACACTTCAGTTCTTTCCTCTGTGCCACTGGTGCCTTTCAAGCTGCTACCCTGGTGCTGGAGCTCACAGGGAGTGAGACTGAGTAGGTGCCTCTGTGTGTGGGTTCTTGAAAAGGAACTGAGTGGGGCTCCAGAAGTTTCTTCCACCAACTCAATCCTTGCTGGTTTTTGCAGCCAGAAGTTGTGGGGACTTATCTTCCTGGCACTGGAACCCTGGGCTGGGGGGCCTGGTGTGGGGCTGGGACTCCTCGCTCCTGAGATGTCTCCCCCAAATTTTTATCCACCACACGTGTGTGTATGAGCAGCCAGCCCATGCCATGTCTGCACCCTCCTTCCAGTCCGGATGGATGTGGTTTCTTTAATTCTGCAGTTGTCAGACTTCCATTCAACTCAATTTCTGATGGTTCTGAGTGATGGTTGTTCTATCTTTTAGTTGTTGTTTTGATGTGGTTGTGGAAAGAGGTGAGCCATGCCTGCCTATGCCACCATCTTGACTGGAGGTCTCCAAAATGAAGGATTTTTAAGTTTTTATTTCCTACTACACTTATTGGAGTAACGTTAATAACTTATATAATTCACAGATGTACAAGACTATAATTCGGCATCTGTGTACTCCATTGTGTGCTCCCCACCCAAAGTCTAGTTTCGTTCTGTTACCATCCATATATTTGACCCCCTTAACCCACTTCCTGCTCCCCCCTCACATCCTCTTTCCACTGCGGTAAGGCCATTCTGTTGTACGTATCTACGAATTTGATTCTGTTTTGTTAGTCTGTTACTTTTTCTTTTATATTCCACGTATGAGTGAAATCGTAGGTTGTTGTGCTTTACCTTTTAACTTCTTTCACACAGCACAATACGGCCAAGGTCCAGCCATGTTGTCACAAATGGCAATATTTCACCTTTTTACAGCTGAGTGGTGCTCCCTGGTACATGCATCCCTCATCTGCACCCATTCACCCCTCGGTGCACATTAGAATGTTCCCCATGTCTTCGCTACTGTAAATAATGTTGCCAAAAATAGCACAAATGGAACCACTTTGTTTTTTATTTTTTAATTATATTTTATTGATGATGCTATTGCAGTTGTCCCATTTCTCCCCCATCATTCCCCTCCACCCTGCACACCCCCTCCCACCCACATTCCCCCCTTTAGTTCATGTCCATGTGTCATAAGTTCTTTAGCTTCTACATTTCCCACACTATCCTTGCCCTCCCTCTGTCTATTTTCTACCCACCATCTATGCTACTTATTCTCTGTACCTTTCCCCTTCTCTCCTCCTCCCACTCCCCTGTTGCTAACCCTTCATGTGATCTCCATTTCTGTGTTTCTGTTCCTGTTCTAGCTGTTTGCTTAGTTTGCTTTTGTTTTAGGTGTGGTTGTTAATATCTGTGAGTTTGCTGTCTTTTTACTGTCCTATTTTTTATCTTTTCTTAGATAAGTCCCTTTAATTTTTCATATAATAAGGGCTTGGTGATGATGAACTCCTTGAACTTGACCTTATCTGAGAAGCACTTTATCTGCCCTTCCATTCTAAATGACAGCTTCGCTGGATAGAGCAATCTTGGATGTAGGTCCTTCCTTGACTTTTATGACTTGGAATACTTCTTTCCAGCCCCTTCTTGCCTGCAAGGTCTCTTTTGAGAAATCAGCTGACAGTCTGATGGGAACTCCTTTGTAGGTGACTCTGCCTTTATCCCTCGCTGCTTCGAGAATTCTCTTCTTCATTTGAATCTTGGCTAACGTAATGATGATGTGCCTTGGTGTGTTCCTCCTTGGGTCCAACTTTTTTGGGACTCTCTGACCTTCCTGGTAGTCTATTTCCTTTGCCAGATTGGGGAAGTTCTCCTTTATTATTTGTTCAAGTAAGTTTTCCACTTGTTGCTCTTCCTCCTCCCCTTCTGGTATCCCTATAATTCGGATGTTGGGATGTTTAAAGATGTCCTGGAGGTTCCTAAGCCTCTCCTCACTTTTTTGAATTCTTGTTTCTTCATTCTTTTCTGTTTGGTTGTTTCTTTCTTCCTTCTGGTCCACTCCATTGATTTGAGTCCCAGTTTTCCTCCCATCACTATTGGTTCCCTGTACGTTTTCCTTCATTTCACTTATTGTAGCCTCCATTTGTTCCTCTAATTTGTGAGCAAAATCAACCAATTCTGTGAGCTTCCTAATCACCAGAGCTTTGAACTGTGCTTCTGACAGGTTGGCTACCAGTGCTATGAGCTCTGCATCTGATAGGCTGACCACCTCCTGGTCACTCAGATGAATTAGCGCCGGGCCGGGGTCTGTTCTCCCTTTTGAGCCATCCTTGGTTTTATTTTTTTTGTTTTTGTCTGGTCGCAACTGTTACGTAGTGAGGGGCGGAGCCTTAGGCGTTCACCAGGGCGGGGCAGCCCAGTGGCTGGGTTGTGATGCTGGATGTGGGGACGGGTCCGAGAGGGAACAATGGCACTTGCTCTACTCTCTCCTATCCCAGTCCCTTCAGCCTCTTCCCCCTATCAAATTGGGCCCTTCTGGTGCGGATTTCCATGTGGGTGGGCCTGCACACGCTCCAGGACCCCATGGGTCTCCCCAATGACCCCTCCTGTGAGGCTGGGACTGCCTCCCGGCACTGCAGCCCCCACAAGTATGTTCAATGGGTGCTTTTAGGCTTCACTTCCCGGCCCTGGGGCCCTGCGTCACGCAGTCTGTCTTGCTGCCCGTTTTCGCCTGGTTTATCTGCGCGTGAATGTGTCTGTGGTCCGCCACCTCGTGCACCCTGTCTGGCCTCCCCACATTCAGCAACACCGCCGCCTGTGCGCCTGGGGTGACTGCGGCCGGGACCACCGCCAGCTTATCCCACCGCGATCCGACTCCACCAGCCAAGGTCTCCTGACTCTGCTCCTCTTACCGGTCTGGGTGCATTGTTGTTGTCAGAGTCCCGCACAATTCAATTTTCTCACTGTCCTGGTTGGGTTTTCTTTCTTTTTTTTTGGTTCTATATTTTTGTTGTGCTTAATCTTGGTTGTGAGAGGAGGCACAGTGTGTCCAGCTACGCCTCCATCCTGGCCGGAAGTCCTGTTTATTTTTATAGTAATCCTCACCAGAGGATGTATTCACTGATTTTACAGAGAGAGGAGGAGAGAGAGAGAACATGGATGGTTGCCTCCCACGGGTGCCCTGAGAACCCACAGCCTTTTGGTGTGTGTCATGGACAACAGTGCTGCCAGCGGAGCCACCCAGCCAGAGCTATGAATGGAGCCACTTTACAATAACATAAATGGGCCCCGGCTGGTGTGGCTCAGTGGATTGAGTGCGGGCCTGTGAACCAAAGGGTCGCTGGTTCGATTCCCAGTCAGGGCATGTGCCTGGGTTGCAGGCCGGTTCCCGGCAGGGGACATGCGAGAGGAACCACACATTGATGTTTCTCTCCCTCTCTCCCTCTCTCTTTCCCTTCCCCTCTAAAGATAAATAAAATATATTAAAAAAGAACCTTATGATATAAAAATAAATAAATAAAATGAAATAATATGAACGGAGCCTGAGCTGCCTTTCCAGAGGCAGGTCCTTGCCTCAAACCTTTGGAATGTTAAACAGAGAACATTAACCTTTAGACTGGGCCTAGAGCAACACTGTGGGACTAAAGAACTTTCTGCAAAGATAACAAGAAAGCCAATGTCCTGCTTACTGGATTGCTGAGTACGGACTGAAGATGCATTAATTTTCTGGGGTTGTTTGGAATTAGAGTCACTCGGAGTTGGAGTCACCGATTAGACTCGGAGCCACTAATTCTTACCTGCGCCAACGGAAATGGCTTCCTTCCAGCGCTGGCCAGTGCGGCCCAGTCAGTTGGGGTGCTGGCCTGCACACCAAAGTTCGCAGGTTCTACTCCCCATCAGGGCACATGCCTAGGTTATGGGTTTGGTCCCCATCGGGGTACCTATGAGAGGGAATCAACCAACGTGTCTCCCTCCCTCCCTGCCCCTCTCTCTAAGCTCAACAAGCCTGTCCTCGGTGAGGATTAAAAAAGAGAGAGAAGAAAAAGAAAGGCCTGCCCGTGGTATTGATATACTGTGTTTTGCCATGTATAATGCACACGTTTTGTCCAATTTTTTGAGGGAAAAGTAAGGATGATCATTATACATGGGAAATACTAATTCCGTGTCTGCATAAATGTTTTTGGTTTATTTATGCTTATGCGCTAAAAGTATAACTCTAGAAAGCAACGATGGTATCTGTACGTGAACCCTGGAATACAATGCTCAGTTTTGTTTCTAAATATAAATAAATAATTGGAGTAAAAAATTAAAATGGAAGTTTTTTCTCCCTAAAGTTTGGGCCAAAAATATGGGAGCTCATTATCCACAGCAAAATACGGTCATTGTTCCCCTTCCCTGTCTCATAAATACCCCCCCCTTTGCCCACTCCTCCTCAGAACGCTGTCTGGGCTTCTGCCCGAATCAGCTTCCCCAGTAGCTATTCTTTCTGATCTCAGCGATCACTTGTGGCCTCTCACTTCCGCCTTTTATTTTTAGGTTAAGCATTTCCATAGTAAAAGGCTGTTTTTAATATCCTTTCCCCTTATTTTTTTCTGAACTACGCGTGTGCACATTTTTCGTCTGTAATAAAAAAAGTGTTAACTTGATTTTGGAGGGAATACAACTTCATTTCCTCCGGCAGAATGAATCGCTTTATCTTCCTTGGCTTCTGAAGCTCTGTTTCCCCCGTTCCGCTCGGTCCCGTGATCGTTTGCCTGCCGGTGTGTCTGCCTCACCGGGACCCCTCGCTGCCCCAGGACCCCCGGCCCACGCCTGCTCATCCCCGGTGCCTGTGCCTAACGCAGCTCTAAGGCAGACGCCCCCCGCCGAAGCTGAACAGAGGAAAGAAAGGAATAATCAACATCGGGCCCTGCCCCCGGAGGACACTTTCGGACGAACAGCTGAGCTGGGGGGGAACGACGCCCGCTGTGCACAGGCCAGGAGGATCCGCCCGATGCGCGGGCTGCGGCGCGAGGCCAGGCCGGGCCGGGCGGGCCGACCCCGCGGGGGAGCTCATTTCCCCCTGGATATTAAAGATGTTATCCGCCGGGCCGTCCGCGCCGGGCGGCGCATCCGGACGAAGCTCTGTATCTTAGGCTGCATCTGCAGGCCGGTCTCGCAAACGTCCTAAAGCCCTGGCAGCCGGCGAGAAGCAGCGCCCTTCCGCGGCCTCCCCGCCCGCCCGTCCGGGGCCCGGCCCGAGAGAGGAAAGCGGCGCGGGCAGACCGAGCCCTGCGCTCCCCGACCCGGGCATGACCCCGCCTGGGGCATGACCCCGCCTCTCCCCGGCCCTGCCACAGGCCTTGTGGCAGCAATTTCCAACCGCTGTGGCGCAAGAATGTTTGAAACACGCAACATCTGACTGCTCACTCAGGGGCACTGACCTCTTTAGATTGTCAAACAGAAAAGAATGACATCAGTCATTTTAAATAAAAGAAGGTGAGATCAGCCAAAGAACACCCAGCAACACGCAGACAGCAGTGCGGTGAAGGCCCGGGGAGGGCGGCGAAGAGAGAAGATGGGAACATCTGTCATCGCGTCAACAATAAGTAATAGAAGTAATAAAAAACTAGAAATGACGACCACCAACACAACAGCCACCTGGTGTGAATGAATCAAAATCACAACCATTTTTCTTGTCAGACTGGCAAAAAATATTCGTTTTTCGGTGCCCCACGGAATTTCAGTGATTAGTTTACAGGTGCGACGAGATGGGAGGCGTTGAAATTCGTGGCCTTAGGGTTAGACGCGCGGGGGTCCGGCCGCCAGCCCCAGGCAGCGATTTGCAAGTTTTTCCATCTCATGATGCATGTAAAGCAATTATTAAAACTCCGCAGCGCACCAAAACGCGTGCTTTTGCTGATCTGACAAATGAAAGGTGTAGTTTTGATCGATATACAAAAGAAATAATAATACGAGTAGTAATTACCTGCCCTTTTTGCTCCAAAGTGAGTTTTTTAAAATATCAGGTGCCTGTACTTGTGTATAAGGATTTCTGGTACCAAGAATTAACCAACGGGCACACGTTATGCGACATGACCAATAAAATGCGACTCTGTTACAGGACCTGTATACTTATGACCAAGGCAGGGCACTCACACCGGACGGCCATCGTTGGGTTGGCTGTTGGCATGTTTAAATTGGACAGTCTCAGGGGAGAGAGGCAGTGCCCCTGACTAAATAGTCAGGTATTACATGTTTTAAGAATTCTTGAGGCACACTGGTTAAAAATCACTGTTCTAAAGAACCTGACACTTCAAAAAAAAAATGTTCTTACTTTTAAACTGTTCTTATAAATTACTTAATAGCTACAAAAGCATATTTATAATGCATGTCTTTCCCTAGTCCATCCCTTTCCTTGCTCTCCAGAATAAAATCTACCCTGAATTTACATTTATCATTCCCTTCATTTTCTTTATAATTTAACTACCTCTGGTTTGTTTGTTTCTTTGTCCGTTTGGGAGAGGAGAAGGGAGGGAGGAGGGGGGGAGCGAAGCATCGATCCACCCCAACCAGCAGTCAAACAGGCACCCTTCCTTCCTCGTTGCCGGAGGACACCCCACCAATGCGCCGCACGGGTCAGGGGGCTGTTACGAATGTTCTTGTGCCCAGTGAGTTTTCCTGAGGTTTACGTAGGAGAGGATGGGCTGGTTCGCAGGGAATGCATGTCCTCAGCTCTACCAGGTCACGCCACGCTGTTTTCCAAGGTGCAAGGTGATTGTGTCCACCACCATTTGCATTCCCAACAGGAGTGTTTCAGCTGTTAGATACATTCACCAGTTATCTTCACCAATACTTGATGTTTGCTTTTTTTTTTTTTTTTGCAAATCATTAAAACAGTTTCTCACTATGGTTAGAAATGTAGCTTAATTTGCGTTTCTGGGATTTCTAATGATCGTGAACATCATGCTGTATTTTTATTGGCCATTTTCATCCCCTCTTTTGAAAAGTGCCTATTCTAGTCATTTGCCCGTGTCTCTTCTATTGATTTATCTTTTTTTCATTGATTTGTAGTTCTTCATATGCTCTGGGCATTCATCCGTTGTCAGTTTAACAAATCCTTTGTTACTTCCAGCCAAGCTGGAGGAGTAGGTATACACACTGTGCCTCCTCGCACAACCGAAAGATGGACAACAACAATTAAAAAAAAAAACAATCAGAACTGACATAAAATCAAACTGTGTATGGAAGTCTGAGAACCAAGGAGTTAAAGAAGAAACATTCATCCAGAGCAGTAGGAGAGGCGGAGTCGGGCAGCTGGGTAGAGAGGACTTGCAGCAAGGTGGCGGCTAGAGGACCAGGGTGGGCAAGGCAGTGGCTGGTGGACCCAGTGAGGCGGCTGCTGGTGGAGCTGGTGGTCCCACATTCATGGGCAGATAAACTGGGAGGAACAACTGGGGAGTGAGACAGACCTCACAACCCAGGGTCCCAGCTCAGGGAAATACAGCCTAGGTCCTAAAGCCTAGGGTCACTGATTGAAAACACCTGTGGGGGTCGAGGTGCCCGGAGAAACTCCCAGCCTCACAGGAGAGTTCGTTGGAGAGACCCACAGGGTCCTAGAACATACACAAGCCCACCCACATGGGAATCAGCACCAGGAGGGCCTAATTTGCTTGTGGGAAGCAGAGGAAGTGGCTGAAATGCGGCAGAGAGCGGAGCAAGCACCATTGTTCCCTCTTGGACCCCTTCCCCACAAACAGCCTCACAGCTAAGCCACGTGGGTTGCCCCACCAGGGTGTGGTGGGGCAAGGGGTGTGCAGGGCGGAGGGATATAAACGGGGGATGGGACGACTGTAATAGCATAATCAATAAAATATATATTAAAAAAACAAATCCTCTGTTAATCATGAATATGTCTCTGTCTTCTCTCTCTAGCTAAATTGTTAACCCTGGGGGAAGGGGCGGAAGGTACAGAAAATGAATTAGATCACAGAGGATCCTGTAGAAATACAAATTCCTATCGCCCTTACAGCTCCCTTCACACCTATCAAAGTGCTGGAGACAGAGTATAACCCATAACAGCCCTTCAATGAAGCCAAGATTTTTCAGTCGCCGGGCTGGAAAGTTACAGTTTTCGTTTTGCTTTGTTTTTTTGAAGAACCAATCACGCCTTGGCCCGGTGGTTCAGTTGGTTGGAGCATCGTCCATACACCTGGTCAGGGCACATGCCTGGGCTGCGGGTTTGATTCCGGGTCTGGCGTGTACAGGAGGCAACCTATGGGTGTGCATCGATATTTCTCTCTCCTTTCCCCGCTTCCTCTCTCTCTCAAATCAATAAAAAAATATATCATTGGGTGAGGATTTAAAAAACAAAAAAGAACCAATCGCAATAAAACCAAGAATGCTGAGTTGTCAGATTCTGCTACAGCCAGATGAGGGCCTGGATGCACGGAGGTGAACTCGCTGCCCTCGCCTGGGTGACTAGTGCAGAAGTTGTTTATTTTGCCCCAGGTGTTGCCTTGTGATCTCCAGCTTCGCGGAAAGCTCTCCAAAATGAAGACCAAGTTCTGTTGGTTCAAGTCCCTCCAGGCTTGGCACCCAGCCAACCGCTCAGTTCCTTTACAAATTTAGCGACCCCCCCCCCACCCCCGAAATGCATGGTCCCGCCGCTGTGCTAGGAATTACAGTCAGGGCGGCGGCGAGGTGGCACTTCAGCTGTAACCGCAGCCTCTTACCCCTGTCCTTCTGGGCGGAAGGAGTCCCCGGGGAACGAGTCCGGAGGACGGGAAGTGGGATCCACTAAACCTTTAGAGGCTTCCCCGGGTGCTATGGGCTGGATCTCCGAGGCTTCGCGGGGACCGAGGGGGGGAGGGCGGGAGGAGGCCACCCGGACTTCAGAACCTGTTACCGAGAGTGTCGCAGTAAGAGGGTGCGAAGTCCACACCCGCGCTCCGTGCCTTGGCCCGCGGTCGGAAGGGAGTCCGGCGGGTCACTCTGGCTTCCAGGCCGCGAGTACCGCAGCAGCGCCCCCACAAGCCGCGGTGTGCGCGGCCCGGGGCAGGGGCGGGCCCTGAATGCCCGGGGCCGGGGGCGCGTCGCGGGCGCCGGCTCCTGATTGGACGCCGCCACGGTCCGGCCAGGCGCACGGGAAGGGGGGGGGCGCTGGCACAGCCAGAGGCCCGAGCCGGAGCGACGGGACTGGGGCGGCGGGTGGCAGCCCCGGAGCCCACGGCGGGAGCCCGGCCTCGACGCGCGCGCCATGCCCTACGTGCTCATCAGCACCCAGATCCGCATGGTGAGTAGCCCCGCCCGAGCTCGGAGTTGGGGCCGAGCCTGGGCTCCCGGGGCTGCAGCCGCGCCACGGCGCCTCCCTCGCGGGCAGCGTCTGGGGTGCTGGTCTGCGACGGTCCGGGGCACGCCCGCCCCACCCGCGGCCGCGGGCAGGAAGGTTGGGGATCGGGCTCTGTCTGCCGGGCTCCCGGGACTCTGGCCCGCCCTCCGCCTTCAGGGCCGCGACGGAGGCCGGGTTCACGCGTCCCCGCGACCCTGCGAGCTCCGGGCGCTGGCGGCTGCTGCCCTGCCTGCCCGCGGGAAACCCTGACCTCACACGTGCAACGCCCACTGCCCTACACAGAGCCTCTTCCCCGGGCGGGGCGGGGCGGCGCTGGGGGTGCAAAAACCGGAGGGAAAGAGGTTCGAAAAGGAAAAGGACGTGCTAAGCGGCTGGAACACACTGTTCCAAGTGCCCGGACTAGCAGCGCCCTTCAGCGCGTCCAGGGAGAGCTGTCCCTGCCGCCTTAGGAAACGAAAGGACAGACCTCCCTGCTCGTAAAGAAAGGAAGGGGAGAAGGTCGCCCATAAGGTTAGAGGTGGGAAGAACACTATTCAGGGGTCAAAAGTTGCTTCTCTGGGCGCAGTTTCCAGGTTGCCCCCAAGGGCCCCTGTGTAGGCGCAGAGTGATACGACTCGGTCCCCAGCTGGACAGCAGGTCGCTCCTCTGCCCCTTCTCACTCCCAGTGCCCGAGGGGTTCCTCGGAGGGTAAGCAGCCTCCTGCGGGGGAAGGAGAGGGCGGACTCGCCACGTGACAGGAGCGGTCCCGGCCGTGCCCTAGGCCAGTGGTTCGAGAACCAGCCCCGCGGACTCCTGGGCGCCTTCCCAGACCTCCCCAAACACTGTAAGCGTGGGGTGTGGGGATTCAGTGGTCCTCAGGTGATTTTTTAAAAATATACCAGCTTTATTGCTATGTAATACACATACAACTCAGTGGTTTTTGTGATTTTTTTTTTTAGCATACTCAGAGTTTTGCAATGATCATCCTAATACATTTGGGGACATTCCTATCACCTTAGCAGTCACTCCTCATGACCCCTGCCCCCGTCCCCCAGCCCCAGGTAACCACCCATCTACCTTCTGTTGTGATATGTGGTCCTGTACCTGGCGTCTTTCATTTACGCAAGGTTTCCACGGTTCATCTGTACTGCAGGAGGTATCAGTACTCATTTCTTTTGATTGCAAATAAGATTCCATCCTATGTCTATACCGCATTTTATTCATCCACTCAGCAGCTGAAAAACCTTTTGCTAATTAGGAATAATGCTGCCACACACATTATTGTACAAGTTTCTGTGTGGGCAGGCATTCTTTTCTCCGTTCTCCAGCTGGTTCTGATACTACCAAATGGGGGGGGCGGCTGGCCTGAAGGAGTCAGTTCAGGCTCCACCTAACTCAGCTTGAGGGCCTAGAGAAGCCTCGCGTTGCTTGGCTGGGCCGTGGACCGGCCTCGCCCTTCGCCAGCTTGCTCTCAGCCCTCAAGTTCACTCCCCAGCCCCTCCAGCCTTTACCCGGAGCTGACCCAGTGCCAGCAGGCACCGAAGGAAGGAGAGTGGAGACCTTCCACCTCTCCCTGGCAGCCAGCCAAGCATCCACTGTTGCTTACCTTGCAGGAGGTGGGCCCCACCTTAGTGGGCGATGAACACTCAGATCCAGAGCTGATGCAGCATCTGGGGGCCTCAAGAAGGAGCGTCCTGGGAAACAACTTGTAAGTAGTGGCATTCCTAAGTGTCTTCTCGCCGGCCCCCCGGCCGGTCCCTGCTCCCGCCACACACCACCAAACCCAGGGGCAAGGCCACTACCCAAACTCAGGGCCCCTCTGCCTGCCTCCTGGGGCTCTGAACTCTTCTTGTGGGGCCGGTCCTGGCCGGTCTCTAGCCTCACAGCCCCCCGCCCCCACCCGCGCCCCAGGCTTGCTCTTAAGGCTTTCCCACTGGCCCTCCCTTCACAAGACAGGCCAAGGACAAAGTCCCAGGACAGAGTCTAGTTTCCTGGAGATAGGTCAACGTTAAGTGGACCGTTCCTTGCCCTGCCCCCTCTCAAGCTGGACCTTATGGAGGCAAAGGCAGGCAAGGGGAAAAGGTCGGTCTGGAAGGGCCCTCTGATGAACAAAGCTAAGCCCCAAACAGGGAGCAGGCAGCGTGGGCCCTGCTTCCAGCTCAGCCGGGTGCCTGGGGACTCGGCCACTTGGCGTTCTCCTCACCAGTTCCCAGTCTCAACAGTGAGAGCGCTGCTTCCTTTTCTGCCCCTCCCCACCTCCCGCCCCGTAGGGATGGGGAACCCTGGCTCCGCAAGCTGGAACTTCTTAGAAGGGTCCCTGGAGTGAGTCCCAGTTCAAAGCGGGCAGCAAAGGGCAGGAGAGCTGGTGCCAGCCCCTTGGGTCAGGGCCAGAGGGCGAAGCCAACCCTATCCCTTTGCCATGAGGCATTTTTCTGCAGATGCCCGGCTTGGGGCTTGAGCCCTTTGCTTGCTTGCTAGCTCTTTAGAATTCATTCATCCTGAAAGAGGAAAAGGCACGCATTCTCGGTGCCAGGGAGAGGCACCCAGAGCCAGGAACTGTTGGGGCCACGCTGTTGTCCCAGGTCTGCGGGACAGCCGGGGCAGCAGGAGGGCCAGAGGCCTGGGCGAGGACCCTGGGGGGAGCAGCCGGCTCCCCCTGAGCGGTGCGGTAGGTGAGGGCAGGTGCGGCGGCCATCCGACCAGCGCGGGCTCCGCATCGGGAAAGCCACTTAGCACTCTGAGTTCTCCCATTTATAAAGTGAGAACAATTAACGAGCCACCTCAGGGTGTTGAGAGGAATAAAGGAGACAACTTGGGGGGAGGGGCCGAGGAACGCGCTTAGCCCCGGAGACACCCGCAAACCAGAGTGCGGCGCCGTCACCTGCGCCCCTGACCACCGCGCTCACACTGGCCCCCTTCCCTTCACAGCCAGGAGTACTACGTCAACGACCCCCCTCGGATAGTCCTGGACAAGCTGGAACGCAGGGGCTTCCGTGTGCTGAGCATGACCGGCGTGGGCCAGACGCTGGTGTGGTGCCTGCACAAGGAGTGACTCACGCTGACCCGCGCGCAGGGCACCCTTTCTCTGCTTGCCAGGGGCCCCAAGCCCAACCCCCACCTCGCTCATGGCCCTGCCCCTCTCTTCCCAAAGCGCCAGCTTCCCTGGCCTCAGCACCACTGAGCAGCGCATGGCCTTCTTTGAAACCTGCCTCAGCACGGGGCAGGGGGAGCAGGCCCCTTGCCCTGGGGCTCCCAGCAGCCCCTCCACCTTCTGGCCCAGCTTGCGGGCCCTGGAGGGGTGGGCTGAGGGGTGGGCGAGAGCCAGGCTGTCCTTGGCCAGGAGCAGCGGCCCCAGGACTGTGTAGCTAGTTCAAGCCAATAAAGGGCCATGAAGAGTGCTGATCCCGAGCGCTGCACGTGCAGGGACCGTCACCAAGTGCGGAGCCTTCCCGAGGGTCCGCTCACCACCGCGGAGGGAGCGCCAGCCTGGGCAGAGCCTCTGACGCAGAGCCCAGCACCCAGGGCCACAGTCGGACAGGCCAGCACCCTGCACCCCTACGTAAGCAACAGAGGCAGACATTACAAAAAAAAAGTTTATTGATGAGGGTTAAGAAAAAGGTGGCGAGGTGGCAGGACTGGAGCTACGTGGGCTGCCCCACGTCGTCCTCGCGCTGCATCTGGGCAATCAGCTGCTGCCGCTCGGCGGCCTGGCGCATGCGCATCATGACGAGGCTTTCGTAGTCCCTCTCCGACACCACCAAGCCCTGGGGACAGGGGGGACCGGGAGGGGTCAGGGCGCAGCCCCGCAGACCCCAGACCCCAGGCCAGGGCCTCGGCAGAGCTACAGTCAAGAGCGAAGGAAGAACCGTGCCCAGGGAGGGAGGAGCCCGGAGCGGCCTGCGGCCCCGGTCCACGCGCATTTCTTCCCAGCCTCGGGCCTCCAGGCCGCCCCACCGTCCCCCTCAGGCCCAGGCCCAGGCCCGCACCCCTCGTCCTTTCCTCTCTCAGCCCTCTGCCCCACGGCTCTGCTGCGTGCAGGCTGCCGGCCCAGGGACGCTGTCAGAGGCGGGGAAGCCCACCCTGCTCAGCGGCCATCCCCCTGCGGTCCGGCTCCTGCTGAGGACGCAGAAGGAAGCCCTGCCCCAGACAGTCTCAACCGGCCCCACCCCGAGAGAGAGGAACACGCAGGAGGCTGGGCCGCCTCCTGAAAATACACACCAGGGCTCCTGGAGGGTAGGGCTGCAGCTTTTTCTTTTATGCTCTTGCCAGCAGAATGCGGGAGATTAAAGACTGCCGCGTTTTAATAATCAAAAGAATAATAAACCGCCACCTCCCTGGGCCTAGGGGTGGAGAGGCAGCTGCCCTGTGCCACGCGCCTGAGCGGCCCACCCCACGCCCCGGTAAGGTCCGCAGCGGGAACGAATCCAGTTCCTCCCGAGGCAGCGGCAGCTGCGGGCGGCGCGAAGCCCACCTGACCCGGTGCAGAGGCGAGCCAGACCGGGGGCTGCAGAGCAGGCCGCGGCGTGGAGCCCTGCCCTGTTGTGCCCTGCCGAACGGGTGCGCTCTCGCGGAGTAAGTCAGGAGGGAGCGGCGGCGGCCAGTGACCCAGGGAGGAAGAAGGGAGTGGCCGGGGTCAAGGTGCCAGGCCCTGGCCAACTGGTTTGGAGGAAGGGGTGTGCAGCCCAGATGCCCTGCTCCTCCCAACCGCCCCGCCCGGCTCCTCTCTCCTGGGCCACAGAGCCCGGAGGAGAGCCGCCCTCCCAGCCAGGCCAGAGCCCCGCTGACAGTTCAAGGCAGCCCGTGTGGCTCAGCCCCCTCCGCAGGGGAGGGTCCTGGAGTGAGGCCAGGGCAGCCCACGGGCAAGGACTGGAGCTCGGCCAGGAGGCAGCAGGGCCCTGCCCCTGAACTGCCTCCCCTGCCCTGAGGCCATCGGGGAAATGGGAAGAACGAGGAAACCCAGCAGCCAGACCGGGTGCCAGGCTCGGGGGAGGGCAATTCTCCTCTCCCCAAGGGAGTACTGCCGTGCTGAGAAAACTCAGTCACCCTGGCGTAGCCTGAGCGCAGCCCTGCAAAGAGCCGGACCTGCACTGGCACGGGCTGCTCCTTGCTGACACGCCTTCTGCCGCCTGCCCCCGTACCTGTGGGCTCTGCTAATGACGGCCTGTCACCGGGCCCCAGGGCTGAGTCACCCACACCAGCAACAGGTCTCTTCCTTCCCCAACAATCGTTCCACACGCCTGCCTTTCAATTAACTACCACCCTCCCTGAACTCCTCCCTCCCGACACACTGGAGGGGTGGGCGGCTGGGCCACCTGCTAGGGCCCCGGGTGGTGGGGCGGAAGGAGGCGGTGTGGTGACACAGGCAGCAGGGCTGGCCCCAGACCAGTCCCTGGAGGAATCTTAAGCTCCCTGGTGGCCCTGGGGTGTTGGCCACGGCAGCCCCAACCCCTGCACGCAGATGCTGCAATCACCTCGGAGCGTGAAACCCCGGCTTCCCACCTGACTGAGTCAGCTGAGAACACACCTCCACGCCACACACCAGCACAACCAGCCGGGCACTCATCGGGCAGGCAGGGCGCCCCGGCAGGAGCACGAGCCGCTCCTGCCCACCCGGGGAGCCCCGGCTCCGACACCCCGAGCTGCTCTCACTCCGGCTCCAGGGAGGAAGGGCTGCTGCTTCCTCTTCGGGTTTTTCCACTGGCCTATCAGGTAACCAGGCGCTGCCGTCCCTCTGGGAGACTCTGGACACCAGGAACTCACAGCACTGCTCTCCGCTCTCCCCGGGACCTGGCCTCACCACCCAGGATGCCGGCCTGAGGGCTGCGCCGGGCGGAGAGCGGGCCACCCCTGCTGAAAGTCCGCGGGGGCTGTCTCCCGCTCCGGCATCCGCTGCCCCGGCAGGGACCCGATGGTCCCTGGGCACCCTGGAACCGGACTTCTGAGGCCTGCCGGCAACCTCGGTCCATGGAGGCCTGGCGCAAAGGCTCCTTCCGCAATGCCTCCTTCTTCAAGCGGCTGAGCCTGGGGCGGCCTCGGCGGCTCCGGCGGCAGGGCAGCGTGCTGAGCCAGGCCAGCATGGCTGGTGGGGACCACGAGGAGTACAGCAACCGAGAGGTGGTCCGGGAGCTTCAGGGGCGGCCGGACGGCCGGCGCCTGCCCCTGTGGGGGGACGAGCAGCCCCGGGCCACACTCCTGGCCCCGCCCAAGCCCCCGCGCCTCTACCGCCTCTACCGGGAGAGCTCCAGCTGCCCCAACATCCTGGAGCCCGCGCCGGCCTACGCTGCGGCCTACTCGGCTGCCCTGCCCTCGGCCCGCTCCCTGGCAGGCCCCCTCCACGAGCACTCCGGGGAGGACCTTGTGGACACGCCCCCCTTCCAGAGGACACCTGCTCCGGACCCGAACGACCCCTTCTTCTCCTTCAAAGTGGACCTGGGGGTTTCGCTTCTTGAGGAAGTGCTACAGATGCTGCGGGAGCAGTTTCCCAGCGAGCCCGGCCTCTGAACGGGGTGAGGGTGGGCAGAAGCGTGGCGACTGAGGAGCCGAAAGCCTGGGGACCCAGGAAGGGAAGGTACCCTCGTGGACTAAGACAAAGGCGGGGACGGGACCCCAGGGCCCTGCCTGCCCTCTGAGTCCTCAACAGTCCTCCAGGTTACCCCGGAGCGAAGGGCCAGAGGCCGAGAGGCCAGCTGGGCATGCTGCGAGCCGCCGGCTGGGCCAGCAAAGGGAGGCCGCGCCTGCGAGTCCAGGGACCGGGCAGAGGCCGGCAGAGGGGGTGGGTGGCACAACGGGTGAGTCAGAGAATGGAGGACACGCGGACTGGACAGAGCAGCTGGGTGATGCCCTGCCCCAGCCTCCTCGGAAGCCACTGTCAACAGAGGTCACTGTGGAGAGAGGGTGCAGGACAGGTCTAGGCCACAGGGGTCCAAATCAGGCCTCGGGGGGAAGCGCGGAGGGCTGAGGACGGAGGGCTGGGACAGCCTTGGCTGCGCCCACTGTGGCAGCCACCAGCTACATGCAGCTGCTGGCATTTAAATAGTTGGAACTAGTAAAGTTAAAAGTTTAGTTCCCCAGCTGCACGAGCAGCATTTCAAATGCTCCACAGCCACACCCGACCAAGGGCTGCCGCGCACACGGCCACGGAGGGTGAACGTGGGCAGCGCTGGCCTGGAGCACCACGGCCCGGCCAGCAGGGAGGGCGGGTGGGGGAGGTGGGGGCGTGGAGGCCTGCGGCAGCAAGGCGGGCTGGCCCGGGGAAAAGGCCACGCAACCGCCGGCAGGGAAGGCCGCAGCAGCCTGGAGCGGCCGGCCCGGAGGAAGGCGGCCCCAGAGACAGCCGGCGGAGGGCGCTGACTTGGTTTGGGGGGTTCCCGGAATTACTGCTGAGGGGAGCCCCCAGGAAGCGCGGCAGGAGCGGCGGCAGCTTCCCTTCCGTCCTGCTCCCTGACCGGAAAGCGGGAGGACCAGACGCGAAACTCACGGCTGCTCCCAGGAAGAGGCAGCGCCGGTCCCCAGAGCCCCCCACCGGGACTGGCAGCTCCGCCTGCCCGGACCCTCGCAGATGGGGGCCGGCCACCCAGGGCTGAGCCCCTGGGTCCCGGCCGCACGCTGTGCGGCTGCCCCACCCGGTGGCTTGGCCAGAGGCTGGAACCAGCGCTCAGGCCGAGACTCCGGGCACCTCCGACGCGACCGCCTCCCCAACTCCCCGCCCTGGCCTCCGCGGCCCGGCCGCTGTGTGGGTGTGCCCAGGGCAGAGGCTCCGGACGCAGGAGCTAATAAAGCAGGTTCCGTGTGACCGCCTGTGGAATGTCGTCCGGGCCGGGAAATGCAGGGCCTTCGTGCTGGGGGGTGAGCCCCAGGGAAGGGTCTGGAGCCGGGCTCAGTGCAGGGTCCGGGACGTAGGCCCAGAGAGCGTCCCCCGTCTCGGCCCAGGGAGGGGCACGAGGGAAGGCAGGGGTGCGGCGGCCACAGCAAAGGCCTTGCCGAGCCCCGAGGGGCCCTCGCCCCCAGAGCGGGGGCTGAGCGCCAGTCTGAGGTTCCCACACAGACCTGCGGGCCACTTCAGAGAAGGGAGAGCTCTTGGCCCAGAAGCTCCGTCCCACCAGAGCGGAGGTAGGTGACCAGGGCCAGCGCGTGCGCGTGCGTAGACGGCGCTGGGAAACAAAAGCCCCCACGGAGCTGCAGGGACAGACAGCCAGTGCCGAGGCCGAGGCGCCTCCGCTTTGCCGCAAGCGCTCTGGTGTCAGCAGGGAGGCTAGGGTTACTCCTGAGGAGGGGCAGTGCCCCTGCCCAGCGCGTCCTGTCCGGGCAGCCACAGACGCACCCGGAAAACGAGTCGGGGACAGAAGCGCTGTCCTCGTCCTCTGCCCCTTCCCCTCAGCACCAGGTGGTCTCGGTGCCAAACACGTCCCACTAAAACCAAGCAGCCCGAGAGCCAGAACCCCTTCGGTGGCGGATGAGGGTCCCCAGCAGGAGACCGGGATGTGGGGGAAGGTCTGAGAATTCGTGTGTGGCGGCCCCCCGCACCCCCCCCCCCACCCCGGCCTTCGCAGAGGAAAGGGGGCTGGCACGGAATCATGGTCCTGCTGGTCTGGCTGGCAGACCTGCCACCCTGACTCCACCGGGGTGACCCGCAGGAACAGGCCCCCCAGATCCGGAGCGGGCCCACCTGTGTGAGGCCTGGTTCCTCACCTGTGCCAGCCCTGGGTGGCTGGGGCCGTCCCTGCCCTGGGGCCGTCCCTCCAGCCAGGAGATCTTCAGAGGGTTGCCAACCAGGCCCACCTCATTCTGGGCAGCCAGCTCCTGCCGGACACAGCGCCGGTCAGTCCCACCACCCCCACCAGTGAGGGATGGGCTCCCTCTACTCCCACAGAGGGTACCAGACCCAGCAGTCCACCCTCCAAGCGAAGCTGAACAACCCTTCCTTTGGTGTCCTGAAGCCCTGACGCTCCTTGTGGGCAAGTGGGGGCGTAAGCCTCCCGACTGGGTAGGTGGACGAGGGGGAAAGGCAGGTGGGGCCGCGGCCCGAAGGTGTCCGAGGGCAGAGCGGAGGGGGTGGGGCCCGCCGGCGGAGGTGGGGTTGGTCCGTGCTCCCCGTCACCCTGGAGCACGCTCCCGCCCACGCCTGGGCGCCGAGCCGGCCCAGAGGTTCCCCGAGAGTACGGGCACCTGCGCTCAGGGATCCCGCAGAACCGAGTGCCTGCCCTGCAACGGCGGGGCTGGCGGTGGCTCCCCCAGAGCCTCACGCGGCACTCACCGCGGCCTTCACGGTTGCAAACTCCACCACGGCGGTGCCTGCCTTCTTCCTGGAGAGCACCAGGTTGAGCACCTCTCCATACTGTGGGGACAATGGGGGGCCCAACTCATGCCAGAGACAAGCCACCGCGGCCCTGAGGCCCGTCGGGGCAGGTTTGGCTGGGGGATGACTTCTGGTCGCCAGGGTTCCCGAGGGGAGGCCACAAATGGAAAGGAAAGCAGATTTTTTCCAGGAATGCGGAAGAAAAGCAAAGGAGAGCTGGGCAAAGCATTGGGACTTGGACCCGCAGAGTCGCAAAGCCGCCTCAGGGACCGAAGACGGTGAGGAGGGCGGGGCTTTTGCACCAGATGCCCCCCTCCCTCGCCCCACACGCTCAGTCCAGGCCTCTGCTTCTAAGGACGACGGCAGGGGCAGAAGTGGGCAGTGCAGGTGGGACAGGCTGGGGGGCGGGCCCGGCAACACAAGCGGGAGGGGGACCCGGGGGAAGCCAGCCTGTCCTCTGGTCTAGGACAGACCCGGGGCAGGCAGAGGGTCAGGGCAGGGGAGGCAGGGGGACCCGGGCCCGCGCCGCCGGGGCGATGGGAAGGGAGGGAGCCGGCAGGGCAGACCTTCTGGAAGAGCTGCAGGAGGACATCCCTGGAGTAGCCGCCGGCCGACCCGTCCTCCTTGCACTTCCACTTGAGCTGCAAGGACAGCAGAAGGCGTCACCACGGGACGCCAACTTCTGCCTGAGCAGCACCAGGCCCCGCACCGGGCTGCGCAGTCCGAACCGACTCCCCGCTGGGAACCTAGGGAGTGCCCCTCAGAAACGCGTTCCCTTGACAACGGACAAGCAGGGCGGCCCGCCCACCCACCCGCAGCCGCGCCTCCGGCCCTGGCAGGTGCTCTCCTGGGGGGCCCCTGGGGAGTGCCGCCTGCAAGTCAGGGCTAGGGGTGGCCTCCCGTGGGGGGCTCTGAGAGGCCCTCCCGATCCCCAGGCGCGGGAGAGGGAAGGGTGTGGGAGGGGGTGCAGGCTCCCGGAGATCCAGTGGCCCCACAAGTCCCACCAGAACCCCTTGAGCCACAGGAAGTATGTGTTCCTGCCGAGAGGGGGTAGTGCCAGGTGACCCACGGGTCCCCACGGGGCTCACCTTTAGCTTGGGAGTTTCTTTGCCTTCAGGGTTTTCTGCCTTTCCTAGGAAATTTCGGGACATCAGTAAGGTAGAGGATGAGGAGAGATAAAGGGAGACACAGGCCAGGGCCAGAAGGACCTAGAGAAGTTCACCGCCGACCAAGGGCAGCATCCGCCCGCTGCCGAGGAGCCTGGTGGCGAAGGCAGAGGCGATTCCACCGCCATCCCCAGGGGCCGCCGCCCCCGGGCAGGCTGCCCAGCTGCCTGCTGACGCAGGGTTAGTACTCCGTCGGCGCGGGGCTGTGTGCGCCTGGGGGGGGGCGGGGGGGGGACGCTCTACTAAGACAAAGCATCCGGAGTCTGTCTCCCGGTGACCCGCTCCAAGTAGAGCCAGCCTTGCCTGTGACTGAGACATCCCAGCCCGGGCGATATCCAGGGCAGAACGAGAAGCAAGCAGGCCCCGAGAATGGGGGGGGGGGGGCTGCGTCCGAGTGGGGTGCCCCCAGGGTTCCGGAAGTCTCCACGGCGACTCAACGGACAGCTGCCTCAGGGCGGGCAGCGGGCAGCGGGCAGAGGGCTCTCACCTCTCAGCCTCTGCTCCCGTTCCTGGCGTATCTGCTCCTGGATCAGCCTCTGCTGCTCCTCCAGCTGCCGCGAGCCCTCCTCTCGCAGGCGTTCGATCTGCAGAGCAGGGGGTGGCGGGGTGGTAATTCTGCGCGGATCCAACTCCAGGCCGGCACCCCTGGCGAAGGTCCCTGGGAGGCTCCACCTGCGAGCCAGGGCTCACAGCCTGCGGGTGGGACAGATTACCCAGACCCCACCGAGGAAGGTGGGGGGTCTGGCCGCCCCCCCCCCCCCCCCGCCTCCTGCAGATGGCCTCGGCCCACAAGCCCAGACGCTCACCTCCTGCTCCAGCGTCCTGGTGCTCCGGCTCTCCTCCTCCTCCTCACTGCCCTGGGCCTGCGCCTGCCGCTCCCGGGCCTCCAGGTCTAGGAACAGGGGTCGAATGTCCCAGCGGCTGGTCTAGGCAGTTCCCGCGTGGCCTCGCACCCCCCGCCCCGCTTCCCCAGTCTCGCGCGGGGCGAAACCAGGGAGCAGCTCTGCCCCTGCCTCCATGCCCAGGTGCCCTCAAATTAACGTCCACCATGAAAACGTCAGAGCCCACAAGACACGCAGGCTCCGGCCGAGTGGCCGGGGTCTGCAAGGGTTAAATCAGCTCACACTGACCAAGCTGGTTCTCCGATCAGGGAACAGGGTGTGGGTGGGTGCAACCCAGGCCGTGGTCGGGACGGCAGGGAGGGGGGCTGCGGGCCTCCGCTCCTTGGTCCGGCCGCAGCCTGACCTGCAACAGGTGTGGCCCCGGTGCATTTTCCGCCCCCGAGCCACGCTGTCCCTGTCTCCTTCACCGGCCCCTCAGCTCACGCTCACCAAGCCTCGCTGTGAACCCGGCCACAGCGGCTCCTACCGGGGTGGCAGATTCTCCGCGAGGACAATGCCCCGGGTCGCGAGGCCCTTCCTGCCTCCCTCGGGCGGCCTGCGGTGGCCCTGCTCCAGGACAGCTGCTGTGATGGCCCTTCTCTCGGGCCCGGGACTCCCTGCATCCTTTTCTGTGCCCTTCGCTCTCCCACAGCCTCAGGGGCTGTTTGGTTGTTTTTGGTACAGAGGTGAACGCCCGGAACAGCGTACGTACACGTTAAATACACAGGTATCGAGTGGGCACATGGGTATCGAGTGGGCACATGGGTATTGAGTGGGCAGGAAGACGGGGCGAAAGCTGAGTGACGGATGCCTGAACCAATCTGACTGGGGTGACGACGCTGATTTACTTGGTCAAGGGCTGGAAACCACTGAACTGCACACCTGAAATGAGCGGATGCTGTAACATAAAGAAATGGAGCCCAGTACAACTGGCTAAGCAGCAAGAGAACGCCTGGGCCTCTCTGGACCCTTCTGAGGCGACTTCTCAGAACGAAAGCGCCGTGCTGACGTCCGGCCGGGGTGGCTCGGGGGGTTGGAGCGCTGTCCTGTGACTGCCCATCAGTGCAGACACCCGGGTGGCTGGTTCAACACCCTTTCATGGCGTGTGCATGAGAAGGCAACCAAGTCAATGTTCCTCGTTTACCTCGATGTTCGCCCCCTCGCCCACGTCCTCGGGTGAGGATAAAAAAAGCAACCAGGCCAGGACGAATCAGCAGACCCAGGACGGCATGGGGGGCAGGAACGCGGGCCCGCTCAGACCGCGCGGGTCGAAGCACAGCTCCAGCAAGTTCTCACCCTTGGGGCCGGAGCGTCTTTGTCCACAAAAAACGGGCTCAGTAATTCCCACCCTCGGAGCACTGTGACAATTGGAAGGGATGATACAACATCTGCCGCAGCGCTGAGCTAGCAGCGAATCTAGCCGTTGTTAGTACCCCTGACCGAGTCCTCTGGGATCTACCCCTGAGAACAAGGTTCCTCTCAGAGCTGGGGCCAAAATGCTTGAAGGTGCTGCAACAGAATGAAGCTCTAAGAAGAAAGGTGAGGGAGCTGCATGAAAACATCCCAGGGAGCCCCGGCTGGTGTGGCTCAGTGGATGGAGCGTCAGCCTGCAAACCACAGGGTCCCCAGTTCGATTCCCAGTCAGGGCACATGCCTGGGTTGTGGGCCAGGTCCCCAGTTGAGGGCATGTGAGAGGCAACCACACAGTGATGTTTCTCTCCCTCTCTTTCCCCCTCCCTTCCCCTCTTGTCTAAAAATAAATAAATAAAATCTGCTTCAAAACCGGTCCAGGGGAACCACAGGCCACCCAGCGACGTGGTACCACCTACCAAGCTTCACTTTCTTCCTTCTCTCATCCAGCTGCTGGGTCCTCTCTGCTGCCTGCTTCTTGGCTTTCCTGACCTTGTCGTACGCAGCCTGGCAAGAGCAAGGAACACGGGAGCGGTCGGCCAGGGAACAAGCGGCCAGCCCAGCTGCCTTCCCGGCCCCCACGGAGCCCCGGAGCCGCTGGGACGACAAGGACCGTGCTTCACGGCCGAGGGCCGAGGCCGGGGCACCGCGGCAGCGTCTAACCACGGAGCCGGTTCCGGTGCTCGGACATGCTCACCCTGGCTGCAGCATCAGTCAGCACCTCCAAGGCCTGAGAAAGCTGGTGGAAGAGCTCGGCTAAACACAAGGACCGGACACAGGGAGGAGGAAGACCACGTCAGATTCGGCGATGGCGTGCTCCCTTGGAAACAGCGCCTCCGAGAAGCCACGGGCAGGCGGAAAGCCGGTGCGGCAGGCCAGCGACCGACCGACACCCCGGCCTTCCTCGGCGCTCCCGCAGGCGCGCGCGCGGCCGGCCGCCCCTCCCCACGCCGGCGGAGTCTCACCTGCTCTGGGGTTATCTGGGTTTTTGTCCGGGTGGCAGGACAGGGCCTTCTGCCTGTACGCCTTCTTCACCTGGAAGAATCGGAAGACGGAGCCATTCACTTTCGCTCCCCCGGGGGGAAGAGGAAGACCTTGCTGAAGCGACACGGGAACTCCAGAAAGTGTCCCTCACCCCTGAGAGAGGGGCCGCTGGCTCCTGCAGCGAGGCAGCCACCTCCCCACCACCAAGGAGGGCGGCAGCAGCGGGGGAGGCCGCGCGCTTGTCCCTGCCCGGCATCCGACCGCACGCTGGGGTGTCCACAGGCCCCGGGCAGGGCGGGCCCCGCACCGCGCCCAGGACCTTGGGCTCGCTGTCGTAGGCCTGTGAGCTGGGCCAGCGTTTCTGGAGGAAAACTCTGCCGGCGAGATGTAAAAGGTGCTTCCCCTTAACCCACTCCTGGGAATTCAGGCTTACGGGGACCCACGCGCAGGCCCCCCGCACCGCCGCTCACAGGGGCCCCCGCCGGAACCGGCCGGGACGCCCCCATCGGCAGGGAGAGCCACTCACAGACCGTGGCAGAGGGAAACCCGCCTGCGCTGATTGGAAAAGTCTTTCTGTCGCCGCCAGGAAAGAAAACATCCTGTGACCGCGCGCCGTGACAGATGTGGCGATCAGTGCACGTCATACGCAAATACCGAATCGTTGTGTGATGTCCCCAGAACTAAGGCAAGGGGATACGCCAACTACATCTCAATTTAAAAAGAAAAGAAAAAAGAAGGGTCTTCACGGTGCAGTGTGCGGGGGAGGAAAGGCGTGGAACAGACACAGAGTGCGATCAGTCTGGGGTTTGAAATGAACTAGTAAACGAGGCCCAGGCCGGGTGGCTCCCAGTCGGGGTGCCGGTCGGATGGGCCCGGGCGCACGCAGCAGGTGGTCGGCGGGCGGGGCGGCAGACGGGGTCTGCTTCTCTGCCCCGCCCCTTCCTCTCCGTCTCTAAAAATTCAGTTTAAAAAGACCCGTTCCTTAAAAATGAACAAACAAGTGAAATCAAAATCGCTCCGATGCTCCGGCACGCGCGCAGCCTCTGGTTTCTGTCTTCCTCACCAGTGTCAGAGTGGCCTCCTCCGGGGGGAAGCTAAGGGTGGGGGGCGGGAAACCCGGACGTCGCATTTTGGGCTGCTCGGCAGCTCAAACTGTCAAGCCTTGGACAACGCTTGCCTTACCATTTTTTGTTGTCAACAAAGGTCATTTTGGTGGGAGGTTATGGTCCATGCTTTAGTTTTTAACTTTGCAATATCCGATTTGAAAAGCAACGTTTCTTAGTAAAGGTGAACAGCGAGCACGATTTCCTTCCACGTGTCACCCACTCGGCTGGTTTAAGGGACAGCAGAGCAGAAAATCCCAGAATCTGCGCCCTGGTTCCCGAGGGCTCGCGCTCGCTCGCTTCCGCCTGCAGACCTTACCTGCTGCTGCTCACCCTCCCGGGAGGGGCCTCTGGACCCAGAACTCCCACTTCTCAGAGGGAACCGATAGAGGCTCCTGTCCAGTGTGCGCTAAGTCAGGGCAGTTACAGGCCAGCTCCCGGCGGCCCCAGGGGGACAGCCTGGGGGCAGGCGCCGCCCCCCCCCCACATCCACCTCCTGGAAGGGCAGGCAGCTGCTTAGAACTCAGGGACGTGCTGCCACCTGCTGGGCCACCGCCAGCACCACCCAGTCACCCACCAAAGCCACTGGGCCCTCGGCCCTCCTGGGGGAGCAGGAGGCAGCAGGAAGTGCTCCCTTCGTGAGCCCCCAGGGGCTCTGAAATACTGTCATTCAAAGGGTGGAGGGCACGGGCAGGTGGCCTGAGACCTTCCGGAGAGGCCATGAACCAAAGCCCAGCTGGCCTAAGAACGCTGGGTGTCTGTCCTGATTAACGAGTTGTTACTATCTTTAGCTGCTAAGCCTGCTCTGGGCAGGGCCCTTCCCGGGTTTAGCCTGGAAGGCCAGTTTTGACCTCGAACCAGTTGGCCTGGAGTTTGGTGTTTTGTGTTACAAACTGCACTCCCAGCTTCGACCAGCCCTCCTGGGGTGACGGCTGTCTGAAGAATTTCTCACCAAGTAAACATAACTCTCCCAAAGCAGGCCTTGAAAAAGCTTCCAGTGTCAATATTGTTTATTATGAAATAATCCTACCTCATGAGCATCTCAGAGGCTAGACTAGGGGGAAAAGATGCAAAAATATTTTTCTTTTTTTAAAAGATTATATTTGTTTACTTATTACGATTGTATTTATTTATTTTTAGAGAAAGGGAGGGAGAAAGAGAGGGAGAGAAACATCAATGTGTGGTTGACTCTCACACGCCCCCTACTGGGGACCTGGCCTGCAACCCAGGCCTGTGCCCTGACTGGGAACCGAACTGACGACCCTCCAGTTTGCAGCCTGGCGCTCCATCCACTGAGCCACACCAGCCAGGGCAACAGTACTTTTCTTAACTGTGATAAAGCTGGGAAGGAAGAGGAAGTTTTAGACATGCAAATAGAGGGGCCCCATATGGAGTGATGGGATAAAGACGGGACTGCTCACCCCAGGCACCGAGCTTGGCAGCTCCTCCATGAAGCTGAGTTTGCAGGTGGTGGGATCGCGTAGGCCGAGTGGGGGTGGCCACCAACGTTGCCAAAGACTAGACATTGTCTTAACACTTGCCATTTCCTTCTCCACCTACAGGCTTCCCCTAAGTCCTCTGGGATTCTTAACCCTTGGAAACATTCATTTGCATTTCCTGAGACTCCAGAGGGAGCTCCGGGAGACTTCCCACCCACTGCCTTCCGCCCTGTCAATGAAAGGGGCAAACGCTCATTCCTTCTCCACCAAAACAATTAGAAAGCCTCACCTGTGCCAGCTAGTTCAGGCCCCCTGGGCAGTGGGGGGGAGTGGGAGGGAGTGGGAGGGGGTGGGTGCGGTCCCCACGCTAGGGGCCCGGGCCACTGTTTCACAACTGCCCCTGTACCTCACCCCCTCTTGAGAAACCCAGTCTGGAAAAGGGAAGAGAGCAGGCAGCAGGCAGCAGGCTGCAGGAGGACTGCGGCGGGAGCCACATGCCACCCCTACATCACATCGCAGAGGAGAGTGAGTCATGAGCTGACAGCCACCCAGCCCTTCCCGGAGCCCTCCTAACTGGTTCCGCCACTTGCAGCACCCTGAGCCCCAGCAGGCTGCCTGCCGCGGCCAAGGGGCTTTGCACCAGGCACGGAGCAGGGCCCTCCCAACCCACCTACACCCAGTCTCACCTGTCGAGGGGAATGAACTCCTGATTTACCAGAAAGAGCAGGGCACTCAGGGGTCCAGTAAACATAAAATAGCCGTAATTACCTTAAACCAAAGGCACCCTACAGAGAACATAATTTTTTAAAAGGCCTTTATTGTCATAAAACTTGGAGCCAGGTGAGTGAGTGACATGATGTGATTAGGCCCTGTTCTCAAAAGCCGGGCTCGTAAAGGGGATCAGACGTGGAGACTCAGAGGCAGGGCTCAGATGCGGAGGACACGGCGGGAGGCCCCTCTGCGTGTGTGACAACAGGTACCGCGTGAACAAACCGCCCCGGTGAATCAGCTAGAAAGGCCGGGTTCCGGGAACGGGAACAGTCCTAACTGCCCCCTGGCCGCGACTTCTCCCCAAGCCTGTGGGAGGCAGCCGCTCCCCCAGGGACACCAGAGGTGGGTGACTGCCCGACGTCACCGGCAGGAAGTGAGACAGAGCTCTGGGCACCCCTGCTCCGCTCTGCAGACTAAAGACGGACGGGTCACCCTCCTTCCTCAGCCTGCGGCCCGCACCGCAACAGCACGGCAGGGAAAGCCCTGCATGCCTGGCCACCGCAGGGACGAGGGGCAGCTCCCAAGGCTCACCCCCAGACCAGCAGCCCCGGCTCGACACCCCCACCATGTGGGCCTGCTGGTGGCACCACGATGATCCGGGGGGACCCAGACCTCACACCAACATCCCCCTCGGCTGCTAACCCTGCGCACAGTCCAAACCCAGGGCGGTGAGCCACGCAGCCCGAACCGACTGGGCCCATGTACAGGGCCTGGCCTGCTTCGCCCCAAATGTGGCCCCTTCGCACCCTTTAGGATCCGGGTCCTCAGCCCACCTCTGAGGTCACTCGTCGCCTCCTCCCGCACCCCGGGCTCTCCCCTCCGGGTTCCCGCCTCCCTTTAGCCCTTCCAGCACTCTCTCCTGGGACTCAGCCTACTTCCCCAAATCGGCAACTCACCCGGGGGCCAGTCTACATCCTCCTCCTCCCCCTTCCCTCCCCTTCCTCCTCAGGCCCTGCCTCTGCCCTCCCAGGCTAACCCTGAGCACCCCTGCCTCAGGCTCAGATTCCAGGATCCCTGCCCGCCTTCTTAGCTCAGGCTAGAGTCCCACCCCGCAGCCTGCCGGGTAGCCTGGATCTGGCCGCCCGCCCCTCACCGCGTCCCCCTCAACTCCCAGGGACCCGCGTCCCCAGCCCCAAAGCCACACTCTGTCCTCTCCCAGGGTGTGGAACTCCCTCCCTCTGGGCCCTGGTACTTCCTGCATCGCATTTCTTTTCCTTAATGCGCTGATTTCTTTTATAAACAGGTTTATAGTAGCAAAAAGCAGGGAGCCAATAACACAAAGAAGAAATGCCAGCTGAGGAGCAGGGCTCAGGAACGGCAAAAACAAGGAAGCAGCTGTGCCAACGGGGACTATGTGGAATGCTTCCTCAGCTGAAACGGAAATTCTGCCGCGGCAGCTTCAGCTCAAATTCTGACCCACTTCCCCAAACCTTGCAGGTCGGCTTAACACCTGTCGGGTTCCCCAACTCGGGCAGCTTTACTCAGCCAAACCGCCGTGTCGTGAATGGAGGCCGCAGGCTCCGAGGGGCCCAGAGCCTGGGATCTTACTGCCCGTGCTGCCCCTGAGCGCAGGCCACGGAAAGGGCGCCGAGAGAAAGGCAGAAGAGTCGGTTTGGGCGAGTGCCCTGCCTTCACCAGCCGCCTTCTACCGGGTGAATCAGCGGGACTTTTCATCTGCTCACCTATAAACTGGGGCTAATGGTCCTTGCCTCCCTCACAGGCTTCTTTTGAAGATCACATCAAATGAGATAATTTATGCGAAAGCAATTTGGTGTCATATAAATGTAAGGTATTATCTTTTTTTTTTTTTAATTTATTTTCAGAGAGTGGAGAAGGGAGGGAGAAGGAGAGGGAGAGAAACATCGATGAGCTGCCCCTCGCACGCCCCCAGCCGGGGACCTGGCCCGCAACCCAGGCCCGTGTCCCAGCTGGGAATCAAACCCACGGTCTCCCGGTTCGCAGGACGACGGATGCCCAAGCCACCGAGCCCCACCAGCCAGGGCTGAGGAATGATCTTCAACGCCAATGAATCGCTTACAAGCACAAATGAATCACTCCTTTGGCCTTAACAGGCAGCCAGGTAACCTCAGAAATCCTGAGCGTCAGCCAGACAACCAAACCTGGGAGTGAGTTAACCATCAAAGGGATACGGGGAAGGCGTGGAGGCCTGGCGCCCGGCCCTGCCCGGTGTCGGGCAGGCCCCTGGTGAACAAACGGCCGTCGTCGACCAAACCTAGGCTGGGTGCCCGACCTCAGGGACGCGGCGCCTGGTCTGGAGGTAGGAGGCTGCACACGCGTGTGACTTTCGCCCTCACCATGCGAGGCCAGCAGAGCAACAGGGAAGCTAACTAACCGGCAGCAGACGCACGTTCCGCGCCAGGCCCTGCGCCACGTGCTTTGCCCCGACGGCGCTTCCCAGCACCCCCATTCCGCAGGCGGGGGGGGGGCCAAGGCACGCGGAGGTTAGCTGCTGGCTCAGCCGCCAACTCATGACCAGGGGCATGGCCTGTGTGACCGGACCCAGCTGTGTGCATGGCCGGGCAGCCCAGTTGGTCAGGGCGTCTTCCGGACACACTAAGGTTGCGGGTTTGATCCCTGGTCAGGGCATACATAGGAGGCAACCAATCGATGTTTCTCTCCCTCCCCCGCCCTCTCCCCCCAAAAGAAATAAAATCTTAAAAAGGAAAAACAGCAGCCCTGGCTGGTGTGGCACCTGCCTGCAAACTGGGAAGTCGCAGGTTCGATTCCCAGTCAGGGCACATGCCTGGGTTGCGGGGCCAGGTCCCCAGCAGGGGGCGCATGAGAGGCAACCACACACTGATGTTTCTCTCCCTCTCTTTCTCCCTCCCTCCCCCTCTCCAAAAATAAAGAAATAAAAAATATATATATATAAAAGAAAGAAACGGTAAGAGAAGCGATCGGCACAGCTGACCACGCTGACGGCTGCTTGACATGACCCGCGGCCGCCTGGTGCTCTCCTCGGGGCCTCTTCCTGGGCGGTGGCGTCAAGTGACATGCGCGGCTGTATTCGGGTGGGAGGGCTGGGCAGTTTCCCGTTCAGCGATGTCCAATGGCATTTCCCCCTCACGTTCCCAACACTTCCTTCCCAGCCCTGGAAGCTAAGTGTGCTGTAAAATATTGCCAAGATGGAAAGTGTTTAAAAACACTGCCATGCAGCCTGCTTGTCTTACGGAAAAGAAAAAAAAATTACTTGCTCAAGGTCACGAACGAGGTAAGCCTTGGGGCCAGTATCCAGGGGACCTGACTCCACATTTACAGCCCCCGGCCCTGCTTAGCGCTCTGCGTTGTGATTTCCGTCCACTCCCAACACACAGTTGATGTGACAAGCAGCAAGCATTTCCTGGCCTTACTTTTGTTTGTTTGTGTTTGCTTTTTTTAGAGGTATAAGTGAATTTTTAATTGGGAAGGGAAGTGGTCAGGCGAAACAGCAGCAAATGAAGAGTAAAGAAGGAGACCCCCTGGTGCCACAGACCGGCAAGCCCCCCACCACCTGACACGGGGGACACTCCAGCGTGTGACCCTCAGCCCAGAAACGCCAGATGCATTTTCGTTCAATCTGAAACCTCGGGAGTCCCACCCAAAAGGAATACATGAACGTGCAGAAGCTGCTCACCGAAAGGAAGCCCCCAAAGACGAGCAAGGGAGGGAACGCGGAAAGAAGTTACGTCAAACGCTCTTTGAACTGGAATTAACTACATTTTCAAATCTTCGCAGTAATTCAAAACTCAGCCACTCGCAGAACTGGTTCGGATCACTTCGATACCAGACGCATTTTTAGTTCCCCTACGTAAGTGTCCGCAAGTTACTTATGTGGATGTGAAATGACGCTGTTGATACTTTTCTACAGCAGGAGCTGCCCACCAGGAAGGCCCAGACAAAGGGAAATCAAGGCGTGGAGTTTTCCCAAAGCCGCTGTGTGAAGAGACTACAAGCAGCTGATTCCGTGCACATGAACGGGGCTCTCTGCTCTAGGAAATCCGAACGGAGTAAGGAATGGAGACGTGTGCAAGGGCTTCCGGAGGGAGGGAGGACGGCGCCCCGCGTGCCGCACCGCGCTCCTCTCCGACCTGATGTCCACAGTGTGAGGCTGTCCCTAAGCGGCTGCGTGATGAGGGTGCCGTCTTTGTACGAGTCTGCACTCAGCGTATGGACCTCTGCAACGGCCTCAGCGAAAGCCGTTTTTGTTTTTTTCAGCCAGCGTGCAGGCCGGCTCCGGGTTATCCAGGATCGCGCAGCAGATCACAGACAAGTTCAGAGCCAGCCCCAGACGAGCTGGGTGAGTAGGCTGCATCTCCTTCTTGCTGATATCAAAAGCCGCTTGGTAATAAGCTCCTTGGGAATTATCTATCGCTTGTTTGCGATCATCACCACATGCAACTTCAGCGAGGTACGGAAGTAATCTCCCTTCATCTTCAGATAGAAGACCTTACTCTCCGGATCAGTTGCGTTGGCTACTAAGTACTTATCCAACAACTCCAGGACCGCGGTGCAGACGGACCGCGGTGCAGACGGACCGCGGCTCCGACTTCACTTCCTCCCGGTAGTCCTCAATCCGCTGCCACTTCCTGTCCGAGGTGTCGGTTTTCTGCTCGATGCTCCAGATGACCCTCCAGGCGGCCCGGCGGCCCCCGACCACGATCTTGTAGGCCACCGAGAGCAGGCTGCGCTCCTCGTTGGACAGCTCGGCGCCCTGCTCCCTCACGGCCTTCATGCAGGTGGCCATGTCCTGGTGGTGCTCGGCCTGCTCGGCCAGCTCCGCCTTCGGGATCAGCTGTTTTCTCCCTGGGGACGGGGCGGGCGAGCACCGGGCGGATCGGAGGAGGCGAGCGGAGCTCCGGCCTCACGTCTCCACGGCCGCCGCGGGAGTTTGGCCTTACTTGCTAAGACTAGTTATAAACACTGTTATTTCCTACACCAGTGACCTCCGCCAGGAAATCATCACCTTCCAGGATTATCAACTTTAACCTCTGCATTTCGAAATGACGGGCCACAGGAGCAAGAGGCAGGGAAGCCGACACACACAAGCTGGGGGGATCCTGCAGGGACTGCGCTCTTCACATGGGCACCCCTAGCGCCAGGCTCTGGAACGGGCACACAGCAGTCACTTAAAAGTCTGCGGAATCCAGTGCTGCTTGTGGGAAACGTTTCTGTCCTCCCCTAAAACACGCAGGAGAAAGGAAAAGGAAACCGAAAGGTGGCAGGGAAACTACGCAGTGCGAGTTCGTAAAGTGCGTGTGCCAGCTCTGGGCACGACACCAGGCACACAGCACGCTGCCCTCGGGGATCAGGGCAGGGCTGCCCGCAGAGAGGGGGGCAACCTACCTGCTGAGGGGGAGTGTCCGCCCTTCTGAAGGACAATTTTGAAAAAGCTTTTGGAAAGGTCTGCCCTCAGAGAGAAGGAAGACAGAGGCAGCAACTGCCGCAGAGCTGGGGTGGTCAGTCATGAGGACTTTAATTATCTGACTTAAAAAGAAAATCTAACTGCAAAATTCTTGATTATATTTATAAAACAAGGGACCAAGATGCATTGCACCTGAAATTCGATACTGACTGCCTAGCAATGCAGCCTTCCCTGTAAAGACATCAAAACCAAACTCGCCTCCCCCATGAGTGATGAGTGATCCTTGTCAGTGATGCCGGGCAGTCCATCGGAGCCCCTCCCCAGCGGCCCCAGAAGCCGGCTCCAGAGAGCGTCACAGCAGGACCCGGTTAGCCTCGCAAGTGGCAGGCATTGCAACGGAAGGTGTCCCCAGGCCCCAGACCCTGATAAGGTGAACGTCGCTGCCGCCGCGTGTGGTCAGCACCAGCACCTGCGTGTGCTCAGCACCTGCGTGCGGGCAGCACCTGCATGGCAGCTGGTGCGCTGTGATTGGGGCTGATCCTCACAAGCGATCGATCTGCCATCACAACAGGAGGCCCGCGCAGCCCACACCGGGGATGCTCGTAGTGCATCCGGCTCAGGTGATCAAGGAGACAGCGCCCCTGGGTCCCACAGGACACCCGCTACATGAGGCCACCCTACTGAGGCCGGGAGTTGTAGCAGATCTACCTGACACACAGAAACGAACACAGAGGGGCAGCCAGAACAGGGAGACAGACAGACATACTCCAAATGAAATAACAGGAGAAACCTGCAGAAAAAGTGCTAAAGGAAACGGAGGCAAGTGATTTATCAGTGATACAAGGTCAGTCCAGAAAGTATCCAGCCACGTGTGAAAAACAGAGACATGTACTGAAGAAGATACAAGAAACACTGTCCACAGGACAATGACACCTCAGTCCCCTTCAAAGTAGGCACCTTGGGACCTCACACAGTTCTCCCAGTTGCTATCAGCTGCCCCATTGTATTTTCCTGAATCTCATCAATGGTCTGAAATCTCTTCCCTTTCAAAGGTGATTTTATTTTGGTAAAAGTCAGAAGTGTCAGGGCGCCAAATCTGGGCTGTAGCGGGGCTGAGTCACCTGGGTGACTTGATGTTTCGCCAAAAAACTCTGCAGTGCATTGTTGTGATGAAGCTGCCAATCACCAGCTGCCTATAGCTGCAGAGAACATTTCTACAGAGAAATGTTCAAGCTCAACACAAAAGTTAATGCAGATTCACTGTTCTATTCGCTGTCATGTTGAATGCAACAGCCACACAGCACACATGCTCACTCAACAGCATCTACCGCCCCCATGACCAGTACAGTGAAGTCATCATTGTTCATGCCTGCGCATTCCAGTCCACTCTCCCTGGCTGCCAGGTTACATCAATGTTGCACAAACTGTTCTCATTACACTAACAATGGTTGGACTTTTTCCAGACAGACCTCGCATAGTTCAACAAAAAGGCTGTAAGGATGCTCAAGGAACTTAGTAAGAACTCCAAGGAACTTAAAGAGAACTACAGCAGCACGAAAAAGGACACAGAGACCATAAAAAAGAACCAATCAGCAATGAAGAATACAATATCTGAAATGAACAATACACTGGAAGGAATAAGCAATAGGTTGGATGAAGCAGAGGATCAAATCAACAACTTAGAAGATGACAAAGCAGAAAACACCAACCAGAGCAGCAAAAAGAAAAAAGAGTTTTAAAAATGAGGATAAGTAATCTTTGGTACAACATGAAACATAACAACATCTGCATCAAGGAGAAAGACAGCAAGGGATTGAGAACCTATTTGAAGAAATAATGACCAAAAACTTCCCTAACCTGGTGAAGGAAAAAGGCATACAGGTCTGGGAAGCACAGAGAGCCCCAAACAAGATGAGCCCAAGGAGGCCCACACCAAGCCACATCACAATTAAACTGGCAAAGGTTAAAGACAGAGAAAATCTTCCAAGTAGCAAGAGGAAGACACTGACCTACGAAGGAGCTCCCATAACACTGAGAGCTGATTTCTCAATGGAGACATTTCAGGCCAGAGGGGACTGGCATGAAACATTCAAAGTGATGAAAAGCAAAGACCTACAACCAAGACTACTTCACCCAGCAAGGCAGTCATTTAAAATTCCAAGAGAAACAAAGAGCTTCCAAGACAGGAACACGCTAAAAGAGTTCATTACCACCAAACCAGTATTCCAAGAAATGTTACAGGGCCTTCTTTAAGAAGAAAAGGAAAAACAAACAAAAAACAGAGGAACATAGTTAAGAGACTGAAATGGCAATAAACGTACACCTATGAATAATCACTTCACATGTAAACGGCTTAAGTCCTCCAATCAAAAGACACAAGAGAGCTGAATAGGTAAGAAAACAGGACCCATATGTATGCTGTCTCCAAGAAACCCACCTCCAAATGAAGTGTCCACACAGACTACAGTAAAGGGATGGAGAAAGATATTTCATGCAAATGGAAAGAAAAAAAAAAAAGCTGGGTAGCAGTACTTATCTCTGACCAAACAGACTTTAAAACCCAGGCTGTAGCAAAAGACAAAGAAGGACGCTGCATACGGTAAAGGGAACAACCCAACGAGAAGATGGAACCTCGGCAAACATCACACACCCAACACAGGAGCACCTCAATACGTGAAGCATAGTACGTCTTGGTGGACGTACAGGGAGAGGCTGACCGTAACGCGGTCATGCCCGGGGATTTCCGCACCCCGCTGACATCAACGGATGGATCTGCCAGACAAAAAAACCAACAAGAAGACTGCAGCCTTAAAAGACACACCGGGTCAGACGGATTTAATTGATATCTTCAGAGCATTTCACCCCAGAGCAGCAGAACATACATGCTTTTCACGTGCACATGGAAATTTTCTAGGAGAGAACACATTAGGACGCAAAACATATCTCAATAAATTTAAGAAGATTGAAATACTAGCAAGCATCTTCTCTGACCATAATGGTATGAAACTAGAAATCAACCACCAGAAAAAAAAAAAAAAAAAAAAAAAAAAAAAAAAAAAAAAAAAAAAAAAAAAAAAAAAAAAAAAAAAAAAAAAAAAAAAAAAAAAAAAAAAAAAAAAAAAAAAAAAACTGAAAACCACACAAAGACATAAAGGCTAAATAACATGTTACTAAACAGTGAATGGCTTAACAATGAGACCAGGGAAGCCATCAAAAGATATCTTGAAGCAAATGCAAATGAGAACACAACAACCCAAAATCTATGGGACGCTGCAAAAGCAGTCCTAAAAGCATTACTTAGCATTACAGGCCAATCTCAAGAAGTAAAAAAGTCCTGACTGATGTAGCTCAGCGGGTTGGGCATCATCCTGCGGAATGAAAAGTCACTGGTTCGATACCTGATCGGGGCACACACCTGGGACTGGGCCAGGTCCCCAACTAGGGGCATGTGAGAGGCAACCAATCAATGCTTCTCTTATACATCAATGTTTTTCTCTCTCTCTTCCTTCCCTTCTCTCTAACAATAAATAAATATTTTTAAAAAGAAACAAAAAAATTCAAATAAACCTTCTAACTTTACACTTAAAGGAACTTGGAAAAGAACAACAAACAAAGGCCAAAGTGAGTAGAAGAAAGGAAATAATAAAGATCAGAGGAGTCCTGCTCAGGCGGCTCAGTCGTCTGGAGCACCACCCCATACACCAAAGGTTGGGGGTTCAATTTCCGGTCAGGGCACATACCTCGGTTGCGGGTTCCACATCCAAACTGACAGATGTTTCTCCCTCTCTACCCACCCCCACTTCCTTTCTCTCTAAAATCAATAAACATATCTTCAGGTAAGGATTAAAAAAAAAAATCAGATGTAAAATATAGTCTAAAAAAATACAAAAGATCAATGAAAGCAAGAGCTGGTTCTTTGAAAAGCTAAACGAGATTGACAAGCCTTTAACCAGACTCTCAAGAGAAAAAGAGAGAGAGGACCCAAATGAATAAAATCAGAAATGAAAGAGGAGAGGTAACAAATGACACCTACGGAATACAAAGGATTGTAAGAAATTATTACAAACATATGGACAACCTGGATGAAATGGATAAATTCCTCAGAAACATAAAGTCCTCAAAAACTGAATCAGAGAATCTGAACAGACAGGTTACAACCAGAGAATTCAAAGCAGTAATCGAAAAACTCCCAGCAAACGAAAGTTCTGAACCAGATGGCCTCGCAGGTGCATTTCACCAAACATCCGAAGGACTAACATCCATCCACCTGAAACTATTCCAAAAAAAATCAAGAGGAGGGAAAACTCCAAAGTTTATTTTACGAGGCCAGCATTATCCTAACTATAAAACCAGATAAAGACACTGCAAAGAAAGAAAATTATGGGCATCATTCCTGATGAACATAGAGGCTGAAATCCTCAACAAAATACTACCACACCGGATCCAGCAACACGTTAAAAAGATCACACAACATGATCGGGTGGGACTTATCCCAGTGATGCAAGGCTAGCACAGTAGCCACAAGTCAATAGTCATGACACACCACGTAAACAAAATGAAAGGGGAAACCCACAAAATCATACAAATAGATGCAGGAAAAGCATTTGACAAAATCCATCACCTATTTATGATAAAAACTCTTAGCAAAGTGGGAATGTCGGAAACAGACCTCAATGCAAGAAAAGCCATGAATGACAAACCCCCTGCCAGCATCACGCTCAACGGGCAAAAACTACGAGGGCTTCCTTTAAGTCTGAGAACCAGACATGGACGTCTGCTTTCACCGCTTACTCAACATAGCATAAGAAGTCGCAGCCACAGCTGTCAGATAAAAACACGAAAGAAAAGGCATCCAAACAGGAAAGGAAGAAGTAAAACTGTCACTGTTTGCAGATGACATGACACTGTGTACGAAGGACCCTAAAGTCCTGGCTGGTATAACTCAGTGGATTGAGCGTGGGCTGCGAACCGGAATACCCTAAAAATTCCACCAAAACATTACTAGAACTGATAAATGAATTCAGTAAATTAGCAAGGTATAAAATACATATCCAGAAATCAGTTGCATTTTTATACACCAATAATAAAGTATCAGAAAGAGAAACTAAGAATACAATCCCATTTACAGTTGCATCAAAAAGTAAATAAAATACCGTATTTTTCAGACTATAAGGTGTGCTTCCCCCCAGATCTGGGAGGAAAAGGGGGTGCATCTTATAGTCCGAATGTAGCTTACCTGGCTGGCTGTGTGTGTGGGTGTGCGTGGGGGGGTGGCCTATGTTATTAAATATTTTACCACATTTTCCTTCAAAATTTTTTTCCTATTTTCCTCCTCTAAAACCTAGGTGCGCCTTATAGTCCGAAAAATTCGGTACCTAGGAATAAATTTAACCAAGGATGTAAAACACCTGTACTCAGAAAATTACAAGACACTGAAGAAAAAAACTGAAGAACATAAAAATAAGTGGAAGCACATACCATTTTCATGCACAGGAAAAATTAACATCATTAAAATGTCCATACTACCCAAAGCAATCCATACATTCGATGCAATTCCTAACAAGATACCAATGGTGTATTCCACGGAACTAGAACAAATATTCCAAAAACTTACATGGAACCACCAAAGACTCAGAAGAGCCACAGCAATCTTGAGAAAGAGGAACAAAATCGAAGGAACCGTGCTACCTAATATCAAACTACACCACAAGGCCATAGTGATCAGAGCAGCATGGCACCGGCCTAAAAACAGACACAGAGGTCAAGGGAACAGAACAGACAACGCAGAAATAACCCTGTGCCTTCACGGTCAAACACTGCGGTGCTGGGCAGAGGCAACAGGAACATGCAATGAAGTAAAGACAGTCTGCTCGGTAAATGGTGCTGGGAAAATTGGACAGATACGTGCAAAAAAAATAAAGCTAGACACCTTCTTACACCACACAGAAGAATAAACTCAAAATAGATTAAGACTTAAACATTAGACTGAAAATCATAAAAATCCTAGGTAGAAAAAAACATAGGCAGTAAAATCTTGCATACTTCTTGCAGCAATGTTTTTTCTAATATATCTCTTAGAGCAAGGGAATTAAAATAAAAAAATAAACAAATGGTACTATATTAAACTAAAGTTTTTTGCACAACAAAGGAAACCATCAACAAAACGGAAAAAAAAAAATCACTGATTGGGAGACCTTATTTGCCAATGATACATCTGATAAGGGGTTAATATCCAAAAATATAAAGAACTCATGTAACTCAACCCTAAAATAAAACCCAATTAAAAAGTCAGCAAAGGCCCTGGCTGGTGTAGCTCAGTGGATTGAGTGCGGGCCTGTGAACCAAAGGATCGCGGTTCGATTCCCAGTCAGGGCACATGCCTGGGTTGCAGGCCAGTTCCTGGCAAGGGATGCATGAGAAGCAGCCATACATTGATATTTCTCTCTCTCCCCCTCTCTCCTTCCCTTCCCCTCTAAAGATAAATAAATAAAATGTTAAAAAAATCTTAAAAAAAAAAAAAGTCAGCAAAGGACCTGAACAGACACTTCAGAGAAGACGTACAGACGGCCAATAGACATATGAAAAGATGCTCAACCTCAGTAATCATCAAGAAATGCAATTTAAAAAGCACAATGACAGCCCCGGCCAGTGTGGCTCAGGTGACTGGAGCCTCATCCTGTGACCAAAAGTCTGTGGTCAGATCCCTAGTCAGGGCACATGCCCAAGTTGTGGCTGGATCCTCAGTCCGGGTCCTGGCTGGTGGCGAATGGGAGGCAACCAAATGGACGACTCTCTCTTATATCGATGTTCCTCTCCCCCATTCCTCTCTCTCTAAAACCAATTAAAAAGAAATGTCCTCAGGTGAGGATAAAAAAAGAAAAGAAAACGCCAATGAGATATCACCTCACACCAGTTAGAATGGCTATCACCAATATATCAACAAACAACAAGTGCTGGTGAGGACGTGGAGAAGGGGGACCCCTCCTGCACTGCTGGGGGGAATGCAGATCGGTACAGCCACTGTGGAGAGCTGTATGATGTTACCTCCCGTTCCTTTGCTCCAGAGTTAGACAGCAGAAATCTTATTTATTTTTTAAGGATTTTTTAAAATATATTTTATTGATAATGCTATTACAGTTGTCCCATTCCCCGCCCCCTTCATTCCCCTCCACCCTGTACACTTTCTTCCACCCACATTTTCCCTCTTTAGTTCATTTTTAGAGAGAGGGAGAAAAGAAGAGAAATATCAATGTGCGGCGAACCTCTCACGCGCCCCACACTGGGGACCTGGCCCTGAAACCCAGGCACGTGCCCTGCCTGGGAGTCGAACTGGCAACCCTTTGGTTGGCAGCCCGCGCTCAATCCACTGAGCCACACCAGCCAGGGCAATAACAGAAATCTTAAGTACAGCTTGATCAGTGTCCCAGTCCCCGGCACCTTTATCGGTAACTTCCTGTGGAACTGCGGGCCATCTGCCTTACCCTCCTGCCCCTCCTTCCTTTGGTCCACTAGCAGATGTTGAGAGGGCAACACCTGAGCCCCTGTTACTCGAAAAGGGTCAGCGGGCTGGGGTGGAAAACAGAGATGGCAGTCACAGGTGTCAGCGTCCAGGAGGAGATGAAAAGGAGTGGAGGGACCTTGAGACCCAGGCTCCAAGAGGAGTTAAATCAGCTTTCAGAACAGACTTAACTATCTACAGTCACGACAAACGGAATCAGAGGCGAACTCCCCCTGCGCAGGCCCAGGGTTCCCTCCCCAGCTCGCCCGGCCGCCTCCGCTAGACAGGGGCCCCGGGGACCGCACAGAGTACCCCGCACGAGGCGCCTCCCTTCTGAGATCGCCGATACCGCCCCTGGAACGGCCCAGGAGCCCACCTTCTGGGGCCGTCGAGCCGCCCCTCGCTGCCGGCCCAGGGCCCGGTCGAACCTGGAGCGCGGGTGCCAGCTGCGGGGTAGGCGCCACGACACGAAGGGCTGCCAGACCACCCGAGACTGGCGCTCCTCGCCACTGTGCTCACCTCCTTGTCCGCCGCCTTCTCCTCAATGCCCAGCAGCGCGTACAGGTCCATCTGTAAGAGCTCCTTGGTCACCGCCATGCTTCCCACGCTGGCCGCGCTCGAACCACAACTCCCAGGGCGCCGCGGGCGCGGGCGCTGGCGGCGCGGCGCCGGCTGATGGCGCTTCGCCCCCTGGGAAACGTGTTCCGGGGCGCGCAGAGCTGCCTCGAAGGGAGGCGGGCCGCGGCGCACGAACTACGACTCCCAGCAGCCCCCGGCTCCCGCCGCGGTCGCCCTCTGATGGGCGGGGGGGGTCACGAGTCCTCCGCGGGAGACGGCAGCTGGCCAGCGCCAGTGGGCGTGGGGGAAAGGGGCGGAGGTGGGCCAAGGTCCGAGGGGCCCTGGACCTTGCGGGCGTGATCGCAGCTCTGCCGACCCCCCTGCGCCACGCCGGGAAACAGGATGGAGAGCAGGTGCTACGGCTGCGCTGTCAAGTTCACCTTTTTCAAGAAGGAGGCAAGTCATCTCTCCCCGTGGGCTGGAGGGCCAGGGAGGACGCAGCGTGGAGGGAAAAACACGGGGACGGGACTTGCCGCCCGGAGACTGGTTTTACCGCCCCTTTCCAGCGCTATGGTTTTGATGAAGTCGCTGAGCCTTGGTTTCCATTTCTGTAGAATGGGACTAGCACTCCCTCGCTCGCGGGGCTGGTGTTGTGGGTCCAATGAGGTGCTGGAGGTAAAAGTTCTCCGTAAATTGTAACGCACGCTCCTGTCGTTTGGGGAAAGCTAGACGTTTCTGTGTGCCAGATGGAGGAACCGGCTGTTTGCTCCCCTCAACCCTGCTTCTCCGCAGCCCTGTGATCACACTCTCTCTGACATCAAGCCCCGTTACTCTCTCCGTGCTGAAATCTTCATCATCACGAAGCCTGCCCTTCCCAGGCTTCTTGAGTGAGATCGCCGGCCTTTCCCCCGCCCACAGGGCACCATAGCAAAGTCTCTTGGCTTCAGCACAGACCATCCAGGTTTTCCTGGTAAACTTCTGGCCTCCTCTGCCTCAGCTGTGACCAAGAGATAGGAACCAAATAGGAGGAATAAAGAGCACGTTGGGAAGCAGATCCATATAGCACTTAGAAACCTGGATTTGGAAACCAGGGTGGCCAGGGTTCAAATTTGAGCTCTGTTGTCTTTTTAGTAGTAGTGTTTAGTGTTGATTTTAGACACAGAGGAAGGGAGAAGAGCGAGAATCCGTCTCGTTCACAGGGTGACCTGGGCTCGGGCCAGTAACGTAACCTCTCTGACCCCACCCAAAATAGGGCATCGGGAATATGTGAAATAGTGCATGGAAATTGCGAGGATTAAATCAGATGATGAATGTTGAATGCTGAGCTGAGTGCCTGACACACACAGTAAGTGCTTAATAAATGGAGGCTATTGTTATCCTGAGCCAAGCTTCCCTCCGTGTCGGCTGGAACAGAGGAGGCATGAGCTCTGCCCTCTCTCTGATTCTCGTTGTTGGAGAGTCAGTGACCAGGGAGCTTTGCCTGTTTGTCTTCTTCATTCCAGGGTCAGGGAATTGAAGACTCTGACAGGGCAGAAAAAAGAAAGCAGGGGAATTCTGCAAGAAGTGTTACTTGATTTGAACGAAAGACTGGAGAATGGGGGATCCCTTTACCCTCCACCCTCGTGTCTCCCCAGGCCCCAGGCCTCAGGCCTCTTCATCCTCTTCCAGCAGCTGGTCACAACTTTAGTGTGTGTTGTGTGCGTGTGTGCACGCTCGGAGAGACCTAGGGAGGAGCCTGCAAGGGCAGCTGAGAGGCGGGTAACCCTGCTTTGTGCTTCTTACAGAACGGCTGTAAGAACTGCGGCCGGGCCTTCTGTTCTGGCTGCCTCAGCTTCAACGCAGCGGTGCCCCGGGCTGGGAACAGCCAGCAGAAAGTCTGCAAGCAATGCCATGAGGTCCTGACCAGGTGAGGAGCCGACCTGGCGAGGATTCAGCCAGGTACGGCCGCAGGCAGCTGGCCAGGCCTTGCAGCCTCCACTCTGTGGCCAGAGGTCAGCCCAGGGAGTGTTTGGGGTCAGTGACAACGACTGGCAGGTGGCGGGACTTCTGAAACCAGATTTCTTTTCTACAGAGGATCTTCTCCTGCCAGTGCCTCCAAGTGGTCGCCACCTCAGAACTATAAGAAGTAAGTGCTGAAGGGACAGAGACAAATGTGGATGGGGAAAGGCAAAGGGGCCCCAGGGCGGCAGCACTCTCTTCCAGTCTCTAGATCAGATGAACACGGGGTCAGGAGAGTAGCCACGTCTCAGGCTCCTGCCTGCCTTCTTGAGATCAGAAAGCAGCTCGTTAGCCCTCTCCCCAGAGAAAGTTCTTGGTAGACATTGCCCTGTCACTTGGACCCCCCATCTGGGCAGCTGGGTTGAGCTGCAGGACAACTTGCTGAGAGCCACAGAAGATCGTCCGTCAGAGGCCTCTCTAGATGCCTAGAAGTGATTTGAATGCGGAAAAGTCAGTGGGTGCCTCCACCCCTGCCTTCTGCCTTCTCCGAGAGCATGTATCTCATGTCCTGCCAGGCGTGTAGCAGCCTTGGAAGCCAAGCAGAAGTCCAGCACTCCCCAGAGGCAGGGACTGACCAAGCAGGACCAACTCATTGCTGAGCGCCTGGCACGGCTCCGCCAGGAAAAGAAGCCCAGTGAGTAGGGGCAGGCGGCGTGGCCTGAAGGCTCCCGGGACTGGGATTCCTCTGGATCTCACACGGTTCCCCACGCCCCTCACAGAGTCGGTGCCCTCGCAGGCAGAGATAGAAGCCAGGCTGGCTGCGCTGAGGGATGAACCGCACGGTTCCATCCCTTCCACCCAGGAGATGGAGGCACGGCTTGCCGCGCTGCAGGGCAGAGTTCCACCTTCCCGGACCCCTCAGCCGGTGAGCGCTACGGCTTGAGAGGGAAGGGGGTCCTAGTTCTCTGTAGGAGTTGGCAAGCCCCTGACCCTCAACTCCGGATTCTCAGGTCTGCTGCCAGGCCAAGGAACGAGGGACAGGCAGGACTGGGTGGGGCAGGAAAGAGTGGGCCCTCAGCCCTATTGGGGAATGTCAGACCTACTCGATTATGTGGGCCCTGGATTAACCCCCCTCTCCCTGAGCTTTGGGACCTTGTCAGCATAGACTGCTCCGGACCTTAAGGTGTGGCTTCCCCGAATCCTAATCGCCACTGAGGTTCCCCGCTCTGAGCAGGTGCATCAGACACCAGACACCAGGACCCAGGCCCAGCAAGCACAGGACCTGCTGACGCGGCTGACAGCAGAGGTGGCTATTGATGAACGCTGGGAACGAGGAGGCCAAGGTAACTTCCCCACCTGGGCCCCCAGGGACCGGCCCTCTCCCCTCAGGTGGGAGGGGCTCTGCTGCCCACCCTCTGGGAGGTGAACAGGAATCAGAGAACAATCAACACTGTAAGAGCAACCATTTATTGAGTGTTTATTTGATTGGGAGCCGGTATAAGCCTCGCGGGTAAGTGTATGAGCTTTGGCATCAGCCAGGGATTCTCTGTCCTACCACTTACTTACTAAAGTGACCCTGTAAACACGCACCTGTAAAATGGAGGTGCTTGCGGTAAAACCAACCGCGTGGGGAAGGTGTGTGGAGTCAGTGAGATAATCCAATAAGCTCTTAGGACCCTGCCTGGCTCACGGTAAGTGCTCAGTGAATGTTCTATGAATGATGATGATAAGGAAGAGGAAGAGGCTGTTTAAATTTCACTGAAATTCAGCCCTGGTGTGGCTCAGTGGATTGAGCATTGGCCTGCAAACCAGGGGGTCTCTGGTTCGATTCCCAGTCAGGGCACATGCCTGGTGGTGGTCCGGGTCCCTGGTGGGGGGCACACAAGAGGCAACCACACACCAATGTTTCTCTCTCTCCTTTCCCCTCTCTAACAATGGATAAATAAAGCCTTTAAAAATAAATAAATTCAGTTAAAATTCAGTTCCCTCAGTGGGATTGGCCATATTTCAAGTGCTGGCTACCATCTTGGAGAGCACAAATGTAACCATGATACGTAATATTTCCAACGTCATAAAAAATTCTGATGTACCACAGTACATCTTCAAAGGCTTCAGAGGGGTGGTTGTCAGTCCCCTTCAGGGTCCGTTTGACAGGGTCTGGAGACCCTTTGATTGTCACAACTCGAAGTACGACTGGTGTCTGGTGAGCAGAAGCTAGGGGTGCTGCGAGAACGTCATACGGTGCCCAGGAGACCCCACGACAGAGACTTGCCGACCCAGAATGGCAACAGAACTGGCACGGACAAACCCCGCCTTAGTGACACAGTCTCATCAGACACCCTCAGCAACCCTGCGAGGCGCATGCTGCTGTTACCCACTCTGTATCAATGGGGAGACTGGCACCTGGTAAGCCCAAGGGCTTGATCAGGGTCATAGCTATTAAGTAGCAAAGCTAGGGCTGGAACCCAAAGCTGTCTGCTTTCAAAACTCTTGCCCGAAGACTGAGCTGAAGAGAACATGTCAAAGCCACACCCACTCTGGCAAAATTTTTCTGACCTAGTACCACACGAGGCCTCAGATTCTGTCTTGCCTGCTCTGTGCTGCGCCCTGGAAATGACAGTTCCAGCCTGAAGGGCAGGGGCACTGGCTGAACCCTGGCCTCCCCATGTCCCAGTCCTTCGGGCCGCAGTTCCCATACCACGAGACGTCACCGCGAAGGACAGCATGTTAAACGATTGGGTGGGTGGGGGTGAGCGTGGTTGAAAAAACATCACCTGTGTTTTACGTTGGGAGGAAAATGGAGGAAATACTCACTTGTAACGTCAACTACAGGAGCCGGTGCTGAGCAAAAAGCTGATGATGTGGTGGGTTATCATTAAAAAGTTGAGAAACGGGCTTGGTGGCTCCTGATGAGAGGTCTCGGACTGTCTCTGCCTCCCTGACCGCATGACTCCTTCCAGGTACCTCCATCCAGAATGACCTCAACCAGGGCGGCCCCGGGGGCCAGAGCACGGATCCCAAGGGACAGGCCACCTGCTCCCTGGATGGGGAGCAGGGCAGGCTGCTGGCTGAAGCAGCGGCCAAGCTGCAGGAGGAGAACACGAGGCAGGAGCGGATCTTGGCCCTGGCCAAACGCCTGGCTGTGCTCCAGGGACAGGACCCTGACAGAGGTAGAGACCGGGGAGCGGTCCCCGACCCCCCACCCCCAAGCCAAGCTCTGCAGAACGGCTGCCAGGCTCAGTGAGGGGCTGGGGGGGGGGAGCCCTGTGCCCGGGGTCTGTTGAGCTCTGCCCGGAGCCAGGAGGACAACTGGAACAAGGCAGCGGTTGAGGAATAAGCGGCAGCCATTGGTGGGCAGGGGGCCCTCGGTCCCCAGGCGCAGAGCCTTTTGTTCCCGCCCCTCAGCCCCGCAGTGGGGAGCGGGGAGGGGCAGAGTCCGGTCAGTTTGGCCGCAGAGACTGCTCAGCTCTGGAACAGGTGCACTGGGAACCGAACCAGTTCCTGGTGGCAAAAGAACAGCCGCTCAGGTGAACTCCCAGCCTCACTCCTCCTCCCCTGCTCTGACCTCTGTCCCTCTCCAAGTGACCCTCCAAGGCTATCATCTCCCAGACAGCGATGACAGCGAGGATGAGGAGAAAGCCATCCAGAGAGTCCTGCAACAGGTGGGCCTGCCTCACCCACCCGACCGCCCCTGTCCCGTCCCTGCCTCGTTGCCCCACCACCCACCCGGCCGTGTTCAGCTGCCTCCACCCCGGGGACTGAATGGCTGGTCACTCCACGGCGGCCGTTCTAGCTGGGGCCACCCTGTCCCCTTAAGCTGGGGCGTCAGCAGCCACAAGCACCAGATAAGGACCATGGGTTGAGAAGCTAAGGCCACAGAACCTTCGGGGGTGTGGGGGAGGACCTGGGCCACGAGCAGGGAGCCGTGTCTCTTTGCCCTGCCCACAGCTCACGGAGGAAGCTGCCCTGGATGAGGCAAGTGGCTTCAACAGCCCTGCAGAGCCAGCTCTCCAAGCCCAGGCCCAGGCCTGCAGGGCAGAGCCCGAGGTGAGAAGAGCCCCAGACAGACCCCTGGGTGGCCTCCACGCCCTCCCTCTTGACTGGCCCACTGCTCCAGGGGTGGGCAGGGGCGGGCGGGGGCAGCCCTCCCATCAGGGACCTGCCCCCACTCCCCTCTGCTCCCTGAAGGCCCAGGCCACGGCCCCCAGGCCTGCAGCCGAGGAGGACGAGGAGCTCCCCTGGTGCTGCATCTGCAACGAAGACGCCACCCTGCGCTGCGCCGGCTGCGACGGGGACCTCTACTGTGCCCGCTGCTTCCGGTGAGTGCAGGTAGACTCTTCTGGGGACCGAGCGCGCTCAAGGCCCGCCGGGGATCCCTGACCCGTGCGTCCTGGTCCCACAGGGAAGGCCATGACGCCTTCGAACTTAAAGAGCACCAGACGTCCGCTTACCGCCCCCCACCTGCGGGCCAAGTGCACTGAGGAGACCCTGGTCCCCCGGGAAAGGTGGTCACACGGGCTGCAACGGCCCCCTCCGGGCCCAGCCTCAGGGCGTCTGCTGGGAGAGCATGTCCGGCCAGACTGCGCCACGGTGCACCCTGCCTGAGCCTTGGTGTCCCCGGAAAGAGGAAAGACTTTCCATCGGAGATGCTGAAGGAGGAGCCAGGGGAGGCGGCGGGAGCCGCTACCAGCAGCGCCTGGACTGGAAGCCAGATCGAAGCTGAGGATGAACCTTGAAACCTGCTCGAGGGCCCTAGCACTTAGCGTATCCAATAAAGCGAGTTCATTCCTTGGGCTCAGCCTCTTTTATCTCTAGAGCCCTGTGGGCCCTGAGCCTGGGCCCCTAGGTGGTAAAGGCAGCGTAGGCTCCAAGTCCAGCCCTGTGGAGAGACAGGAAGGACTCTGCCCTCAGGTAGGATTCTCCGCCGGGAACTGTGCCCCCCTCCGGGAGGCCTCACGGGCAGTTGGTGTGCATGTTCGTTCACCTGGCCCCTAGGCCCCACCACACGGGGCTGTCGGCCTCCAGCACGCAGACCCGGCTTCCTTCCCTGCTCCCGAAGGGCTCCGCCTGCCAGGGCTCCGTCCCAGCCTGCTGCCGTGCTGCTCCTGTCTGTTTCCAGCAGCTCCCCCCTGACCTGACCCCTGGCCTCTTGCCCTGTACCCCTTTACGTCCCTCTGCTTGGCCCCGGCTTTTCCTCTTCCTCCGGCTGGAGCCGGCTCCAAGAAGAGTCCTCAACCTCAGGCTTCCTGCCTGCGTCATTTCGGGGGTAGGAGGGTGTAGGCTTCCCCGATGCCCCAGACCCACGTTTTCCCCCGTTACCTCTCTGGGATTCAACACTAGTGTTTGCCCCTTGGGCTCTTCTCGTTGACGCCGGGATGCTTTGCGTCTTAGCCTCTGGGCCTTGCTGGATTGGGGTCTCCCTGAAGTAGAACTGTGACCTTCATCTTTAAACTCTCGGGGACCGTTTGGATGTTCGGATGGATGTGGTGTGTGGATGGAGTGCAGTGACGCAGGATGCTGGTGTATGGCTTCACCCCCGCCCTCCCCCTCCCTCAGCCCAGATACACTCCACACTCCGTGCAGCTGGGGCTCCGAAAGGTTTTATCCATTTGGCTGTCAAGGGAAGCACCGGGCAACTGTGGCTGGCTCCCGGAAAGCCAGATGACAAGACCTGGGCTGTAACGGCATACACAGTAGGGGTGTCCAAATGTCCTTCCTCATCTTCCAGAGCTCCTTGTCCGTGTCCCGAGGAGCCACCTCCCTCTCAGCCCGGGCTCCAGAGACTCAGAGCAGGCCCCACAGTGCCGAGGCTGCTGACCGCGGTCTCCCATGTCCTATTTCTGAGGTCGGCTGAGTCTCCGGAGCTTCTTGAGTTGACTGAGTAGCTCGGAGATGAAAGGCTGAGGGAGAAAGAGGGAGAATCACGGCGTGGAGACATGCCCCCCCCGCCACACCTCCCTCCCTTATTTCTCCCTGACCCCTTTGTCTCCCCAGAGCCAGGGAAGGAGAAAAGACGCAAGGCCAAGCTTCCCTCTCATCAGCCCCCTCTTACCCCCGGACAGCAAAGCGCCCTTACCTCTGTGGGGCGGGGACAGTCCCGGAGAAGAGCCTGGGTGGAAAACAGACAGTGGGTCCCAGAGCCCCAGCACTTTCCCACAAGCCCCCACTCAGTTTTCCAGGAATTCCCTCTGATTTGGTCCTCCCCACTCTGCCCGGGGAGGCAGAGCCTGGGTTCCTGAGTTCCCTTGGTCCAAGCCCAGCTCCCAACCTCAACCCCAGGGCCTGGGGCCCAGCCTCCCCATCTACCTCCAGCTGAGTTTTCTGCTCCTCCGCGGAGAGTTCCATGAGCGCCTCCAGGTCAATATCGGGCTCAGCAGGGGTTGGTTGATCCTGTTGGGGAATCACAGGGGGCTCAGAGAGGCCTGGCCGGTCAGTGCTGGAGTGGAGGTCACTCACTGTCCCGGGAGAACCCACTGCCCACTCTTTCCACATTCAGTCCCTCTCCTCCCCCAGACCACACATTCATCCTTCCACAACAGCGACTGAACACCTGCGTTCCACCTGCAACAGCACCAGAGTTCTTTAAATAAAGAGTGCATTTAATTTCAAAGGTCGTACACGTCGGTAGGGGTATAAAACGATGCAGCTGCTTCAGAAAAGAGTTTGGCATTTCCTTCAAACGTGAAATATGCAGCTGTCCATCCCAGCCATTCCGCTCCTAGGTCTGTTTGCGAGAGAAATGAAAACGTGTGTCCGTGCAAAATTCTGCACATGCGTGTTGACAACGGCATCGTTCATACCAGCTACAGAGCTGAAAACAAGGCAAATGCCCATCAGCTGGTGAATAAGCAAATCCAATGTGATGCAGCCACACAGCATTATTCACCAACGAAAGGAACAAGGTACTGATTCATGCTACAGCGTGGATGAACCTTGAAAACACTGTCAGTCAAAGAAGTCGGTTATAAAAGGCTACCTGTTTTATGATTCAGTTTGTCCGAAGGGTCTAGAATAGGCAAATCTGTGGGGACACCAAGTGAGTCAGCGGTTTCTCAGGGCGGAGCAGTGGTGGGAGAGACCGAGGGGTGGCTGCTGATGGCACAGGGTTTCTTTTACGGGTGATAAAATGCCCGAAATTGAAGTGTGATGGTTGTACAACCATGTGAAGATACTAAAAACTACATAATTTCCTACTTGAAGTGGGTGAATTGTAAGTGGAATAAAGCCATCTTTAGAAGTTATCAGAGTTGTTGAAAAAATTGAGAGCGTAGATGTTATAAAATTAAAGATGAAAGAAGCTCGAGAGAATAAGACAAACCACAGACTGGGAGAAAATATTGTCAAGAGATACATCTGACAAAGAACTGTGTTATTCACAATATACAGCCCTGGCCAGTGTGGCTCAGTTGGTTGGAGCATCATCCTGTGGACCAAAAAGTCATGGGTTCGGTTCCTGGTTAGGGCACCTACCCAGGTTGTGGGTTCAATCCCCAGGCAGGGTGCATACGAGAGGGCAACCAATTGATGTGGCTCTCTCAACAATAAGAAACAAGTAAAAAATGGGGAAAAGATCTAAACAGAAGAAGATTCGCGGATGTCAAATAGTATCTGCGAAAATACTCAACAGCTTATGTCATTTGCAAATGAAAACATTTAGATACCAATACACACCTATTAAAACGGCAAGAAATCTAAAACACAGACAATACCAAGTGCTGGTGAAATTAAAAAGGTAACTCTATAATTGCCCAAAGCCACGACCTTGGTGTATCGAGACGACATGCAAACCAACTGAACTATCCAGCCAGGGTGAAAAATACAATATTTTAAATGAAAAATTTACTGGATGGAATGAACAGCATACTTACAGAAAAAAAGGATCAGCTGAACTGGAAGATATAGCAAAAGGAAACAGCCCTGGCTGGTGTGGCTCGGTGGATTGAGCGCCTGCCTGCGAACTGAAAGGTCATCGGTTCGATTCCCAAAGCACATGCCTGGGTTGCAGGCCAGGTCCCCAGTTGGGGGTGCGCAAGAGGCAACCGATCGATGTCTCTCTCGCATTTCGGTATTTTACTCCCTCTCTTTCTCCCTCTCTTCCCCCTCTCTAAAAAAGTAAATAAATAAAAACCTTTAAATTCACTCTTTTCAAAAGGAAAATAGTCGAAAAGAAGCACAGAAAGAAAAAGCCCTGGGGGTTGGGGGAAGGAGACAGAACAGAGCTTTGGTGACCTGGGGCATGGTGTCAGTGGTCTGACCTCCAGGTGCGGTAACTGGAATCCCAGGAGCTGGAGGATGGCATTATTGTATAGAATATAATATATATTCTAATGGTTAGAACTCTACCTCTAAAAAGATATCAGTGCAGCTCCCCTCCGATTTTTTTACACTCTTCTTTTTAAACCCCACTCGAAGACATGCTCATTGATCGTGCAGAGATGGGAAGGGAGACAAACATCAGTGTGAGAGAGAAATACTGATCAGCTCCTCTCCTACGCACCCCGACCGGGGACTGAATCTGCAACCTAGGCGTGTGCCCCGACCGAAGATCGAACCCGCGACCCCTCAGTTTATGGGACGATGCTCCAACCAACTGAGCCACACCAGCCAGGGGCCCCACAAAATTCCGTACCACTTACGATGTCAGCTCACTGTACACAGAATACAAGGGATGCATGTTAACTACAGTCAGACTCCCCCTGCAGCCTGGAGTGAGAAATGGGCTCACCTTATAATCCAAATATTCTTTCCCTCAAGTTGTTTGTTTGTTTTTTTTTTTAATTTTAGAAAATGAGCAAATATATCAAACAAGCGCTGAGAGGAACAAATGCGGAGCGCCGAGACTGTACCGCACGTGGCGTACCCTGCCAGGCACTGCCAGACCTGACCCCCTGCTCACCTCCCCTCCCTCCCCAGTCCCCTCCCTCCTGACCTCTCCGCCACAGGACCCCAGCAATGCCGTGAAGGCTCGGGGACGAGTGAGCAGTGTTTGCCTCAAATATTCACTGACAACCGTCTCTTCAGGTTGGAAGGTTGATAGGTCGCTTCTGACAACCTCACCACGTTAAAAGGGCAGCACCAGAATAGCTGCCAGCAGGGAAGACGGTGTTGTGAAGGCCACAGGAGAGACATGTTTCCAAAATCTGGGGTGGCCGGCAGTGTCCCCCACTACGGTGTAGCCCCAAGGCAGCCATTGGTGACATTGGCAAAGCTCTCAACAGAGTGGTGGGAGCAGAAGCCAGGTTTTGGTGGTTCGGAAGGTAGCAAAGGACGTGGGGATGGGCAAATCCTTTAAGTTGGTCTTTTCCTAAAGGAGACGGGAAGGTTATGGGCTGGTGATTAGAAGGGGCCAGGTTGTTGACCAAGAGTCTTTTTAAAATAGGAGAGATTTAGGCGTGTTTAAGGGCTTGCTTCGTAGCCAGATCCAGCTCCCCCCCTCTGACGGAGAGGAGCTGTAGGGCCCCGAATCTGTTCGCTTCGGTTGGACCCAGGCTGGTTTCCTTCGAGGACTGCAAAGCAGGCTGTGCACCCAGGGAGAGGAGGTGGGACCCTCCAACAAAGGAAGGTTGAGTCTCCTTAAAAATAAAAAACTAAACAAGCAGTGTTGCACCCCTGAAACCATTTCCAGTGGTGTTGTCTGAGATGAACCGTGTGTGTGTGTGTGTGTGTGTGTGTGTGTGTGTGTGTGTGTTGGGGGGAGCCCTGGAGGCTGGTGAGGGGCTCTGTGAACTTTGAACTGGGGCGTGGTCAGCCTGGAGGCTCTGCCCCTCCATCTCACCCAAGGTGATCAGCCACCGGGGCTTCCCCAGTCACTCGGCTGCTTCCTGATGAAAAGAGCAGGGACTGGGAGAGGAACTGCTTACCTGGCACCTTTGGACAAATGCCATGGCAACCGCAGGCCAAGGATTTTATGCCCCTCATTGCCTGGAAGCCAGTCCTCCCACCTGTCCTGTTTTCTAAAGTTAAAAGCTCATTGTTGCACTGCTTTCCCCCTGCCCTGAATCTTGCAAAACAAGATTTAGCTGTAGTTTCTTTCTGTGATGCCTGGGAGGGTTTGCCCTGTGGTGCTGAAACATGAGACCTTTCCCACAAGTGCACAACAACCTGAAATCGAAACTGGTCGAGAGAGGGAGGGTGGCGGCCGGCAGTGAAGGGCAGTGAAGGTGTCCTGTAAGGTCAGAGCAGACACAGGAAAAGAAAGTCTGCCACCTGCTCTCAGCCTCAGGACATGTCCCACCTACCCCAGGATGCAGCAGAGGTCATGGCCAATACCTGGACCAGACAGATGCCTGGCCCAGTGAGCCTCCCGGGACAGCCCGGGCCACATGGATGAATCTTCCCGATCCCAACCAACCCCAGGCTGCTAACACAGCCCTTCCCTGGAAGAATCACAGGTCCTTGCTGCTGCCCCCAGAAGAAAAAAAGAAAGGGTGGGAGTGGTGATTGGGGGGAAAAGAAAAATCAAATCAAGAAAATCATTATTGCTGATTATTACATGATCATCAATAAAAATAACTTTGTGATACAGAAAGAAAAAGGAAAAAGGAACGGAGTCAAGAAAGAGGCGAACCCTGGCTGGTGTGGCTCAGCGGATTGAGCGCGGGTTGCAAACCAAAGGGTCACAGGTTCGATTCCCAGTCAGGGCATGTACCTGGGTTGCAGGCCAGGTCCCCAGTAGGGACCATGCAAGAGACAACCACACATTGATGTTTCTCTCCCTCTCTTTTTCCTTCCCTCCCCCTCTCTCTAAAAATAAATTAAAAAAATCTTTTTTAAAAAAGAGAAGAAACAAGGACCTTTGTATGGGGACACGGCTGCTGCTTTCTGCCTCGGGGCAGTGCCAGCCACACGCTGGAATCAACTGTGGAGCTTATTATTATTTTTTTTTTAAAGGCCAGCGCCGGGGCCCCACCCTAGCAGGTTTGAATTAAATTCAGCCGACATGCCGCTAAAGCCTGGGCTCCTTGCTCCAGCACTTCAGGTGTGGAGAATTGCTAAACGCTCCAGTAAGTGCTCAGGCTCCGCAGGCAGGGCCCCGGCTGCAGCTCTGGGTCCTGCCGCTTCCTCGCTGTGTGACCTTGGGCTAGTTACCCAACGTCGCGAAGCGTGCATTTCCTCCACCACGGTAAAACGGGGCCTACCTGAGGGAGTCACGGGGAGGCTGCATGAAATAAGGCCTGTCCGGCGCTGGCACTGTGCCCGGCACGGGCCCGAAATGTCACTCTCGCTGAAGCAGCGGCTGCTCGAGGACCCCAACGGGGGACATCTGAGTACTTCCCGTGACACGGGGCCAAGACCGGTCCCCCGTCCTCCCCCTGGGGTGGAGCGGAGGGCCGGCCGTCAGTCAGAGCCAGGGCCGGGGCTGCATCAGCTGCTGGTGTTCGCGCCCGACTCGCTGATGGGCCAGTCCAGCCCTGGCCCTTCCTCAGCGATGAAAACATCCTACATGCGCGCTGACGATGTGGTCGCCGCTAGCCACACGGGGCTCTTGGGCAGCTGAACTGTGGCTAATGTAACGGAGAAACTTCTCATTTTATTCAGTTTTCTTTCATTTCAAGCTAACTAGCTATAGATGGCTGATATCTACAGCGCTGGGCGGCGCAGCTCTCCACGTGTGTGTTGAGGGTGGAGAGTAAATAAAGACATAAAATAAAGAAAAATAGCCGTTCTATTATTTTGTTTGAGCATCAGAAGATCCTAAAAAGGAGATATCGTCAAGGATGGGTAGACCCTGGGTCATTGACTAGGAAACCAAGTCTCAGAAATGGTAAAAGACAGGCCCCGGATTAGGGAGAGAGTCACAGGCCGAGCCCAGGCCAGAGGGGCCGGATTTCTGGGATGCAAACCCGTGCTTCTCTCTGTGGGAGCACCTTGCATCCACCCTGCAGCTCCCCCGGAGGAGAGGACTCGGAGCAGGCCTTCTCAGCCCCAGCTTCCCCTCCCCCTGCTGAGCCCAAGGTGCGCCCCCCGCCGTGCCTCCCACCCTCCCCCATGCTACGCACCTGGAAGAGCTCCTGAACCTTGGCGTCCACCCACTGCTCCATTTCCAGCCAGCTCTGCAGCTGCCCCCGGTCGTACTTCACCGTCAGCCGGCCTGATTTCCGGGACCTGGGTGCTTTGGAGGGGTCAGGCTGGGACTTGGAGTCTGTGGATGATGTTCTCGTCCTCCCAGAAGCCCAGCGGACCTTCTTACTGGGGCCCTCCTTGTCAGGGTTGGGGGAAGTGCAGGACGCAGGGCCTGGAGACAGCATGGAGGGGCTGGCCTGGGCAGGGAGCTGGGATAAAGCCACCAGCCAGAGCAAGGGTGCCAGGGAAGTGAGGAGGCAGAAGACAGAAGAGGCCAGCAGGGGAGAAAGGCGGGAGAGAGGGCGGGAGGGCCAAGGCTCCGGGAGGGGCAGGGGTCAAAGATCAACAGGGCTTTTTGTCTGGTGCCAGGAATGTCAGACTCCTGGCTCCTGGCAGCCAGCGAGCGGCACTCCTGAGCTGAGCTGTGCCCCAGCCTCCCTTTCTGAGGCCCCCGGTGACATCAGCTGCAGATAAGCAAAGGTCGAGAGGGTGCCATGTCTTGGGAGGAGAAAGAGGACCTTGGGTCCTGAGGGGTGGACGCCTGTGATCTGTGCTCTCTGACCAGCTCTGGGACGGGACCCGAGCCACACCCGCCAGACAGCCCTCTGCATTCCACCTCCCCAGGGCGAGGCCCAGCTGGGAAGGGCGGTTGGAGAGCTCCTGCCTCAGAGCGTGGCTCTGGGGGAAGCAGTTTGGCCCGGGGTGGTCAGGAGGGGGTCACCCGGGGTCCTCCTGGAGTCGGTGCCCACTTGTGTCTGGGTGTGTCTGAATGCGAGCTGCCTTCAGGAATCTGTGAGGGAAGGGCCCTCCTGCGTTAGCCTGGCCCTGGGTGCTTGTGAAGGCACATGTCAAGCTTGACTGCAACTCTCTTTCCCAGAGGCGGCTGCTTAGGAAGCCAGTTCAGCGTTGATGACCTTCCCCTGAATCGATGACAACCCCCCCCACCCCGAATCGACACAGGGGAAACCCGCAACCTTTTACTCAGGCGTCAGGGACTACTACTTCTAGACATCCTTGCATTCCAAAGGAAGGGTATTTTTCTTTGTATAGTCCTTTGTAACAAAAATTTCTAGACATTTTTAGAAAAGTTATAGAACACTATTTTTTTTTTTTTTAATGAGCAGCTCAAAAGGACAAACAAATGAAAATGAAAGTTTCTCTTCTGCCCTGGCTGGTGTGGCTCAGTGGACTGAGCGCTGGCCTGTGAACCACAGGGTCACCAGTACGATTCTTCCTCAGGGCACGTGCCTGGGTTGTGGGCCAGGTCCCTGGTTGGGGGCCGCATCTGACTGATGTTTCTCTCCCTCTCTTTCTTCCTCCCTTCCCCCCCCTCTAAAAAAAAAAAAAAAAAAAGGTTCTACTTAATTTAACATCTTCTATGATTAAAGGAAAGAATTCTTCAAAAATGCCCCTTTTAGGGCTGCAGCAGTGTCTGAGAGGAAGTGTCTCCTCTAAATAAAGATTAACCCAGTGAAAACAGCCTCGCCTTGAAAAATAGTGCATAATTTCCCTGAAATTCCTCACACACACACAAAAATCCTCTGTTTTGCCTTATCAAGGCAGTTAGTGGGCTTTTACTTAGACTATTAAAACTGAATTTTAGTCTAGAAGCGTATTATCCTTCTCTTTCAGTTACTACGGCCACATAACAAACCGCCCCGAAGTCTAAATGCTAACCCATACACAGCCATCATTTGTTCACCAATCTGCGACGTGGTGGCGAGGGCTTGGCAAACGCAGCTCCTCTCTGCCAGGCGACAGGGTTGGGGCCGAGAATGTTTAGGGTCGCTCCTCAGCTGGGGCCGGCTGCGAGGCAGCTGGACCCCAGAGTCTCTTGTGCCCTCTCCGGGTGGCCTCTCTCCCACAAGGTCAAACTTCTTGACGTCGCAATGGTTCTAAGAGGAAAAACGGAAGCCACAAGGCCGAGACCTGAAAGTCAGGTGGTACCACCTCCGCTGGGTCCTATTGGTCGAAGCAAGTTACAGAGGCAAAGGGGAGGAAGGGACAGACACTCCCCCGAGGCTGGAGGAGCAGTGGGCACACACAGGAAGGTGAGGTCTGGCCTACCACCTTTGCGGGCTGTATTCACAGACCACCTACCGCCCCACGGTCTGAGACAACACACTTCACGGTCCTCCCTAGTCTTGGTGTTAAGGCCTGGATATATCTCACCAAATCACCCACTCCTAAGAGTAATGCTTGGTACCAGGGACATTGTTGCTGGGAGAGACCTGGTTCTCCTTGCCAATGCGTGTAAACGATGGCACGCATTGATCTATCAGCACACGATCAGGGTTTATTCGCGATCTGTCCCCACGAAGGAGCATGAGCCTGGTTAAGGTGCGGGGTGAAAGGGCAAAGCAGGGTGGCGAAGGTAAGGGCGGCTGAAGCCTGGGGCAGCAAGCCCCCGGGGTGGCCTGAGACCCGGTGGCCAGAGAGCCAAGAGAGCAAGTCCTTTGATTGGAGGACTTACATAGTTGGCAGGATGGGAGCAAAAAAGTTACATATTGACTGATGGGTAAATGTGGTGCCAGCTTTCTCAGGGGGACGTGACCACCCAAACTGAGGTACGTGGGGGGGTTCTGTTAGCCCGAATCCTTATCTTGCTTCCGACTCCATTTGTTCATCTTGCTGTAAAACAGACATGTGACAGGAGACAGTTAATTAAAGTTGGGGCAGCGACCCAAAGTTATGGGCTTCTTCTTTGGGCACCATGGACCCCCGCCCACATTCCAGGCCTTGGAGTGAAAAACCAGTTCCAAGGCTTTCTTTCCCAGACAGTGGAAACGCTACACGGAATTTCAAGGACTTCCTCCCTCTCTCACTAGCGTTTCTCGTGATGTTGGAACACCCGGCAATATTATCAGACCAGGCTCAGCACTACTGAGTGAGTGGGTGACACATGTCTCCCTCTTCCCTGCCTCAGTTTGCTATTCATTCTACCTAAGCGCCCAAAGGTGCTTTCTGGTAACTAGGGTGCTAGACGCTGGCCAATACCAGCAGTGCAGTCTCAGAGTCCCTCCTCTGCTATCTCCTGCCTCAACAGGGCACAGGGAGGTGAAGGCTATCGCAGGAACCCAGGCCCACAGAGCAACAGCGAGCCACATGGTCTCACAAAGGAGGTAACTCACCCAGACACCTGCCCTGGGCCCGCAATATAGAATCAGAGAACAATATCATCTGGAAATTCTTTGTAGAAAGGCAGGTCAGAATCCTAACAGGGGCCCAAGATTGGCAGTTGAGAGACCTTAAATCTGGCCTGGCCTCTGTCACGTACTAGCTGTGTGTCTCTGAACACACAGAGGGCAAATCGTGGGGCTCCCGTTTCCTGCACGCAAGGGGAAGTCTTTAACTAACCCCCCACCCCACCCCGACATCTCCATCTCTCCCTGCTGCTCCACAAACAGCTCCATGAATCCATCCAGGTAACAGCTGGCGCTGTACACACTGCCAAGCAGGCTCTTGGGGGCCGCTGAGGGTCTGAGCAGGTGAAGGGTGGATGGAGGCAGGGGTGGAGAGGGAATCTGACGCAGTGTGCAGGGTGGCCGGGGGTCCGTCCGGAGGCCGGCGCAGAGCCCAGAGCAAGGGCAAGCAGACAGGAAGGGAGAGATGTGAGCGATTACCAGGGAAGACAGCCAGGCCCCAGGCCCTGGCTGGGTATTTGCAGGGGAAGCCCAAGGAGAGGCAGGGGCGCAGGTCGCTCCAACGTCACTGGGACAATGAGGCCAGGAGAGAACGTGCAGAGAAGAGCAACGTAGGGTTAAACGTGAGAAATGCGGATGTTGTCATGACGTATTTCTCTCTTCATCATGGAAGCAGTCCGTGTTCGCTAAGGGGCGCTTGGAAACTAATCCGGAAACTAAAAGGAAGAAAATCTTACCCCTTATTTCCACCATTCAAACGCCATCACCTTCACCTCTGTTGGGTTCCCCCCCGTCACGTGTAGTTTTTCTTTTCAGTGTATCGGAAGCAGCTTAAGGGAGTGGGAAAAAGGCAGTTTTTTCCTTCGTTTGTTTTTTATTCATTCATTTGAGAAGAAGGAAGAGAGACACACACACATCGATTTTTTGTTCCGCTCATTTACACACTCACTGATTATTTCCCGCACGTGCCTGACCGGGGATGGAGCCCGCCACCTGGGCGCACGGGGATGTGCTGCAGCCTCCTGAACGAGCCAGCCCGGGCTGGACGTGCAGTTTTTAACATCAGAGAGATGGGATAAAATTATGGCTTTGTCACTTTTTCAGGGAACACGTATTGCGCTCTCATGGTAGCCCATGTTTCCTCCGCATTAATTCATGTAATCCTCATGAAGTCCTCTTTTGCAAACGAGGAGACTGAGGCACACCAAGAGTAGGCGGCAGAAAAGAGAATTAAACCCAGCAGCCTGAGTGTGAAGCCCACGAGCTCAACCCCTGTACAGGCTTGCCTCCCACTCTTTGTGCGTGAACCTGAACAAGCCAGTAAACTTCTCTGCAAAGTGCAAATTATTCTCAGAGTTGTCTGAGCCTTAGCAATTACGTACGTCAAGTCTCTCGACGAATGGCGGCTGCTCACCACTGGAAAATAAGTTTTTTTTTCCGTCAGGTTGAATCTGAGGTTGGACCTTGCTCCTAAACTCAGAATTCCAAGCGCCGAAAAGCCCACCGAGGCGATGGAACTGGCCTGCCAGGATACCAGTCCCCGCCTTGCCACCTAATTGCCACGTGACTGCACAAGTCAGTTCATCTGTCTGACCCGTCTGCTCGTCTGTAAAACGGAGATAAAAATAGTGCCTACTTTCTTGGTTTGCGTATATGGGGCAACACGTGGGAAGTGCTGAGGAACAGAATCTGGGCACTGTCAGTTGGGCCCGAGACAAGCAGGTTTTCTGGTAATGTTGTGTCCAACGGATGTCATATAAATTGCGGTGATGTAAGGAGATATTCTCCTGTGTTAGGCCTCTCAAGCATAATGTGCGGGGGGGGGGGGGGGGGGGAGGCCGGAATCACATCACACAACCCTTTCTTCCCAGTAACTGCACAATCGCTTCCGGCATTGCCAGCGTGTCAATCACTGATTACCCTCTGTCCGCCGCCAGGGGCTTCGGGAAAAGCTCAGAAAACTCCAGAGAAAGGGAGTCTCACCCTTCTGTGGGCCAATTATGTGGGCTGGGAGATGTCGCAGTTCAGCCAGAAAACTGACAGAATGGTTGGCTACAAGACCTGGCAGGTAAAACTGTTCCAGAGAAATTAGGAAGAATGTTCTCATGGTGTGTGTGTTTGGGAGGTGGGGGCGGGGGGTGTTAAGTGACATGGAAATGTGTGAAGTCTCTTTTTTGGGAAGATCGTTAATAGGATCAATCTTGCTCGTAAGGAGTGGTTTTTAAGCAAAATCCCCCGGCTGGTGTAGCTCAGTGGATTGAGCGCGGGGCCTGTGAACCAAAGGATGGCGGTTCGATTCCCAGTCAGGGCACATGCCTGGGTTGCAGGCCAATTCCTCGCAAGGGACGCATGAGAGGCAACCACACATTGATGTTTCTCTCCCTCTCTCCTTCCCTTCCCCAATAAATAAAATGTTTTTTTTTTTTTTTTCTTTTAAAGAAGGATTCTTCATTCAGAGAAAAGCAATGAGTATGGCTTCAAGGAACCCACGGCTCTGCAAAGCTACTCCGCTGCGTTGGTGAGCTGGAACCTCTAGCTTTCAAGGGCGGCACTGCACTGGAAGAGAGTGGCCAACTCCAGAGCGGGGCACCCCTCAGTGCGGCGGGAGGGAAGTCGCCCGTGCCTCCCGGCGGCAGGAGGAGGGTTTCCCGGCCGGAGACACAGGCGCAGCCGCACAGCCTCTCGGACCTCTAACGCCACCAGATGTAAACTGCTTCTCGGGGGCTGGCGACCATGGCAAAGCGCGTTGCGTCGGGCTTTCCCCATTTCCCCACCGCCAGCCTGAGACTAGGCCCGGCCCCGAATGGGAGCCGGGAAGCAGCCTTCCCCGAGCGCCCCATCCCGGAGCGCCCGTCTTCCTCCCTGGCGCGTCGTTGGCGCGTCTGGACCTTCAGGGACCCGGGTGCTGTGCTGGGGCGCGGGCGCCCCCGCGAGCTGGACTCGGTGGAGTCGGCGCAGAGCAGCGGCCTCCAGGGGTGCGGCCGGGGGCAGGGCGTCCGTGGCCGCGGGGGAGGACGCGGGGATCCCGGGGCCGCGGGGCAGCTGCTCCCGCGGCTGGGCTGGGAAGCGCGGACCCAAGCGCCAGGTGCGTGGGCCGGGCGGGCGCGCTGGGGTTAATGCCCGCCCCGCCCCGCCCCGACCGCGCTGACTCAGTTTCGCCAGAAACTAGGGGGTGGAGATGGCGGACCAGCAGCACACCCCGCACCTGAGCGGAAACGGCCGCTGGGGCAGCGCAGGAAGCCGGGACCGGAACCTCAACAGCCCGGGCCCCACCCCACTCACCTGCGCAGGTAACCGCGGCCCCGGAGGCGGAGCGGACTCGGGGTATGTTTGGCCCTTTGTTCCGCGCTCGTCCGTGCGTCCGGGTACGTGACCTCCTTAGCAGTCCCTCGGGCCGTGGGTCTGGCGGCCTGGTCTCCCGGGGTGCTCCGTGCTCCCCAGCCCTCCCCTTCGCTTCCTCTGCGCCGGCCCGCCCCCCTTGCAGTCTCCCCGGCCGATCCGGTTCCCTCGCTGATCCAGTGCGCCTCCTGCTCTGTCTCCTCCCCTCTCTCAGGTTGCAAGCACCCTCGGAGCCCGGACCCCAGCTCTGTGAAGGTGACCCCCGTGGACAGGAGGGCGACGGGCCCTGGGCGGAAGATGGCTGGCGCCCCCCTCTCCCAGGCCCGCATCCCGGCGGTCGCCGTGTGGCTCCTGTGCGCTCTCGGCCTCCCGGGCGCTGCCGCCGGGCCGCCGCCCACGCCCCCCGCGCAGCCGGATGGAGCAGCCTGCTTGGACCGCTTTACCCCCGGGGTGCCCGCTTTTGTACTGGACACCGAAGCCTCGGTCAGCAACGGGGCCACCTTCCTGGGCTCCCCCACCGTGCGCCGCGGCCGGGACTGCGTGCGCGCCTGCTGCACCACCCAGAACTGCAACTTGGCGCTGGTGGAGCGGCAGCCGGCCGGCGGGGAGGACGCCGTAGCCGCCTGCTTCCTCATCGACTGCCTCTACGGGCAGAACTTTGTGTGCAAGTTTGCGCCCAGGGAGGGCTTTGTCAACTACCTCACCAGGGAGGTTTACCGCTCCTACCGCGAGCTGCGGACGCAGGGCTTTGGAGGTAAGGCGGTGGTGCGGGGATGGATGGATTTGGGGAGACTCAGAAAAGGGCGGATCTAGGGAGTCCTGGAAGAGTCGAGCTTCCGCAGGGGGCCAAGAGTCCCAGTCCACCCCAAATTCTCCTTAGAAGTAGGCGGCGTGAACCGTAAACAAACGACAGGCTAGAGGAGTGAGGCGGGGTGACCTCCTAAAGCCCAGACTTGCTCCTGAATTCAGGGTGCTGTTGAGTGGGTTGGTGCCCTGGGATGTGTGTATGGGGTGGAGGAACCACCTTCCCTGGACTTCTGGCCCTGAAACGCTGAGTCAGAGAGTGAGCTGTCCGGAGGCCGCCAGGCGAGTAGCAGGTACCCTCTGGGCCAGCCACCCGCCCTGGCCGAGCAGCCTTCGAGGCACCTTGAGGCCCTGTCAAATGAGCCTAGTGGAGTGTCTCCTCCTCCACCGGTGGACTTGGGACTGGTTTAGCGTCTCTGCACCCCTCCCCCCACCTCCTGGCCCTCTCTGGCCGGGGAAAGCTGCGGGACCCCAGAGACTAAAGAACGACTCCAGTCCGGCGGCGTTGACCCAAAAGGGGAGGGGATGCTGTTGTGGGCACAGTAGCCAGAGGCTCTGGGGTGGGGGTGCGAAGGACTGCTGGGTGAGTCAGTTCACCAGTATGTATACCTGGTAGGGGAGGGATGTCAGGTGTGTCCGGGCAGGTGTGTGCGTGCGAGCCAGGCAGAGCTTTCTCCCTGCTTTTGTTTACTTCGGTGGATAAGAGCAAAGTGGGGGTCAGGGCTCCTCCTCTTTCCTCCTGGGACTGGACTGAGCAATTAGCTGGGATCAGGGCTCCTCCAGAACCCTTCATTCCGCATTCCCTCCACCGGCTGTTCTGGCCAGGCGGGGCTCCAGGGCAGGGATGGGCCTACACTGATAACCTCGGTTAGCTCTTCTGATTGCTGGGCGATTCTGCCTCTGGCGGAGGCCTCCTGATAACCGGCTCTGAAAGGGGGCACGATTTACTAGTCATCCCACTTCTCAGATTAGGAAACTGACTCTCATGTTGCACGCGTGGTAGACCTGGGACTCAACCCTAGGCAGGACCTCCAAAGGTCCTGCGCTGTTTGCCACACGCAAGACCACCTTTCTGGAAGAAACCTGTCTCTGAGCCAGAGGCTGGGGAGCCCAAGGGCCAGGACCGGGCTGGGGCTGAGTCCACCAGGGGTGGTCTCATTTCTAGAGAGTGGAGAAGTGACTGTCCTCTCCAGCCCTTTTCCGGACTAGTCTCTCTCCTGGGGTAAGGACCCACGCTTCTCCCTGTTCCTTCCAGGAGCTCTCCTGGGTGACTGGGATGGGGATTCCAGGAGGGAGCACCATCTCCGGGCCAGGCTGGGTCACCGAATCTCACAGGGCCAGGGCCTGAGCCTGTTCCACAGGAAGTAGCAGGCAGTGTAGGTGGTGAGGACTCTCATTGACTTGAGCCCAGCTCCCGACCAGTGCCTGAAACTCTGGGCTCTGGTCAGGGAGCTGAGCTGGATGGGCCACCAGCCTTCCCGACTGCAAACCTTCCCACCCCCAGCCTGGCCTGCTGAGCGCAAGACTGGATGGGGTGGGGATCTCCTGGGCACTTAGGAAGCTGGGTAGGGCAGGGACTCAGTGTGAGCTCCGGGCCATTTCATTGTGCTGAGAGCCACAGAAGCTGTATGGTGTGAAGGCATCCATGCTCAGGTGAGTCCCCTAGAGAGGCTGGAGGGGGGGTGAGAGCAGGATAAAGCCATCATGTGAGGCAAGGTGGGCAGGTGCTTGGGGCTTCTAACCCTTTGATTCTTGTATTAGGGAGAGAAATCCTTCCCAGGGTGGGCGGGTTTGCTCTCCTTTCCCTGCCTGTAGCCAGGCCAGTTCAGTCCGGATTCCTGCGGCCTCCTGAGCACTTTGCTCCTTCCTCATTTCCTACGTTCCCCCCCTTTCCGTTGGAGGAGTGGCTTGTGAGGTGATGTCTGCATTTGCCTGGAGATGTCCCGGGGCCTGGCAGCTGGGGGAGGAGCTGTCTTTATCGCCACTCTGGCCCTTTGCTCTCCTGGGGTGGGAAGAAGGGAGTGGCTGGACAGGTCATCTGCCTCTTGCTCCTGAGCACTGGGGCCTGGAGATGGCCAGGGTCGACCAGGTGCGTGGGGGTGGGCGTCGCTAATCTGGCACAAAGTCTGACGCCCCACTCTGCCTGTTCGGTAGACTGCCCAGTGGTCTGTGTTCGTTCCCCTTTTTCGTAGCCGATCATCACAGTCAGGAGGGCCGAACGGACTCCTCGCAGCTCACCGCCCCTTTCGCTTTGAGTCACAGAGGTCGCCTCAGGGCTGGCCCCTCCTGGCCTCTCCGGTATCTCCAGCCAAGCTACTGGGCTGGGGGGTGGTTCCAGGCAAACATTTCCCTTTCCTGCTCTCCCCGTTTTATTCCCCCTCGGCCCCTGGACACCGGAGTCCCTGTTCTCATTCCTGTGGACCTCTGCCCGGTCTGACATGTTTCTCTACGTAATCACTCCCCTCCCACCACTGTGCTGCCGCCGTGGGTCCCGTCTTCTCACCTGTCTGCGGTCACCCTCCGTGACTCCCTGCTGTATCTGCTTTCTCCGCCTGATCAAGGAGGAGTCCTGCGACTCAGCCGCCGGCCAGCTGTTGTGATTTCTTTGCCTTCTCTTTCTCTGAATTCTCTCGTGCATTGGACGTGCACTCCGTGGGGCCTCCGTGGGGCCTCCGTGGAGGGCGGTTCGGTAGCATGCACCCAAGCTGTGAATGCATGTTACCATGATGCAGCTCTGCTTGCAGGGATCCGCGAGGCGGCTGTACTCACCCTCGTGTGGAGCAGGGTACCAGCCACCCGTCCACCGGGGCATCGTTTGTAACAGCGAAGAGTGGGAAAGATCATGGTGTCTGCCCGCACATCCTATAACCGGATACCGTGCTTATGTTTTAACAATAATCATAAGCCCCGAGGCAGCACGGTCTCGCCGTTAGAAAAGAAGGAAGGACGGGAAGGAGGGAGGAAGCGAGGGAAAACTAAATCGAGAGGAGACTAGTGGACTGGTTAAATAAGTTGCAAATTATGATGTATTTATGCAGTGAGTAATAGGCAACCAAAAAGGAAAAAGAAATGAAACTCTTTACATTGCTGTGGAATTAGTTTCAAGATGATATTATTCTGAGAAAAACAAGAGGAACTTGTATGCTTGTGAGCCCAGTACTATCTGTTGACAGTCACACACACACACACACACACACGCACGCACGCACACACACACACACTACTAAAGAGTAGACGCCTCTGAGAAGAGGAACCTGGGGGTTAAGAAGAAGGGGGAGCTTAATTCTCACCACCCTTTTGCACTTTGTGGCTCGGTGGATTGTGTGCTGGCCTGCAAACCAAAGGGTTGCCGGTTCGATTCCCAGTCAGGGCACATGCCTCCTTGCAGGCCAGGTCCCCAGTTGGGAGCATGAGAGAGGCAACCACACATGGATGCTTCTCTCCCTCCCTTCCCCTCTCTCCAAAAATAAATAAATCTTCAGAAAAAATACAAAACACCCCCAGATTGTAAACGTAGTCCAAATTACACCTCTAAGCAGAAGGGTGGCCTGCAGCATGGTATTTTGGAGAGCCAATGAGCTCTGGAGTCAGAGTAGGGTTCAAATCCCAGCTCTGCCGTGTAGAAACTCATGGGCCCTGGGCAAGTCACTGAACTTCTCTGGTGCCAGTCTCCTCCTCCGGAAGGAGGGATGAGAACTCAGTTGTGGCAGGGTGTGGAGGAAGATGGGTAACGGGGACCAGGGGTGACCAAGCTTTCTGTGGAGTTTCAAACAGTAAATATTTTGGGCTCTGTTGTAAGGTGAAAGCAGCATCCACAACATGTAACTGAATGGGAGAGTCTGATTTGGACACAAACTTGAATTCTGTGTACTTTTCACCTGTCACAAACTAGTATTCTCTTGATTTTTTTCAACCCTTTGAAAATACACTGCATGGTGGGCCTGATTTGGTCTGCGGGTCTCGTTTGCCTACCCATGGTGCAGATGCCGAGGGTCAGTACACAGCATGGTGCTGAGTGTACATCCAACAAGTGGCAGCTTTGTTAATAATTATGGCTCTAGCCCTGGCTGGTGTGGCTCAGTGGATTGAGCACCAGCCTGCAAACTGAAAGGTCGCCGGTTCTATTCCTGGTCAAGGCGCATGGCTGGGTTGTGAGCCAGGCTCCCAGCTGGGGGCCTGTGAGAGGCAACTGGACTGGTTGGTCGATGTCTCTCACACATCGATGTTTCTCTCCCTTTCTTTCTCAACTCTCCCCTCTCTAAAAATAAGGAAATAGCCCTGGCTGGTGTAGCTGAGTGGATTGAGCGTGGGCCTATGAACCAAAGGATTGCGGTTCGATTCCCAGTCAGGGCACATGCCTGGGTTGTGGGCCAGTTCCTGGCGGGGGACGCACGAGAGGCAACCATACATGGATGTTTCTCTCCCTCTCTCTCCTTCCCTTCCCCTGTAAAGATAAATAAATAAAATGTTTTTAAAAAGATTTCTTTAAAAAAATAAATAAATAAAAATAAGGAAATAAAATCTTAAAAAAAAAAATAGCGAGGACTCCGGATGCGTTTCCAGGCCTGGCCTCTCTGGAGTGCCCACCGTACACCTGCCCTCTGGATGGTGCTGCCTCCCCCTGTGACGGGCCCCCCGCGTCCCCTCTAGACCCGGTCTCCCTTCTGCCTGTTCCCTGCCGCCTCTCTGGTTCCCAGCACCCGTCGGGCTGCGGCGTCTGCCCAGCGTTGCTGCTCATGTCCTCCTCTCCATCCCCTCGGCCGCCCCTTCGTCCAGAGCACCCCCCCCCCCGACCCGCTGCACCGGTCCACTCTCCTTGCTCCTTGCTCCACAGAAGCCGTTCCAGACAGATGGTAAGCAGCTGTTGCCTGGAGCTCGGGAGTGGCCCTGCTGCCCAGGCCCTTGGCCCCTGCCTGAGCGCGCCCGGGCTCCGACCCTGCGGCTAGAAGGCCGATGTCTGCTGCAGCCAGGGCTTCCGGGACTCGGCACCCCTCTCACGGCCCATCCGTGCCCTTCCCGTCCCACCGGTTGTTAAACATTTGGATGTCGCCGCTGCCGTGCCCACGTGCCCTGGCCCAGCAATCAGGGCACTGCGAGGCCTGCCCAGGCCAGCTGCGCTCCTGAATTTCACCAAACCAGCCTTGAAAACCCCCAGCTCCTCGCTTGGGCCCCTCACGGTTCCTGGTGTCATCATCACCGCAGCCAAATAAAAACAAAAATGAAAGAATAAAGAAACCATCTCTCCCTTTCCCAGAAAATCTTTCCTTACCCTTCTCGTCTTCCAGAGGCTCTCCCGTCCGTGAACGCCCATCCGCTCCCCTGTCCCGCACGGGGGCTGGGGATCACGTCCCGGGCTGGGGCTTTTCTCCCCTGTGGCTCCCGGGGGTTGGGTCTTATCTGCGAAACTGGACCGTAATCCCCTCACGGGCCGTCCTCGTCCTCCGGCCGCTGCGATGAGTGACTGCACACTGAGGGGCTGAGACAACAGAAATAAATGTATTGTCTCCCAGTTGTGGAGGCCGGGAGCCCGAGATCAAGGTGTCAGCCAGGCCGTGCTCCCTCTGCCAGCCCTAGAGGGGGTCGGCCTTGGCGCCTTCCAGTTTCTGGTGGCCCCAGGGCTTGGCTTGTGGCTGCCTGACTCCACTCTCTGCCTCCGTCTTCACACGGCCTTTTTTCCCTGCACTCTGTTCTTCTCTTCTGTCTTTTTTTATTTTTTTAAGATTTTGTTTTATCTTTAGAGGGGAAGGGAAGGAGAGAGGGAGAGAAACATCAATGTGTGGTTGCCTCTCTTGCGTCCCCTGCTAGGAACCGGCCTGCAACCCAGGCATGTGCCCTGACCGGGGATCGAACCTCGATCCCTTGGTTCCCAGGCCGGCGCTCAATCCACTGAGCTACACCAGCCAGGGCTGTGTATTTCTTTATAAAGACATTTGTCATTGCATTTAGCTGAGTCAGGATGATCTCATGTGGAAACACTTAACTTGGTGACTTCCGCAAAGACCCTTTTTCCAAATAGGTTCACCTGCGTGAGGTCTGGGGGTTAGACATGGACTCACGTTTTGGGGGACCACCGTTCAACCCACTACAGGCAGGGATCCTGCTGTGAGGTCGTCTCTCTCTCCAGCCCCTAACCGGAGACCGGGGAAGCCTCGACTCAGGCACTGTCAGGTTGAGGGAGGGTGTGGCTCCCTCGGGCCCTCTCATATCTGCGGGCAGAGTCTGTCTGAGGTGGCAGGGGCACCCTCTTCCTGTGGCCAGTCACCCGGGGACATCATGACTGGCCACGTTGCCTCCTGGGGACTCTGTGCTTAGGTCTCTATCAGCAGCAGCTGGGCAGCAGAAAGAGAGGGTGATGGGTGTTAATTCCATAGGTACTTATTTGGCTTTTCAAAAGTATTATTTAATTTTTTTAAAGCAGTTAGCACAACACCTACTTATTGTAGAAGAGAAGAATAAGCTTCTCCCTAAAGTAGATACACTTTTTGCCTAAACCGGATCAGGTGGCACATGCTGTACGGGAATTTGTTTCAGAAAGTGAGTCTTGCAACTTAAAAAGGTCTTTAATATACCAAAGACATAATATGTATAAACAGAGAGCAAGAAGATGATTTAGTTGTAGGTTCCCGCCTATGCCCCATGCTCGCTGCCAAGTTCTAGGTTGGTCTAGGTGCGGCCCAGGCCAGCTCCCTGCCCCCCCCCCCCCCCGGAGAGATCCGGTCCATTCAGCGAGAGTTGACCTTACCTCTCCTTCCCCCCCCCCCAGGGTCCCGGTCCCCCGTGCTCTGGGCAGGCATAGACTTGAAGGTACAGCCCCAGGAACCCCTGGTGCTGAAGGGTGTGGAGAATACAGATTGGCGTCTACTGCAGGGTGACCCGGATGTCAGGGTAGAGGTGAGACGCTGGTCCGGCTCCCTGGCCCCACCTCCGCTCTGTTCTCCCTGGGGGGTCGTGTGGCCGGGAGGGCCTAGGGTAGCTCCCCGGGCATCAGGGAATCCCAGCCTAATAGCCTCTCCTACGTGCAGAGGAATGATTCGGACCGGGTGGAGCTGTGGGGACTCAAGGAAGGCACCTACCTGTTCCAGCTGACGTTAGCCAGCTCAAACCAGCCAGAGAGCACGGCCAACATCACCGTCACCGTTCTCTCCGCCAGGCAGACAGAAGGTGAGGGCTTTGGGGAGGCAGCGTCTGGAGCCACGCCCCTGTGTCGTTGGCCCCGTGGGCCACCTCACAAGCTTCCCTCCCCACAGATTATTGCCTTGTAACCAAAAAGGTGGGCCGCTGCCGTGGTTCCTTCCCGCGCTGGTACTACGACCCTAAGGAACAGATCTGCAAGAGTTTTGTCTATGGAGGTTGCTCGGGCAACAAGAACAATTACCTTCGGGAGGAAGAGTGCAAGCTAGCTTGCTTCGACGTGAAAGGTGGGCGTTTGCGCGGCCGCTTCAGGGGCTCAGGTGAACCTTCCCCCCCAGGGTGGGCGGTTTCCCTTCAGCGGTCAGGGAGGTGGGCGTGAGCGCCCCAGACTCCCAGGGCCCCTCTCCCCCATCAGCTCCTCCCTGCTGGGGCCTGGCCCTGTCTCGCCTCACCTCTGTTTTCTCTTTCCTAGGCGCCTCCAAGGAAAGGCATCAGACAGGTGGGCTTTGCTCCTTTCCCTATTCCCCTCACCCCTGCCACATCTCCAGCCCAGATCCCGTCCGTGCCCTTGACCGGGCTGCTTTTGCCCAGCCCGTGCCTGCCCTCATGGTGTGCGGAAGGACCGTAAGCTCCCCACCCCTTGCAACCTGCATCCTCCTCTCGGGACCTGCCCGGTTTGCGACCAGAAGAGTTCAGGCGGGGCCGGTGGGGAGAGGGGACGCCTCACGAGTCTGTGCTGGGGCAGAGAGGGCCAGGCAGATGAGGGACCCTTGGTGCTCGCTGGCCTCTGCTGGAGCATGACCCCCCCCCCCCCGCTTCACCCCCATCCAGTGTGCTCTGGTACCTGTCACCCCACTGAGTTCCACTGCAGCGACGGCTGCTGCATCGACAGCTTTTTGGAGTGTGACGGCACGCCTGACTGCCCCGACGCCTCCGACGAGGCCGCCTGCGAGCAATGTGAGGCCCGGGGGGGCTGCGGGGTGGCGGGCAGCAGAGGGGGAGGCCCTGACCATCCGCCCTGCACCCCTGGGAGGCTGTTGTCGGGCCCGTGCCTCTGATCTGTCGTCTTCGCAGACACCAGAGGCTTTGAGGAGCTCCAGAACTTCCACTTCCCCAGTGACAAAGGTGAGACCCCCCCCCAGGCCCTCTGGGCGAGGGCAGATTCAGGCCCTGCCTTCCCCACCCATGCCCTCAGCCTGCTGGTAGGGCCTGCTGCGTGTGCCAGGCCGTGGGCAGAAAGAGCCAGGGCAGGCCCCCCGCTCTCTTCTGGGGCTCTGCTTCCCAAGCAGAGTCAGCCTTCGAACACCTTCAGAAATTTAGCCGTGAGCGTATCACTGAGATGGCATCTACTGAATATTGTTTTATTAATTGATTACTCTTTTTTTTTTTAAAGCACTTTATTTATTTATCTTTAGAGGGGAAGGGAAGAAGGGAAGGAGGGAGAGAAATATCAATGTGTGGTTGCCTCTCATGTGTCCCTTACCAGGAACTGGCCTGCAACCCAGGCATGTGCTCTGACTGGGAATCGAACCGCGATCCTTTGGTTCACAGTTCACAGGCCCGTGCTCAATCCACTGAGCTACACAAGCCAGGGCTATTGATTTACTTTTAGAGAGAGGGGAAGGGAGGGGGGGAGAGAGGGAGAGAGACATCAGTGTGAGAGAGATACATCATCGATCATCAGTTGCCTCTTGCACGCCCCCAGCTGGGGACCTGGCCTGCTACCCAGGCACGTACCCTGACCAGGAATGGAACCAGTGACCTTTCGGCTCGCAGGCCAGCACCCAAATCCACTGAGCCACACCAGCCAGGGCATTCTCTTGTTCAAAGATAGATCATGCAGTGCAGGAGAGAAAACCAAGGCTTTGACACGGTCAGAAAAGCTGGGAAAAGTTTGGGGAAGAAATAGTTGGGTGAGCCAGGGCGGTTTACGCCTGCACCTAAGAACGCTGTTCAAGGTTTGTCTTCATTGCTTCCGGCAACGCTGCAGACGGGCCAGGTGTTCCTGGAGCCCCGAGCCCTGCACCCCGAGTCACAGACTTCCTCAGTGTGGTGCGGGTTGGGGGCTGGCGGGCAGCGACCGCGGGGAGCCTGCTAGGTGGCAGCAGGAAGGCCCCATCAAGGACTTTCTCACCCCTTTGCCTGCATCTCACCCCCCAGGGCACTGCGTGGACCTGCCGGACACGGGCATCTGCAAGGAGAGCATCCCTCGCTGGTACTACAACCCCTTCACTGAACACTGCGCCCGCTTTACCTATGGTGGTTGTTATGGCAACAAGAACAACTTTGAAGAGGAGCAGCAGTGCCTTGAGTCCTGTCATGGCATCTCCAGTGAGCAGGGTGTCGGAGGGGGTGGAAGATGGGACGGGACAGGCACAGAGAGAGCAGGCTGCTCTGTCCCGAAGCCTGGGCTGGTCACGCTGAGTCCTCAGAGCGCCTGAAATGGGTGGGGGTGGCAGAGGATGGCAGCGGGGAGCTTGGGGCACCGGGAAGGAGCTGAGCGCCAGCGCTTAGTACTGACTTGTCTTCCCCCGTCATCTTGTAGAGAAGGATGTGTTTGGTCTGCGGCGGGAAAGCCCCATTCCCAGCGCAGGTAAGCCCTGGACTGCCCTGCTGCCGGCAAGTAGTATCAGCTCTCGGACCGACTCCGGGCGATTGGCTGTGACTGCCTAACTCCATGCCGAGAAGGATCGGGGGGCTGGCCGGAGGGCAGAGTCACAGGCGGCAGTGATGCCTGCCATGGCAGGGAGGGCAAGCCCAGCCGAGTGGGTGCTGGACGTTTGCCGTCGGTCCCAGGCCGGCTCCGAGCTGGCTGCCCGTGGAGCAGCCTGGCGCTGAGAGCCGAGGCCCGGCAGAATGCGTCTCACTGAGCACCCAGCCGATAGAGCCGTTCGGCCGCTCGCCTGCTGGTGGTCCTTCCGCATCGGGCATCCGTTTGGCTTGATCTTTCCGGTACAGAGCCGGGGAGCGGAGCGCGTCCCAGCTCCTCTTCACTCTACCCTTCCTCCCCTAGGCTCCGTGGAGATGACCGTTGCCGTGTTCCTGGTCGCCTGCATCGTGGTGGTGGTAGCCATCCTTGGGTACTGCTTCTTCAAGAACCAGAGAAAGAGTGTCCACAGATACCACCACGGCCACCGCCACCCCCCACCCCCGACCCCCGCTAGCTCCACGGTCTCCACCACCGAGGACACGGAGCACCTGGTCTATAACCACACCACCCGGCCCTTCTGAGCCTGGGGCTGCCTCGGCCCTTGGGCCTAGGGCTCTCGCGGGCTCTCGCCAGCTCTCCTCCGGCCCTGCACCTCCTTACCAAGGGGGCCTAGACTGGGAAAGACTTTGGGACCAGACCCCTCCTGCCCATTTCCCAGGCCTCTCTGCCTCGCCTCGGAGGCCAGGGCTCTAGTCCCTCTCCGAGACGTCTCAGCTAAGCTCAGGCCGCTCGTTCCTGAGAAAACTCCTGCGTCTGAGAGGAGCCGAGCAGCTCTGAGCCAGGAGTTCTACTTCTAGATGGACCTGCCTTGCCTAGGATTTAGGAGGAAGTTGGAGGTTTGTTTCCTGCTCAAAGCTGTCTGCCCCGCACCGTGATGTGGTGTCGGGAAGGGGGCCGGGCAGTGTCGGCAGCTGGGGGCCCCACCCCTGACCTCCAGAGCTGCCCCCCCTGCTCTGCACAGCCCAGAGCTGGGGTAAGGACCTCCCTGTGTATTTTGCGCTGTACAGAGTTGTATTGTCTATTTAATGCTGTGGAGGTGGGCGAGGGACCTACGGGACATGGCTCTCTGGTCTCTGCTACGTCTTCCCCTGCCCCCAGGAATGAGCCCCAGCCCGGCCCGGCCCGTGGAGCCGGAGCTGCTGTGTCCTCCCTGCACTCCCAGGACCCGCCGGCCCCCACTTCCCATAGGCCCCGGCCCACCCACAGTGGAATAAAATGGTTTGTCCTGTGAGGCTTCTGCCTCTGCTCTGTGGGCCAGGGGAGAGACCCAGCTTCAGGGGGGCAGATGTGACTGCCCAGTCCAACCGGTTCAGGCTTTAGCCACCCTGTTCAGCAGGTTTTCCCACCCTTCCCGAAACTGCCCCAGCCCCTGAGGGTGGAGGGAAGTGCCAGGTTTGACCACCAGACGGGAGGGGCGAGAGGGCCACAGGAGCAGGGGCACGGGGGCGCCGCCATGCTTCTTCGTGGCCGGGGCAGGTCTTCCCTACGATGTGTCGCTGAGGACAGGAAATACGGGCGAACAGGCCTGAGCCCTGGTTCTTATCTTCACTCCCTTTGGTGTGGGGGTAGGGACAGGGGTCCCATGTGGCCCAGGTCGCCACTGTCCCCACCCACAGAAGTTGTGGCTTCCCGGGAGTAGCTGCCCCCCCAGGCTCTGAACTCCTGCCCAGGGGCCTTTGATTGAGGTGCTGCACTCCGCCCACACCCCTCTCTGAGCCACATCTTGGCGCAAAAAGAAAAATCATCCATTGAGTCAGCAAATAATTGAGCTCCTCCGCACTAGGGACTGCCCGTCATTAGAAATTTGGTCTTGTCAAGATGGGCCGGGGCTTTGCCCGTCCCTCGTCACTGCCTCGGCGTACAACCCTGCGGTGAGGGCACCACCGTTTCCATTTACAGGTGAGGAAGCTGGCAGCGAAGCTCTCCCAGTCTTGGAGCTGGTAGAGGAAGACTGGGTTTGGGCCCCCTAATCATGGCCCCAGAGTCTAGTCTCATAGTGCTGTACAGGAAAACCAGATGGCAGTGTGAGAGGTCGGGGGCTGGTTTTAAACAGCTGAAGCGTAACCCAGGTGGATATGCGTGAGTCATGAGTATACACTCAGTGAGTTAACTGCACACGCCCAGAAGGCACACACCCAGCTCACCTAGAAGCAGAGGGTCCTAGCACCCCAGGAGGGGCCTCCTTTTGATGGGTAACTGTCATACCTCTGTTTTTTTGTGCCTGTTGTCCTCAGCCTGGCCCACCTCCCTGCTTCTCATCTTTTACCCTGAACTCAAGGTCTTATTCCTGAAACCCTCCTGCACACACCCAAGTGGGTGTCATCCCTGCTTCTCCCCGCCCCCCCCCCACCGCCGCCCCATGGCCACTAACAGCGACCTGAGCACAGAGCACCCCCTTTTCCTTTCCATTTACTTACCTGTCTTTCTGCGGGGACACGGTTGGCTTCTGAGCCACCTCTGGGTCTCCCCATGCTCCATAACCTTAGTAAATGGTAGCGTTTTGCTAAATGTTGAATAGAGGGCAAGGGATTGGGCTTGTTACCTTGTTTTGACTCTTCCCATGTTATGGGGGCTGCATTTTATGTTCACTGGTTTTAGAGACACAGGGAGGAAGAGAGAAACATTGGCTTGTTGCCTCCCCCTGCTTCTTGACCAGGGACCAAACCCACAAACCTAGGCATGCACCCTGACCGGGAATTGAACCCGGAACCTGGTGCATGGGAAGTGCTCCAAACATCTGAGCCGGCTGGGCCAGGGCAGGGCACTTCGTTTTTGCTTCCTAATCTACCAGCCGCTCGTCCATCCTTGCTCCCTCTTTTGGTCCCTTCGCCACCGCCAGTCGTTAGTCAACTTCCATCCACTTCGGTTCCCTAAAAGCATTTCCAGGGCTGAGGAGGTGACTGCCTCCTGAAATTCTGTGTCCCAACGCCTAGAACAGTGACCAAAGCAGAACAAGTGCTTAATAAATTTGGACCGAAGGAAGCCTCCTCCCCTCAGGGAGGGGTAAAAGATGAAGTGAGACCACGCCTGGCAAAGCACAGTGAAAGCATCCCGGGTGAAAGTCGCCTGGATGGAGGGAGGGCACCGCTGGGTCGGTCACCCACGGAGGCTGGACGTGGGATCGCGCAGCAGCCACTAGGGGGCGCGCTCGCGGCTGCTGGGCGCTGCGTTCTTTGCGGCGAGGGTTTGAGCAGAGGACACAGTCTCGTGGCAGGTGGCAGGTGTGAAGCGACGAAAATTGACGTGCCGCCCCTGTTCCCCTGGAGTTACACTCTGGAATGAAGGCAGAGAGGATGCAGATACTGTAACGCAACAACCTAATTCCCAAATCGCTCCTTAACCTCTGACTTCCCCCCCGCTGTCCTCTGCCCATCCACACCCGAATACCCCTTCCCAGAACCTCATACCTCCATTCCTTTGCCCCGGCAGTTGCCTCTACCTCGGATCCCTCCTTTTCCCTGGAAAGCTCCCATTTACACCCATCCAGCTCAAAAAGCCTTCCCAGTTTCTCCAAGCAGAACTCACCGCTGCCCTTCATTCTGTCGCACGCAGCTCTGCTGGGTGCACACGGCCTGGTATATGTCTCTCCTACGTGGGTGGGATGCCTCAGGGCAGGGATGGAGTCTTACTTATTTCAGCATCGGCCATGCTTGTAGATTTGAGGGACCTGGCGAGTGACTGTTGAGGAAAGCAGAGGCTGGTCAGACCCTGGAGGTTCGCAGAGGAGGCATAGAATAAGATGACCCAGCAGGTGTGGCAGTTCCAGGCAAAACAAAATCATGGTGCGCGGCAGCGGGGCAGCGGGGCAGCGGGGCTCCTGGCTGTAGTTTCACTTGGGGGCAAGCAAGCTGCTCAGTGTGGCTCAAGCACTGAGCGGGCAAGCCAGGGGGTTGGTGGGTGCAGGCTGGGCACTGGGGGATTTGAGCAGGGGAAGGAGTGACCTAAACCCAGACCGAAGAAGTGGACAGGTAAGCCAGCCATTGTGCTAGGGGTGGAGCCACAGGGAGAGGGAGGCAGCCACACCCGGGAAGCAGGGCGGGGTGACCTAAGTGTCCTACGAGGCAGATGTAAAATCCAGCTGAAAGTGTGCTCTTGCACTCGGCAGTCACGCTGGGGCCTAGACAGGGCTTTCTTTCTAGTTACCAACGTTTAGAGTCCGGAAACTTCATTTTAAAAAGCCATTTCCAGCTTCTTGTGAACACTTGGGGGACTGGCGACCCAGAACCCCCATTTCTGCAGCAATGCAGGTGCCAAATTTGGGTTCTCGAGCTGGGCAGGCGCTAACCTGTCCACAGCCCCCACCCAACCTGCCGCTCCCAGGCATTCACCGTTGGGTCTCCCAACATCTTATCCTTGAAACCCATCCTGCCTTCCCCATATCAAGGAGTTTGCACAAAAACCTATTTGTCCTCACAGTGCAAGTAAACACTGGCAAAAACTGGATTGCTTCTCCCAAACCCATCCCTGCCCCCTTAAACAAATTGCTCTCTCTGAGGAGTGGTTTACCCGATTGCACGAGATCACTCCCTTCCCCACCCAGCCACAACTAGACTAAAGCCTGGGAAGGCAATTTTCAGCCCCCCCCCCACCCCGCCCGGAGGGGTTCTGATCAATAGCGCTGCCGGGAAACCCCAAACCCGGAGGCTCAGCTTCAGCCCAGGTGGTGGCCCAGACAGAGAGCCTGTCGGTCCTCCCCGCCGCCGCCGTGGTTCCTAGGGGTTCTGTTGGTGGAGCCCAAACCCTGGAAGATGAAAGAAATAAACGGACAGGCCCCTTGTCATGGAACTTAAAAAAAAAAAAAAGGCTATGTGTCTACAACAACAAAACAAACAAAACCGGGGGTGTTTGCCCAATGTCCGCAGTGTTCTCTCTCGTGGTTCAATGGCAGGTGGTCTTCATTGTCTTCTTTTTTGTCACCCTGCATTTTCTGAATTTTCTATGATGAATGTCTATTGCTTTTGTAATAAAAAGTTGTTTCTTGAAAACCGTGTCCCGATGTGTTTTAGGAAGAGACGAGTCATCCGTCCATGGAGCTCCGGGATGGGATAGCACAGTGGGGGGCTGGAAAAGAAGAGAGCGCTCCGGAGATCTGGGGAGGGGAGACGCGCTCAGACTTGGTAACTGGACTGCGACGGCTGAGAGCCTGTGGCGGCGGGGCCTCCAGGTTTTCTGCCCTGGACGTCTGAATGAGTAGCAGCGTCACCAACACGAACAGGGACAAACTGGGGAGAAGCTTCGGGAGAACCAGGCACAAGGGGAGGGGCCATCAAGCACCAGATGAAGACTGGTTATATCGACTTCATAGTCGGTAGCTTACTTTTCGTTTGCTTAGGCCTTGCCTTACTGAGGGAGAATTTAAAGGCAGCTTAAGCCCTGGCTGGGGTGGCTCAGTGAGTTGAGTGCCGACCTGGGAACCAAAGGGTTGCTGGTTGGATTCCCAGTCAGGGCACATGCCTGGGTTTCGGGCCAGGTACCCAGTAGGGGGTGTGTGAGAGGCAACCACACATTGATGTTTCCCTCTCTAAAAATAAATGAATAATATATATTTTTTTAAATAAAGAGGCAGCTCTGGCTGCTGTGGCTCAGTGGATTGAGCTCAGGTTGCGAACCAAGGGGTCACCAGTAGATTACCTGAAGTCAGGGCACATGCCTGGGTTGCAGGCCAAGTCCCTCGCACGGGGTGCTCAAGAGGCAACCACACATTGATGTTTCTCTCCCTCTCTTCCTCCTTCTCTTCTACTCTGTCTAAAGATGAATAAATAAAACCTTAAAAAAATTCAGCTTATGCCTTGGCTGCTGTAGCTCAGTGGATTGAGTGCAGGCCTGCCAACGAAAGGGTTGCTGGTTCAATTCCCAGTCAGGGCACATGCCTGGGTTGCAGGCCAGGTCCTCAGTAGAGGGTGCGCAAGAGGCAACCACATGTTGATGTTTCACTTCCCCTCTTTCTCCCTCCCCCTTCTCTCTAAAAATAAATAAAAATCTTATTGCTAAAAAGGCAGCTTAAAAGGAACTATAAATTATGACATAACATGAGTATAATATTGGACAAAAAAAAAGAGCAGGAAGGAACATAAAATGGGGCTAGGAACAAAACAGAAACATGAATTTTGTAGTCTCTGGGCCGTCCACTTAGCTGCGAGTGTTCCAGTTGTGCGCACCCTGGGGGGGCCCAAACACTCTCCAGGTGAGGGGTCTGGGCTCGCTGGAGAGGATCAAGCTCCTGGATTTGGGTGTAAGCCACATGAGAGGGAACCTGAGGGGCGGGGCGGTTCAGACGTGAGGACAGAGCCTCATCTAGCTGACCCACTAACTCACTGGCAGTTGTCTTCCCAGTAGATTGTTTCTGACCCACGAACCCTCTTTTGCATGATCCCCTTTGCGATCAGTTTATAACCTTGGGGTAATCAAGCTGATCAGAGTTAGTCGCTGGTCCCCAGAGGTGATCCATAGAAGTCTATGAAAAGTAAAGGACTTGGACTGGATGACAAGATCTTTCCTATCCCCAAACTATGATGTTGACCTCTGGTTGCAGGCTCTAGGGCCCCTGAGTGCGTAGCTGGGGGAGGCCGTCAGAGCCAAGTTATTGAGGTCCAGAGCGGGGCGGTGACCGGCACAATGTCACACAGCCAGTGGTTGGGGACAGAGCTGGGCCTGGAGGCCAGCATTCCTGAGCCCCAAACTTTGCTCTGCTATCTCATCTCCAGACGACCAGACTCCCAGCTTTGGTTTCTGTCCTTTCTCTGGAAACCAGACAAAGGAGCCAGAAGCCAGGCCAAGAAGCTGTCAGGGCTGGTCCCAAGCCCCAGGAGGCTGGGAACCCAAGGTCCACACCCATGTAAACAGGCCAGCACTGATATTTCTTACTTGGCTCTCGGTAGCTTCCTCTACATCAGTTCCCCAGTATTATCTTGCTTATCCCTGCAGGTCCCCTGTGAGCCAGGGAGGGGCAGAGAGTATTAGCTCCACTTCACAAATAGGAGAAACTCAGACAAGGAGGAAGGAAGTAATTTACCCAAAGTCACCCAGCAGGTCAGAGATGGGGATGGAACGGGTGGCCCGTGGGAGACTGAGGGGTCAGCAGAGCACACGGCCTATCAGGCAGGGGCAGGCTGGTGCCTTAGGTACAAAAATGCACACATTTCAGGGCTCCAGGGGCTCTTGTGTTCCCCAGGAGAGCGATCCTGCCGTCCCTGGAGGGAGACCTCGGGAACAAGCGTGGCTTGCTCCCCAACAACTGGTGTAGGGCGCTAGGCAAGGAGAGGGATGGGCGGAGGCAGCCAAACATGGCCGCAGAGAAAGCAGGTCGGAGGGAGAAAGCGGTCATGGGCCAGGCAACCGAAAGTGAGGTCTGTGCTGCCCGCTTTTCTCCCAGCTTCAGGTGGCCCCAGGAACCCCGACGCCCGAACTGGGCCCAAAGGCTCCCCGACTGCCCCTCACTACCAAGGGGCCGGGGAGTCATCTGGACACCTGGGAACGGAGGCAGATTGGCAGGTGAGGGTCACGGAGGCCATGCAGTTGGTGACAATGACTGGCTCTGCCTCCTGAAGGGGTTATGAGTAGGGTGACCACCCGCCTGTGGTATTAATAGAGCTCCCACTCAATTTCAGAAATACCCTGAGCCTGACAATGAGTCCTGTGGTCATCCACGTCATGGGGCAAATCCTACGGTCGGCGGAGAAAGACTTGAGAGCATCCCACCAGGAAGGCAGGCCTGAGTCAGGGCTGCCATCTCTCCTCGAATCCCACCTGCAGCCCCGCTTCCCTCTGCCTCACTCCCCAGCCTACAGCTAGTCCGGCCCATAAACCAGGCTTCCCTACCTGGTCCCTCCACTTTTTAAAAGATTTTATTTATTTAAAGGGAGGGAGAAAGAGAGCAAGAGAAGCATCAATGTGTGGTTGCCTCTCGTGCACCCCCAACGGGGAACCTGGCCACCCACAACCCAGGCATGTGCCCTGACTGGGATCGAACCAGCAACCTTCCAGTTTGCGGGCCGGCAGTCAGTCCACTGAACGACACCATCCAGGGAACCAAGCCTGCTGTTTAAGAGAAGCATTTCTAGGGGGCAGACCCTCCACTACGGGGCACACTAAGAAGGGGCCTGGACCCAGGGTCAGGAAACCCAGGGCCAAGGCCCAGCTCTGCCCTCACTGTGTTGGTGTGGCCCTGTGCTTCGGCCTGCTCCTCTGAAAACTGGAGCTAATAAGAGTCATCTGGCCTACTTTGAAGTTCAGCTGTAAGAATAGAAGCTGATAATGGAGGAGATAAGGCTGCTTGAGCATCACTGCAAACAGGGACAAAAAGCAGTGGTTCCCTGGGACAGCCAGCACTGCCCAGGCCCAAGAAGTCACTTCCTGCCGTTGCCACAGGGTGACTAATGGGGCCCCTCCGCTGGCCGAGTTCTGCCGGTGGAGGATCTGGCCCAGGCCCAAGGAGGGCGCTGACAGCAAAGCCGTGCTGGGAGCCGGGCTTCCTGGCAGCCAGGCACAGTGGGCAGGGCTGACCTATGGGAGCCACAGTTACCGCCTGGGGCCTGGGCTGGTTTCAGAAGGGGCCCCGTGCTCCTGACGCGGTCTGCTGTTCGTCTCACTCACTCTCCCAGGCTGGTTCCCAGGAGAACAGGGAGCTTAGGGAGGGTGCGACACCTCTGCCCTGGGCGCCACTCTGCTCCCAGGGGAAAAGCAAGCCAGGCACGGCCCCTTCAGGTGCACATACACGCACACACCAGCCCGGGTCCAACACACACACCCAGCAGAAGATGCACATGGAGACAGATAGCCACACAGGACTGGCCTGGGCAGCCACATAGACACACGGCCCCCCCAAGAAACCAGGCCAAACCCACATGTGCACACACAGACACACAGACTACCAGACCTGCCCCCCCCCACATACACCATCCTGTATAACACACACCCCTCAGGGCAGACAGCGGGATACCCGTACATACATGCACAGAGCTACACACATCTGGGATCAAGGTAGACACCAGCATTTACAGACACAGGTACACAGACTCGCACGGATATGGAGTTACTCAGAATTTGGCACAGAGACAACACCCACCTTAAATACACAAGAGCAAAAACAGGGATACGGAGAAATGTACGTGAACATGAGTATACTCGTATAACGTATACACATCCTGTCATCATTTGGTACGTTTCAAAGACGTACAATCTGCTAGTCATGTTCCAATAGAAAGAGCCTCTCCCCGCCGTCACATGTACGAAGGAACCCGAGCTTCCTCTTCGAGTAACCTGGGATTGTGCTGGGTCCAGTCTCTAAGCCAGAGCTGAAGAACTTTTTTTCTGTAGGTGGTCACCACGCAATGATGGGAAAAAATAATCAACTGTTGAAATAGTCTTATTTATAATAGGAAAAAAAGAAGTTAAACAGCTTAAATGACCCAAGTGGAGATCTAGTTGAAGAAATGATGGTCAGGGTGAAATAGTAAGCAAACATACACTGTGGTTACAGCCTCTGGTTAGAGTTTATAATAACACGAAATAACACGGTCAGAATTTTGAGTGAGCCCTAGTTGGGTGGCTCAGTTGCCGTCCTGTACACCAAACGGTTGTTGGTTCAACCCCCAGTGGGGGTGCGCATGTTTCTCTCTCTCTCCCTCCCTTCCTCTCTCTTTGAAATCAGTAAACATATCCTCCGGTGAGGATTAAAATAAACGTAATGAAAAAAGCAAAAACATGGTATATACAACATGATCATGACAAATATTTCAGAAATATGCATATAACAAAGGACTGGAAGAAAGTTTATCGAAATGTTATTATCTTTGGGACTGAACACTATAAGCACATTGGTAATCTTCTAATCTTTGAATTTTCCAATGTTTCTGAGTATTTATATGGAAAAATAAATATATATATTAAATCCACTAAAGGTTGGTTGTACAGACATTAAAAACAATTTATATCAATAAGGACATATATGAATGTGTACGTAAGAAACAGAATTTTATCTAGTTAGTATAATCAATATTCCCTAAAATTTAGATTCAACGGTGGAGAATGCTAGGGAAAAGAGGCAAGGGAAAGAGAGAGAGAGAGATAAAAACAGTATCGGAAAAGTAGAGAGAGCCCTAGCTGGGCACAGGGCATTGTCCCTACATGCCAAGGTTGTGGGTTTGATCCCCGGTCAAGGTACATACAAGAAAAAACAAATAAATACATAAATAAGTAGAACAACAAATCAATGTCGCTCTCCCCCTTCCCCTTTCTCTCTCTAAACTAATAAATAAAAAATTATTTGCAAAGCATAGATCTGATAAGGGTCTAGTACCCAGAATATACAGAGCTCTTAAAAGTCAACAATAAAGACAATTCAATTCAAAAATGGGCAAAGTGTTAAGAAAGAAAGGAAAAGTAGAGAGAGACCTATTTATAGAGAAAGACAGAGCAGAGCAAGCTGCTGGGTTTGGAACCAGAGGTGAATCCCTCCAGTCTTGAAGATTCTTGGGCCCTGCACTTTATTGGGCCCTTGCAGCAAGCCATACTCTTAGGCCCGTCCCTAGGCTTCCGTGACACACACCTGGGGCTGAACTTGACCCTCAGGATCTCCTCAATGGCTCACTGGGTTGGCTTTTTATCTTAAGCACTTAAAGGCCAGCAGCAAACCTTGTCTGAGCCCAAGACCCTGTGGGGGCATGAATGAGACTTTCTCTGTTTAGCTGGGGAAATACAGCTTGAGTGAGGGACCGAACTGAGTGTCCCCAATGTGCCGAGAGCAGGATGGACACTCACACAGTAAGAGGCAGTTCCTGGAGAAGGGGAGTATTGGAAAATGGTTAGAGAAGAAACAGGCCATGGGGTGGAGGCGCTTTCCAAACTAGAGGATTTGGCGAAAGCAAAGACTTGGAGTCAGAAATTGAGAAATAATTGGGGATCGGGTGTGGGGGTCACGGGGACAGGCTGGCCTGGTCCAGGTTGGTGTCAGAGTTGGGAGGGCCTTGAATGTTGAAACGAGGAGCTGGGAGTTCATTGCTGGTAATGAAAGCTGGTAACAGTCTTGAATCGGGAGGAGCCAGAGGGAAGGCAGCAGGGCTGGAGGGACTGGTGTGGGGAGCGGCAGGGGACAGGGGCGAGATGATGGAGGTGCTGACCAGGCTCAGTAACCCAGCAGGAGAGGAAACTCTGTACCCTGGATGTGCCGGGACCATCAGAGCCTAGGGGGAGAATTGGGGGGCGGCGGTCAGAGGTTACCCGGTTAGGCTTTGCCTCCCAATCCATAGTACATCTCAGGCCCCTTGGAGCAGTTTGGAAAATCTCTAATTCAGAGTCCTGAGTCTTTCAATTGAGGCACAGAGAAGATTTGCCTAAGGTCACAGTTGATGCCAAAGCCCATCTTGAACCCAGGTCTCTGCCCCAGCGTGGGGCGTGTCAGGCGGGCTGAGGTAACAGTGGGCTGCGGAGCTGGAGCCCCAGACCCCTCGGGACCTGACCGAGGCGGCAAGGGCGCAAAGCGCAACAAGGTGGCTGGAGCTCTGGGGGACGGGCCCCGGTGGGGCAAGGGCTGGGCAGACCCGGTGAAAACTAAACGTGGGGCTTATCTGAGGTTTCACTCCACTGGGATTTCTGTCCCTCAGCCAGTCTCTTTTTACACACACACACACACACACACACACACACACACACACACACACACACACAGTACTTCCTACAGAGGGGACTGGGCTGGGATGGGACGGGATGAGTGCTTGCCTGGAACCGCAGCCGCCTCGCAGGCCTCGAGGTGTCCCTTAGGAACACCTGCACAGGAGTGACATCCAGGTACCCAGTTCCAGAGTCTGCAAAGTGCTCTCACAGCCACTCGGTACTAGCGAGTGAGATACTACCTTTCATCTCTGGGCCTCATGGGAAAATGAAGCGTCCCTTCACCCCTCACCCCCACCCCAAGGCGCCCCTTTAAGTTCCTCCCAGCTCCAATCCCAGGGAATAGGGAGCGTCTGCTGGACTCCTGCCCCTCTCAAGGTCCTCACAAAACCCTCATTCCTGCCGGATTTCTGAGACCAGGCTTCTATTTGAATTGTTGACAACCGGTACCTTGACCAGGTCCTTATGCGAATTTTGGGTGCCAAAGCTACAGACCGGGTCCAACCAAGGCCAAGTCCAAGAAGTGTGGCCACTGGTTGAGGTTTGGGCTGCATGGGGCCCCTTTGTGCTCAGGCTGTAAAGCAGGGCGGGGGGTTGGGGGGGGTGGGCAACCCAAGCCCTTGGGCCCTGAGAACTGTTAGAAGGATCAGAGGAGGAGAGTTAGAGGGCTCGGGATTGCCCCAGAGCCTCAGCACTGAGCAAGGTGCTCTAGAAAGGAGGAGGGGAGGGGAGGGGCACCACCCACCTGGTGAGGTCATGGGAAAGCAGCTCTGGCGCTGACACCTGGGGAAACCCGTTTCCAAGCTGCTTCCCACGCTAGCTCTCCTGGGAACCAGCTAAGCCCCAAGCGGGGAGCCCCAAACCTCCCCCCCCCCCCCCCCCCCCCCCCCCCCCCCCCCCCCCCCCCCCCCCCCCCCCCCCCCGCCACCGAGTCCAGTTCCCATCACACTGCCCCACCTTTCGATTTAGCCTCTGTCCTTTGGTACCCAACCAGTCTCTATCCACGCTGTGGAGCCTTGAGGAGGGCTATGAGAGAGCAATGGATTGATCACTCTAGGAAATGACACAAACCATCAGCTTCAGAGACTTAAGTCTTTATTTGCACACTCTGCATTGCCCTACCTTCTAGGGTAGGGACCTTGGAGAAAAAGGGGACCCCCAGCCCCTTCCTCCCTCGGGTTCCAGTTTGCAGCTCCCCCCCTCCTCTGCTGGGCCTTGCATCTCACTTCCTGCCCCTCTCCTGGCCCAGCCAGTTTGGGCAGTGCCTAGGGAGCGGCGAGACCCAGTTCTTCCCAGGGATCAGCCCCGCCCTCCCTGGCCTTGGGGGTTGAGGGCAGCCCAGGTGTCAGCCTTGCTCCTCAGCTGCCCCAGTCCTCTGCTCCCCTTCTCTCTCTTACTCCTTCCCGGCCTCGCTCTCTGATCTGCCTCATCCTCCCAGCTGCCTCCAGGCCCAAGGCCCTAAGGCCTCGCTCTCCGCTCCCTCTCCATCTGTCACTGACTTCCATCTTCACGTACGCAGTCCATCCCACGTTTCCCTAGAACTGTACACCTTCCAGCCGTCCCTGGGCTCTTCCTCACCCCTGTGCCAAGGAGGGGGGACCACTGCAGGGGTCCGAATTCAGACAGCTTGACCTGAGGGCCCATAAGAAACAGGTAACTGGATCTGAAACTGCTTGGAGGTGGCTGACCCTGTTAGGACCATCCCATGAAAATCAAAGTGCGGGGACTTCTCTGTAAGCCCGGACCACAGAAATCCGTTATGGCCTCCCTTCCTCCAGGCCACGGGCTCGCCCTGGCACGAGTGGGCAGGTAGAGGCCCATGTCCCCAGCGTTCAGAAGGGACTGAGTCTCATGGGGTGGCCTGGCCCTGCCAGTAGCCCCCTACCCCAGGCTCCAGGTATCTGTGGCTTTAAGCCTGTTGCTCCCTACTCCGCCACAGCTGTTCAAACAAAGCAGAAGAACTTCTTCCAGCGGCAGCGGGAGAGGGTGCGCACACCTTTGGCGTTCAGTTTCTTCTCCAGCCGGGCTTTGTGCTCAATGGCACTAAGAATGGCCGAGTCAAACACCTCCTTTAAGTTCTTCTGAGTCAAGGCAGAGCACTCAAGGTAGCAGCAGGCCCGGATCTTCTCGGCCAGGCCCTGAGCCTGGGGTTGGGGCACGGGGCCCTCCCGGCCCCCCTGGTCCAGCTGAATCAGGACATTGACATCATCCCTAAGGTCGGCCTGGGTGCCCACCAGCAGCACGGGCGCCTGGGGGTTGTGAGTGCGAATCTCGGGCAGCCATTTCTCTGTGATGTTCTGGAAGGAGCTGGGCTGCACTACGCTGAAGCAGGCCAGGAAGACATCAGTATCCGGGTAGCAGAGGGAGCGAAGGCGGTCAAAGTCTTCCTGGGATGGGAAGGCCAGGTTATTAGCAGGATTATTCCCTATCACAGCACGCGGGAATTCAGGAATTCGCTTTTCACATAGGGTTGGAGACCTGAGACTCATTACCAAAGGCCGAAGGCCTTCTCCGTTCCTGATTCATCTGGGGTCCTCCCAACCTCGACCACCTACGCCCAGGCCAGTAGAGGCCATTCCCAGCTTCTCACCTGTCCCGCCGTATCCCAGAGCTCAATGCGCACAGGGGCTCCATCCACCAGGACTTGCACTGCAGGGGCGGGGAGGAGGAGAGCCTGAGTTAGGAAGGCGTCCTGGGCCCCACCAGGCCTCACGAGCGCCACCTCTGGACCTGGTCCCGCCTCCCTCGCGGGGGGCTCCCCTGCCCTCTTGCCTGCTTGCCAGCCCCAGCCCCGCGGTGCACAACCCCACCCCGCAGCCACACGGCCGCCGGGGCTGCGGAACGTACCGGAGAAGGTGTCCAGCGCCGTGGGTCGGTAGCGCGAGGGGTACCCATTGCAGGTGTAGCTGACGATGAGGCTGCTCTTGCCCACGGCGCCGTCGCCCACCAGCACGCACTTGATGCCCAGTTCTGGGGTTGCGCTGCCCCGCCGCGGGGGAGGGGTCGGGGCCCGGAGCGGAGATGACTCGGCCTCGCTCAGCTCCCGCGGGGGCATGGCCCGCTCGGGGGACTGCCCAGGACCAGGCACTGCTGCGCTGGGAGAAGCCGGTTCCGCTGGCTGCCTCCGACTGAATCTGCCGAGGCCCGGCGCGGCGGCGCCGCTAACCGCCAGTATCCGTGGGGGCCCCGCCCACCTCATCTGCATAGCCCGGGCGGCCCCGCCCCGCCCTCCTCAGGGCACGCCCCCTGCAGTAGCCCCACGCGCCAGGCCAGGCTGTCTCAAACCCTGGGAGGAGGCGAGGCGGGCCAAGAGCTGACGCTCAGAGAATCGCACAGGTACCAGGACAAAGAATCGCCAAAATGAAGCACATCTGGATATTTTGTCAGAGAAACATATGGAGGATTTATCTTTAAGAGAAGGAAGCGAGTTACTGAACACAAAAATGAAGCCAGTTCATATCAAACCTGTTCACATTAAAACAAACCTGACGCATGAATGTACGGGTATTTTTTTAAAGTCTGGATAATAATTTTATTAATTAAAGATGATTTTTACAAATACACGGATCAATGAAGAGGCAGAAGATAAACACAAGCTCCAATTGCACTCCCTTTCCAGGCAGAGCTCTGCTCTGCTGAAGGAACTCAGGGTGTCCGAACGAGCTGGGGAGGGTCTTCAGGGACAGTTCTTCAAGCACGTATTTTTCAAGTCCAAAGAGCCGGTAATGTTATCTTCATCATAATCATCATCCAAAGCACACGCCTGTCTGGGCCACCTGCTGTCCTTACCCTAGAAGAAGGTTACAGGCTGAGACAAGCTTTTGCCGGTGGCCTAGGCAGGCAGGTCACCGGAAGAGCAAGTGAGGAGGAGACTGATGTTCGTTTCACCTCTGGTGCAGCCACACCACCAAGTGGCATCAGGCCCAGAACCCTTTCTCTGAACTCCAAGGCAGTCTTTCATCTCAGTCTATACAAAAATCATTCGAAACACGTCATTCATGAGTTTCTGCAAGGAGCGTGTTGGGAAGGGAAGAAGGCAATGAATATTTAAAAAAAGAAATGATCCTATTTCTCAAATAGCCTGTAGTATAAGAACCCACAAATCCAAATCTCTGAATCTCTTGGAAAAAGTCTCAGAATCCCTGGTTTCCTTCCTTCCTTCCTTCCTTCCTTCCTTCCTTCCTTCCTTCCTTCCTTCCTTCCCTTCTCCTCCTCCTTCTTCTTTAAATTGAAAGTCGAGAACAATAGCTGGAACGTTGCTGCTTTAACCATTAAAATCTTGCTTGTGGGGCAATGGTAGAATCCCCTTATCCACTTCTGTATCACCATGCCTACATCCTGTACCTCCTATGTCCAAACGTCTGGGGATGCTAATAATTCTTGTAGGTCCCAAAGACTTCTCAGCCACATCCACACACATTTATTCATCTAGCAAGTGAAAGAGGCCCCAAGGTATTGCCTTGCCATTGTATCCCGCAGAAGATCTCAAAAACGGTTCTTTTTGGTCTCCTGAAAAGGGAGGCAAGAATGGGGATTTGAACACCAAGGAGACCTGTCACTGTATTCCTAGTTCTTGACCTCATTTGCTGTGTGACTCCTGAGACATCACTACATCCATCTCCGTGCTGTAAAATGACAGGTGAAGCGTCTTTATTTCTGGAAGCCCTTCTGGTACTAGCAATCTGTAATTCAGGGAACCTAAGCAAGTCACCCCAGCCCAGGCGTCTGGACAAAATTATCACACACACACACACAGGCTCTTCTTCACAGTGCTCTTGTCCTTTTACCCAGGTTTTAGTTTAATTGTAGCTGTAAATTTAAGGGTAATCCTGTTTTAATCCTTTCTGCAAGGAGGAGGAGTATAAATAATACACAAATGGGGGGTGGTATCTGCTGGGCATGGGTAAAAGCCCTGACTTGGCCCGAGACAGGCCATTCATCTCTAGCCCCATGGGTGGGGACACTTTCTGACCTAGGTCCCTCTGTCTGAACTGGTTTAGGGACAGCCTTGTCCGAAAGAGAGGGAGGGAGGAGACAACCTGGGGGAGCTGGTGAGTCACCTATTTCTCAGCTAAGGACTTGCAATTCTTGCTGCTGCTGCTGGGAAAAATCACCTCCTAAGGGTGGGTTGAGTCTTATTTCTGCCCACCTGTCAGATCACCTGTCCCAACTGCCAGCCAGACAACACATTTGCTAAGATTTAAACTTGCCCCTGACATGCTCCTTGGAGGAATGGTTAATTCTAGCGCTGCGGCAGGAAATATACAAGATGAGCCTGGCGCATTTGATAGTCCCAGAAAGGAAGGAAGTGCTAGGCAAACAAAACAACAGGAAGATGGACATGCAACAGAGGGACAGGGGAGCCAACTGAAGGAGCTTCCTAAGGCCAAATCTGAAACAATGTGAGCAACAAAATAAAGGATTATTGGGTTACAGCCCAAAGTATAAAATAAATATCCACAGGTGTATTCTGATGTAAGTGATCAAACGTATAAAACGGGGGATAATAGCCACACTACCCATGGAGAATTCCAAATAATGCACGTAGATACTCTACCCTCCAGGAGATTAAACCCCCCGCTCCTTCAGGGGGAGCTGTGCATAGTGACTTCGTCCAAAGAAGATGGTATGAAGTGATGGGGGGAAAGTGAGTAACTTTACAGTGGAGAATCCTGAACACTCAGCCAGGTGATCAAAATTAAGATTGACATCAGTTAAGTCCAGTAAATAGTAGGCATCCGTGATATGATATGATGTGATGGCATTTTTATCTGCGGTCTTCCTCACAGGAAGAAGGATCCCCAATCTACTAAGAAAAACATCAGAGAAGTTTTGGTTGAGAGACGTTCTACAAAACGGCGGCCCAGCACTCTTTGAAACTGTCCAAGGCCACCAAAAACGTGGAAAGTCTGAACAACTGTCATGGTCGAGGGAAGCCTAAGGGGCATGACGACTAAATGTGCTGTGTGCCCGGTGGGTCCTGGAACAGAAAGAGGAACAAGGAATTCTGGATAAAATCTGAACTTTAGTGAATAACAGTGGATCGATGCCGGTTCATTAATTGTGACAAATGTCCCATATTAATGTAAGATGATCCTCATGGGGGAACCTGCGTGTGAGATACATGGGGCTCTCTTATTCTCGATTTTTCTGCGAATCTAAACTGTTCAAAAATAGTTTATTAAACAAGAACAACAACAAAAGAAAACAAACAAACAACAACAACAACAAAAAAACCTAAAACGTGGCCCTGACATGGAATCCTGGCAGGAATAACATTTTTGTTTCAGAAACGTCCAGCACAGCCCCAGCTGGTGCGACTCTGTGGACTGAGTGCAGGCCAGAGAACAGAAAGGTCACTGGTTCAATGCCAGGTCAGGGCCCTGTGCCTGGGTTGCAGGCCAGGTCCCCAGTTGGGGGCATGCGAGAGGCAACCAATTGAGGTATTTCTCGCCCATCAGTGTTTCTCTCCTCTTTTTCCCTCACTTCCCCTCTCTCTATAAATAAATAAATAAATAAACAAATAAATAAAATCCTTTAAAAACGACCCAACACAGTTGGAGTGGGCTCTAGCCCTATGAAAGGGCTTTATTTGCCCTGTCTCATAAGAACCCAAGTGAGATTGCTGGGCAGGGAGGGGTGAGTGTACCGGCCCCCAGAGGAGTCAGGGGACTCGCCCTGAGATCGAAGAACTAGTATGTGGCAGTCCCAGATTCAGCAGTCCACAGGTCCACCCTCCGGCGTGGTCACATTCTTAGGCGTTTCTGTTAATCCCTTATCTTATTCAAAATTACTGCTTACCTTGGGATACCTTCGGCCAAAACTCAACTGGACTCAGTAAGAATAAACCAGGAGAAATCCGCCGCTACCACCGCCACCATTTTCTTGCTGCTGACAAGGGGGTTCACAGAAGCAACATCAGCACTGAGGCAGCGCTTACACGGAGTCCCACCCAGGGGCTCCTTGTGAGTGAAATGCACCTCAAGCAGTCTTTTCCCATCTGGTACTCCACTCCAAGGCCCCCAGACCACCAGGTCTGCTGCTCAGAACAGCCCCAGACTCAGGTGAGCCGGTTAGGAAGCTTTGGAATAAAAACAGGATGCAAGGAAAAAAATTATACTTAATACTTAATTTCTTTGTCAATCATATACATCAATAAAGCTGGGGGGGAAAGCCACTCATTTACCAACACACTAATGACAACAATACTACAATAATCAGACCGCACACCTCGGGAGGTTCCGGTTAAATGGGGTTCCAGAGGTTTTCTCTAGTCCGCGTGCCTGTGTCCTGGGGGCAGTTGGTGGCAAACTCAGCAGCCTGGGCTGGGCTTGTGCCTCTCTTGTGCCTCTGGGACAGGAGCTCACCAGCCAGCACTCTGGCCCCAAGGTCCCCGCCCCTCCACGTCGACCTCCCATCCCAAGGCTCAGGCTGCCTCCTGCGCTTCTGATCTGCCCTGACCCGCCTCCCACACTCAGCCCTAGCCTCAACTCCTCCCGGCCTTTCTCTCCATCCAGTTGATCCCAGCTACTAACGGCCCCTGGGACCTCTTTTCCCTGCCCAGACCTTGCATTCAAGCCCTGGCTGGAATTTTCAAAACACCTGCAGGAGTGGCCGCCCGCAAATGTTCATCTAAAAGGACTCCCCCTTGTTTCAGTACGTGAGTCCCCCTCCTAGTTCTTTACTTCTGACAATGGTAGCGTAATTCTCTGGAGCCCGTGAACTGGAAAGACTGGCGCCTGAATAGTCCCCAAACCTCACCATGCACTTGGACCCCTTTCTCTCCTTTCTCCTTGGTCCTTTCGTTGAAGTAGTACCCGGCTTCTCTCTTCCTTTAGGTCCCCTTTGCCACGATAATCGCCTCGTATCTGCCTCTCTGACTTTGTTTTCTTCATTTCTAGTGCACCCAAGCTCCCTAGGGCAGTGAATTTATCCTGCCCCTCTTGCACCCAAAAACCCACAGTGAGTCCCTGGCAGCCACAGACAGAGGGGGTAAAGCCTCTGCCCGGACCTCACATCCTCTAGTTAGAGAGCCCCCCGCATAGGGTAAGCGGCCACTGAAAATGATCCTTCAGGGAATTTTCAAGGACATGAGAAAATATTAAAAGGTAATGTTAAATAATGCAGAATTATATAACAGTTTGAGCCCAAGTATTTTAAAAAGTGTGCACCTAGACTAAAAGAGAGTTCTATAAGAAAGACACATACAAAATGTGAGTCATGACCACTAAGCGAGAAGCTTGTTTTGCCTGACAAGGAATGAGCATTCAGCACATTAGCTATTAGTACTAAATTGCTTATTAGCATTTTCTCCTTTTTCGGCAATAAACATGTTACTTTTGGGGAAAAAATGGTACTGGAATTTTAAAAATATGTTTATTGTATATTTAGGGAAAAAAAGAAAATGCACGAATGTGTCAACAATGGTTACCTCTGGCAGGATTATGAGTGGTTTGTCCTCATTCGGTTGTTCCGTGAGGTTTTTCACTGTGGCAAGTGCTGAGCACACAGTGAGCCACACAGGGCTCATCTGCTCCCCAACTTTGCTCTGCCTGACATCAACCCCCTCTCTGCGAGCTCCCCGTTTCACTGGTTCTGAGAATGTTCCGTGTTGGCCGTGTGCGCACCTCGTACTGCACTTAGACGGTAAGTAGCTAGAAGAGAGGAAGGGACTTGTAAAACCGCAAGCGCTTACCGCCCCGCTCTGGTGGTGTCCCACGGCAGGGGCTTATTCGCTACCTGTGCAACGAGTGAGTGAACGGAGGAACGGCGAGGCATGGTCGGCCAAAGGGCGGAAAGGCTGGTGGGTAGCCCCACCTTCCCTGATGCCATGTGTGCTTGTCCAAATGGCCAAGCCCTGGGCCCAACCAAACCCTTAAATGCTTTTCCCCAAAGACTGGTTCCCGCCGTCCAAAGCCTCCTCTTGAACAGAAGCTGGGGCCTGATGCCACTGTGACCCGTTCGAGACCCCAGGGTTAACCCTAGAGCATCGATGATGGTCATGACCATGACAAACATCAGCAGTTTTACAAAAAGAGCCCCCAGTAAGCAAGTATTCAATTCATACTGACATCACTCCGAATTCTCTTCCCGGCATTGCTTATATATATAAACTCACACTTTGCATAGTTGCAATCAGGGATATCGGTTATTTAGCAACTGGCATGGCCTCAGAAAGATACTGATCTTGTGCTAGAGCAGCTTTTATTAGGCGTCTGGTGTGCTCGACATTAACTCTTGCAGGGGTGTCCAACCCATGGCCCGTGGGCTGCCTGTGGCCCGGATGACGGTGAATGTAGCACAGCACAAAAATCGTTTATTTACGTAAAACACGATGAGGTTTGGTTGGTGGTTGGTTGGTTGGTTGGTGATCATGTGTCACAATGTATGTAACATGTGGCCCAAGACAACTCATCTTCCAGTGTGGCCCGGAGACGCCAAAGGCTGGACACCCTAGTGGCTGTATTCTGCGGAGGAATGACAGGGACAGGCTCAGGGAAGTGGATATTTCAACAACCGGTGCGGCCACACAGGCACGAGCCCGCTGAACTTCGCCTGCCTGGCTGGGTCCGCGGTGAGTGTGGATCCCGCACAGGAGGCTTGGGAACAACCTGAAGAAACAGCAGGAATCGGGCCCAGGGGGAAAGGAGAGAGTGCGGTCCATTTTGGAGCTAAAAGTAGCTCAGCCTGACTCAGGGAGGGAGTGGGAGAATGAACCGGAAAGGGAGGCAGGGGCCGGGTCCAGGTTACAGCCTCTCTTTGCCTTTGGGTTTACGTCCCTGGGGGCCAGCTAGCTCAGCCCAGGGCGAGCAGGACGAATGGTGTCCCAGGAAGCAGAACTTCAAGTGCTAAACCCAGGAGGGCTGCTCACCCTAAGTCCTCATACACTTCTTTTCGCTCCCGTGAATAACCCCAGCCTGCTCTTCAGAAAGACCACAGCCCTCGAAACTAGAAACAGCAGGATTTTCCAAGCCAGCGTGAAGTCAGCTTTCACTATTGTTTTGTGCAAGTACTTATCTGAAAGGTACTAGTTTTTGTTCATATTTAAGTTTATATAAAGCTAGTATTTCTAAATCCAATTCCTTTCCCCTCCTTTGTCTCAAATTAAAATTTTGCCAACAAGATACAAGTTAGCTTTCCCTGGTCAGGTTGCTCAGTGGTTGGAGCATCATCCTGTACACCGAAAGGTTGCAGGTTCAATTCCTGGTGAGGGCACATATCAAGGCTGTGGGTTCGATTCCAGTCGGGAGGACGTGGATGGGAGGCAACTGATTGATGTTTCTCTCTTTCCCTCAAATAAGTAAATATATCCTTGGGTAAAGATTTAGAGAGAGAGAGAGAGAGAGAGAGAGAGAGAGAGAGAATTTAGCTTGATAGTCTCTGGGACCAAGCACCTGGATTGGTACCCAGCTGTGTCACTCACCAGCTGTTGTTCTCTGGGCCTCAGTTGCCTGGTCTGTAAAAAGGGCTTAAAATAGTACGTACCTCAGAGAACGTTCTCTGGTGCTCGCACATAGAGAGTGCTCTGCAAGGGTGAACTATTACTACAATTACCTCCCTCTTGGGTCAGGGCAAGTTTTTTCAGACAAAGTCAAGGCCCTGCCTGAGAGTGAACAACGCAAATTCACCAGGTCATGTAAGGCCCACAATTTTGTCTTGTGTGATTCAGATAGGCAGAACAAAAAGGAACTAGCATTCATTCAAGTCATCATCCTAATATACTGGTATTGTCATTGTGTTTATTTTATAGATGAGGGAAAAAAAAAACAGCTTCATTGAGTACTTGCCTGAAGCCTCATGGGTAAGAGAGGCAGGATCTCAGAGCCCAGATTTTTGTTGATCTAAAAACACCCTCTTTCAGTCCTCCCTTTAAGAATTATGGGCTACAAAGCAGGTTACCTGTTGTTTTATTATCTTTTGCCTTATATACACTAATTACCATTCTGACATTTGGTCAGAGATCTTTTTAAAATTTGGCGTTGTAATCCATTTTATTGAGAGATTATTTATGTTCATGATGCAGCCATTTTAACTGCATAGTTCAGTGAGTGTCGACCATGTGTCCACCTGGCGCTGACATGTCGTCACCACCACCGCTATCAACATACAAAACATTTCCATCTCCCCTGAAATGGTCCTGGCCCTGGCTGGGTAGCTCAGTTGATTAGAACGTCATCCCCATCTGCCAAGGTTACGGATGGATCCCTGATCAGGGCGCATACAAGAATCAACCAACTAATGCATAAGTAAGGGGAACAACATGCCCTGGCTGCTGTGGTTCCGTGGATTGAGGGTTGACCTGCAAACCAAAGGGTCGCCGGTTCAATTCCCAGTCAGGGCGCATGCCTGGGTTGCAGGCCAGGTCCCCAGTAGGGGGCGTGCAAGAGGCAACCACACATCGATGTTTCTCTCCCTCTCTGTCTCCCTCCCTTCCCTGCTCTAAAAATAAGTAAATAAAATCTTTTTAAAAAACATTCATGTACAGATCTTCCTGGGGACATATGTTTTCTTTCTCTTGGGTAAATATCTAGGTATGGAGTTGCTGGGTCATAAAGTAAATGCATGTTAATGGTTGTACTCGTTCACATTCCCACCAACAAGAAGTTTCAGATGCTCCACGGCCTCGCAGCACTTGGTACTCGTACTCCTTTTAAACATGCTGGATTTTATTGTTGCTGCTATTGCTTTCAAATACAAAAATCTTACCACTTTAAAAGTGGCAAAACAGTTTCTGCAAGACACCATTTTGGGTGAGTATATAGGCAAATTTAATTCGGACGTATGCAGTGTGACATAGTATAACCATGTGAATGCATATCAACATGTCAAGTCATGCATTCATTCAACAGACACTCCCCAAGCCCCTACAGCATGTCAGGTCTTAGGATCTAAAAGTTTGCAGGCAGGATGAGGGCTGGTTGTTAGATTTTATGGGGTTTCACATCAATCAGAGGACGTTCCCTGGCTTAGGCATCTCTTGCCTGAGGCCTCGCAGGTAAGAGAGAGCCAGGATCTTGGAGCCCAGGTCTACCCTAGACTAAGGAACCCGTAAGAAGCATAGCGACTGGCTACGAGGCAGTGCTCTGAATGCCATTATTTCCTGGGCACTGTCCCCAAATCTCTCTAAGTGGGCTGGCTTTCAGAGTCCCGGAATGTTGGCGATGGTCACAGCTGAGGAAAGTTGAGGGTGGCAATGGAGGAGGAGAGGAGCTGAGTGGCCAGGCGACTTGCCCAACGGCAGCGTCTGGTTAAGTGTGATTCCATGTTCTGAAAAGGGGGCCTGGAGAGGTTGCGTGGAGGGGGTGGAGGGGCCAGCCAAGGCCAGCCTGGGAGAGGCTGCTGCAGAGGGGGTGCTGGTGCAAAGCATGGATCCCACCAAGACACCCACGCTCCCTAAAAGAAGTTTATGAAACTATACCAAATACTAAAAAAAACTTTTCATCTTAAGACCAAATAGTCGCAAAGGATATTGCTTCTCGTGTACTGTTAATATTGATGTTTAAATAAAACTACTCCTTTGCTTTTAAACGTGTACATTGGATTCTCAATATTAAAGCAATCTGATATTCTCCATCATCCATTAAAAAAACCTGTGGACAAGCTCCTCTCTAACGGTTGGAGATTTTACATTATTTATTTTCTCTTTCAGTGTTTCCAATCTTTCCGTAATGCATGCTATGCTTGAAAGTGTTTACTGATATCTTATCCTGGTTATTTTTAATTCGCATATATATCTTTTAAAATATTATACTGTTACATTTCTTGTTGTTGCAAGGCTCTGGGTTTTTATTTCGCTCACCACCTGGCCCCAGGTGGGTCTGAATTCACTGCCTCACGTGGTGGGGGATGCGCCTCTTTCTCAGGCATCAGGCGGCTTGTAGAGAATCAGCGTGACTTAGCTGTCCTAGGCTCCCAGCTCCTCGGAGTCAGGGCTGCCCCTGGTGGCATTAGCTACCCCAGGCTGGGGGAAGGGAAGAATGGAGGCAGAGTCCTCCAGGTCTTGACATTGTTTTCTTTTGACTTAAGTTACTATAATATTATCCAAATGATCAAAACATAAATACATGACACATTTTCACGAGAATACACAGAAAAAGTAAAATTATATTAGACATACATCTCTTGATGACATGCATAGGATTTTTTTTTGTTTTTATTTTCAATTAGTTCATGCATTTGTGGATAGAATGCTTAACTCAAAGAAAGTTCAGCATCCGTTCTCTTCTTACATGTTTTTTGTTTTGTATTGATATAAATGTACAGAAGCTTTGCTCCCATAAATCACTAGACGGGAATGAGAGGAGGTTTCTCATAGCAATGGAGTTGGAGTATTTGACCCCCCTTCAAAGTCACATGCCAAAAATGTTAGTCACTTTTTTGCAGTTAGCTAAAACCTGCTTAGGTTCTCAAATTGCATTCCAGCTAAAGAACTAGACACCATTTGATGCTTAAAGGACTTGTTATCTAGTCTTCATTGTCTGTGGGGACACCAGCAGTAAGGCCAGTGGTCTCTCTGCAAATTTGCTTGCCCGGAAGCAATGCTCTGTGGTGTATAAGGGGTGTTTCACCATCCAAGTTGCTGAGTGGTCTACTTTCTTTTCTTTGAAGAGAAAGTGGGGGACGCAGAAGGGAACCTACCCCTGGAACCTTCTCTTGCTGGTTCCTTTCAGAAGAGAGTCGAGGGAAGCCGAGGCTCTGGACACCAATTCCCTTACAACCGTTTGGGTTATTATGTCCCTTGGGATGTGGGAACCCTAGTTTTGAGGACTGCAGACCTCAGGATGCTTTGATTTCTTACCTAGACAAGTGTCCTCTTCCCTGCTGCCCAATGGCATCACTGGGTGCAAAGCATGGATACAACCCTGGAAGGTGGCGGGAAAGAAGGGAGCGGGCCAGGCCACCAACCGCCTTGCCTGGAGCTTTGCCATCTGCTCCGTGGGGGAAGAGATCAAAGTAACAGGGAGTGAGGTGGGCTTGTTGAGAACTGAGGAGGTTCCGACAGGTCTGAAACCAAACAGGGAAGAGAACAGACTTACGACCTCTTGTAAAGAGTTGCGAAGAGGCTGAGTGAGCCAAGAGACTTCCTCCTTCCTTCAGCATATTTTATTTTTAAAAGATACTTTATTTGTTTACTTTTAGACAGAGGGAAAGGGAAGGAGAAAGAGAGGGAGAGGAACATCAGTGTATGGTTGCCTCTTGTGCGTCCCGTAATGGGAGCTACCCTGCAACCCAGGCATGTGCCCTGACTGGGAATCGAGCCGGTGACCCTTTGGTTCGCAGGCCTGTGCTCAATCCACTGAGCTACACCAGCCAGGGCTCCTTCAGCATATTTTAACAGAAGCCAACAATGTGCCAGGCCCTGTCACAGGATGGGATGTATAAGACACCTGTTCCTGCTCTCAATGAACAGTCAACCCAGGGAGGTACAGGAGGGCGGGGGAAGAAGGGAAGTGGGAGGAGAAAGAACAGGGAGAGGGGAAGAGGAAAGAGGGAAAGCGAGAAAGGGAAGGGGGGGTATCAGGCAATTGTAATGCAGGGCAGTCATTATATGGGGTAACCAGCACAGGGGGCTCAGGGAGAACCAAGGAGGGGCCCTGATCCTGGCTGGAGGAGGAGTATTAGGAAAGCCAGTCCAGAGAGGACAAAGCCCCAGGAATAAATTCTCAAGCATCTGGACGAGTGGGCGCATTCTGGGAATATCCTTAGATCAGCACTGAGAGATAAGAACAGACCCAGTGGAGTTTGGGGATGAGGCAAAGAACTGCTCGGTTTCCTTAATAAGTTTTGTGGTTCTATGTTAAAATGTATGTACAAAAGAAAAAAAGAAAAAAGAAAATGTATATACATATGTTGTGATGATTAAAAATTAAATTTTAGGGACTTCCTTTTAAGATGGAGGGGTAGGTGGTCATGCTTTGCCTCCTCGCACAACCATAGAAAGAAGTACAACCAGGTGTCAAAGACAAATAACAACCAGAACCATCGGAAAATAAGCTGTACGGAAGTCTGACAACCAAGGATTTAAAGAAGCCACCTTCGTCCAGAAGGGTAGGAGGGGCGGAGTTGCAGAGCAGGGGTGTAGAGGATGCGGTGAGGTGTGCAGAAGCGATGGCAGAGGCAGAACAAGCAGTTCACCTGTGGTGGATACAAATCACGAGGGATACCTTGGGAGTCAGCGATCCCGGCCCTAGGCCAGATGACACGGCCCAGAGTCCCAGCACCAGGAAGATAAATCCCCATCACCCCTGGCTGTGAAAACCAGTGAGGGTTGGGGCAGTGGAAGAAACTGCTGGATTTTCACCACTTAAAGGGCCTGCATGGACTTAGAACATACGCAAACCCCAGGGGTGGCTGGAAGGGCACCAGTCACCTATGGGAGGTGGGTGGAAGCAGGGATGGTGCCCATTAGGCCTCCAGAAGTCAGGCAGCAGCACTGACCCCTCCTTAGCTGCCCCCCCTCCCGGCCACACCCACAGAGCCACAAAGCAGTGAAGCCGGTTGCCCTGCCCTGGCGATCACCTAAGGCTCCACCCACACAAGTTACAGGTGCCTTTTCTATGTAGGCCACGCTACTAAGACGGGAAGTAAAAGCAGCTCTACCCCCTACCTAGTACACAGAAACAAACACAGGGAGGCTGCCAAACTGAGGAGGCAAAGAAATACGGCCCAAATGAAAGGAAAGAACAAAGCAAAAGAACTCAATTGGAGATAGCCAACCTATCAGATGCAGAGTCAAAACACTGGTGATCAGGATGCTCACAGAACTTATTGAGTATGGCAATAACATAAAGGAAGAAGTGAAGGATGCCCTAAGTGAAGAGAACCAACAGTGAAGGGAAGAAAGCCAGGATTCAAATCAACAATTTGGGCAAAAAGAATAAATAAACATTCAACCAGAACAGAAAGAAGAAACAAGAATTTTAAAAAATGAGGAGAGCCTTAGGAACCAATGGGACAACTTTAAACGTACCAATGTACGTTTAAAATCATAGAATCATAGGGGTGCCAGAAGAAGAGAAAGAGCAAGAAATGGAAAAAATTATTTGAAAAAATAATGAAAGAAAATTTTCCTACTCTGGTGAAGGAAATAGACATACAAGTCCAGGAAGCACAGAGTCCCAAACAAGTTGGACCCAAAGAGGACAACACCAAAACACATCATAATTAAAATGCCAAAGGTTAAAGATAGAGAACACTTTTTTAAAAGATTTTATTTATTTTTTTAGAGAGAGGAGAAGGGAAGGAGGAAGAGAGGGAGAGAAACATCAATGTGTGGTTGCCTCTCCTGGGTCCTCCACCGAGAGGGTCCCCCATTGAGGACCTGGCCTGGAACCCAGGCATGTGCCCTGATGGGGAATCAAACCAGCAATCCTTTGGTTCACAGCCGGTACTCAATCCCCTGAGCTACACCAGCCAGGCAAGATAGGGAATCTTGAAAACAGCAAGAGAAAAGCAGAGAGTTACCTACAAAGGAGTTCTCATTGGACTGTCAGCTGATTTCAAAAGAAACTTTGCAGACAAGAAGGAACTAGCAAAAAGCATTCAAAGGGATGAAAAACAAAGACCTACAGCCAAGATTACTCCATCCAGCAAAGCTATCATTTAGAATGGAAGGGCAGATAAAGTGCTTCCCATATAAGGTAAAACTAGAGTTGTTCATCATCACCAAGTCATTATTACATGAAATGTTAAAGGGACTTATTTAAGAAAAAACAGATCTAAACTATGAACATTAAAATGACAACAAACTCACAACTATCAGCAACTGAATCTAAAAAACAAAAATAAACTAAGCAAACAAGCAGAACAGGGACAGAATCACAGATATGAAGATCATTTGGAGGGTTATCAGCTGGGAGGGGGAAGGGGCAGAATGGGGTGAGAAAAGGTGCAGGGATTAAGAAGCATAATTAAGAACCGGGGGATGTTAAGAATAGTATAGGAAATGCAGAAGCCAAAGACCTTATATGCATGACCCACAGACATGAACTAAAGGGGGTGGGAATTGCCAGAGGGAAGGGGGGTACCAGGTTGAGGGGGGGAAAGGGGAAAAATTGGTACAACTGTAATAGCATAATCAATAAAATATATTCAAAAGATAAATTAAATTTCAAAACAAATTCCTAAAGTTCCCATGAAGAAGAATTTTGATTGATTTATACTTTACCTTCCGGGAAACATTAACCCCCAGTCCTGAAGTGTGAGCTGTGTGTGGTGACTTACTTCCAAAGAGGATAGTATGAAAGGGGGAAAGAGAAACTTTAAGGTGGAGAAAGCTGACCAACACTACCTCAGTCGGGTGATCAAGGTCAACATCAACAGTGACAAGTCATGGTGATGGTATGTACCTTTGATACGATGTATGATCACAGTACTTTACCTTCCCAAAACCAATGATACCTGCTAACCATGAAAAAAAGATATCAGAAAAATTCCAATAGAAAGCATCCTACAACACTCCTCAATATTGTCAAGGTCATCAAAAAACAAGGAAAGTCTGAAAAATTGCCGTGGTCAAGAGGGATGGGCCTGAGGAAACTTGACAACTGAGTCCTATACAATGTCCTGGCACAGAGAGAGGATGTTCAGTAAAAACTAAGGAAGTCTGTATTATTCATTCAAGCATGGACTTTAGTTAATAATAATGTGTCAATATTGGCTCACCAGTTCTAACAGGTGTACCATACTAATTCGAGATGTTCATACTAAGGGAAACTAGATGTGAGGCATATGGAAACTACTACCTTCTCACTTTTTCTGGAAATCTAAAACCATTTTTTAAAAAAGATCTATTTTTAAAAAATAAATTACTGCCCTGGCTGGTGTAGTTCAGTGGATTGAGCGCGGGCCTGCGAACCAAAGGATCGCGGTTCAATTCCCAGTCAGGGCACATGCCTGGGTTGCAGGCCAGTTCCCAGCAGGGGACGCATGAGAGGCAACCACACACTGATGTTTCTCTCCCTCTCTCCTTCCTTTCCCCTCTAAAGATAAAATAATTAAAAAAATAATAATAAAGAGTAAAAAATAAAAATAAATTACTTATGCCAATTAAATTATTCCTTTTGGCCTGGGTCTTCATTCAGTTAACAACTGTGACTAATATTCAACTCATACTAGGCATTTTATAGGTATGGCACAATGCCGACTGATTTGCATATCTTATAATACTCAAAATAGTATAAGGTAACTTTTTCTCATTTTATAAATGTAAAAACAGAAGCATGACAAAGCTCGGTCATGCAACTATTTAATAAATATTTATTAGTGAGTTAGTGACGGCCCCGCAGGTGTGGGGGTCTCTTTCAATTAACGCCCTGCGGGGGCCTCAGGGGCCACTGTTCAGACTGAGCTCAACCACATGACCTCGGCCTCTTTCCCCCCAAGCAGCCCTTCCTCCTCCGGGACTGTGGTGTCACTGCGCCATCTTCCGAGTCTCCCAAGAGAAGCCCTGCCCTCTCCTTCCCTCCTCCCCGGACATCTAACTTGACACTAAGTCCAGCGGGGCCTTTTCGGAAACCTCTCCCCACGGCCTTCCCAGTCTACTCTCTCTTTCTTCAGGCTGGGCCCTCACCGCCTGTCCCCTGCGTCTGCCTCCTGTCTCATCCTTTCTAACGTGGACTCCACCCAAGTCATCACCTGCCTTTCTAGAACCCACATCAGATGATCTCATCCCCCACCGATGCCTTTCTCAAGCTGGCCACAGCCAGTCCCATTTCCTATTCCCTCCCAGCGTCGCTGTGTGCAGGCCTTCGCTCTTGGTTTTCTCGGGGCCTGCCTAAAGCCGTTCCCTTTTTGCCCTTGAACTTCAAGTCCCAGGTCAAATTCGCCTGCTTTTGCATACACCAAACCTCTCTCTGCCTGGCCCAGCAGTCAGCCTTTCTCTGTCCCACGGCAGCTGCCACCTGGTTTGTCAGGGTAGGAACTAGTGGGTCTGCCTGCAACTCTGAGTTCTCTAAGGCACCTCTGCATTCCTTTGCTCAGCAACGTTTAAGTTACTTCCCACAGTCAGCTTCTGTTATGTAAAAGCATAATACTCCATAGTTAGGCCCCGTAAGGGGCGAGGACAGGAAGAGCCATCGCAGTTTTTGTTGTTGTTGTTGTTTTTTTTAAGATGTTATTTATTTTATCTTTAGAGGGGAAGGGAAGGAGAGAGAGGGAGAGAAACAGCAATGTATGGTTGCCTCTCGTGTGTCCCCTGCTGGGAACTGGCCAGCAACCCAGGCACGTGCCCTGACTGGGAATCCAACCGCGATCCTTTGGTTCGCAGGCCTGCGCTCAATCCACTGAGCCACACCAGCCAGGGCCCGTAGCAGTTTTGAGGGGGAGTTGTACAGGTCCAGGGAGAAGAGGTGGGCTGGAGGGTGGCTGTCAGATTAAAGCCACGTTAAGAGTTTGTGGAGCACGTGCTCTGTTAGACATCGTGCTGTAGCAGCGAGCTTTCTCCTAGACCACCTCGTTCACTCTTCCCAACGGACCTCCTAGGCAATTACTGTACGTATTTCTGTAGATGAGGAAACCGAAGCTAAGAGCGTCCGATGTGCAACGTCACAGCTAGCGTGACTGGGCTGGGCAGGGATAAGAGGACTGGTCTGCGGTTCTTATTCCAAAGTCTAGCCCAAGGATTTAGTCATGAGTATGTGGAAGAATACTGCTGTAATCAGCTCAACAGGGAGGACGAACGTACTGTGTCTGTAGCAAGCAAAACCCACTCAGGCCCCACCCCACACATCCCAGGGAGCGGTGGAGCCCCATAGGGAGGCTTTGGAAGCAGTGAGGAGATGGCTGGAAGGACTCTGTGTCTGGGAGACACAGACCACCATGCTAATGGGCTCCACGCAGGGAGCACACTCTCTCCGCACAGTCCAGATCTGAGGAATCCGGTGGGCCCCCCGCCTCTTCTCTCAGCTTGCACTGGGGGCGTGGGCAAGGATTTGAATATTGCCTCCTGGCTTCCCACTTCCTGGCCGCAGGACCCTGGACAAGTCGCTCCACAATCGAACTTCAGTTTTTACTTTTGTAACGCGGGGAAAAGAGCAGTGCCTACTTCATAGCAATACTGCGTGCGCAAAATGAAGTAACAATGATTATTAGGAACTCACTGTAGTTGGGTACTGGGAACATTACCAGTACTCAGTAAATGTATCTTTTATGGTTATTTGACCTTTGGCTGGACCTGTTTGTGTTTCCCTAGTGCAGATAACAGGTGATCTGGGGTGGAGCCTCAAGCACGGAGCAGGGCAGCTCCCTGGCTGGGATCACTTTTCCCAGGGAGGAAACCTGCCTAACGCCCAGCTCGACCTGTCTGAGGCCTGTTAGGAACCAGCTGCACAGCAGGAGATGAGCCTGAATGAAATGCGCTTGAATCATCCTGAAATCCCCCACCCCCCAATCCCGGTGCATGGAAAAATTGTCTTCCACTAAATGGTCCCTGGTGCCAAAAAGGTTGGGGACTGCTTCCTGGCCTATGGGGCAGCGCCCCTGGCGGCGAGAGCGGTTCCGGGGTGCAGGTTCCGGGCGGGAGAAGCGAGACCCTGGAGCGATGGGTGGTTATCTTGGACAAAATACCCAGTCACCCTATTCTGGGGCACTCCAGGCCCAGAGAGCCCTCGGTAGGGGCTGGTGAGGGTCCAGCTCTTTGCACCTGGCAGGGAAGTTAGGCAAGAGTATCCCGGCCACACAGTCCACCGTGCAAACCTGGATGCTTCTGAGAGCAAAGCTGGCGCTTTTAGTCATTATGCGGGGGGGCTACCCGTTAAAACAGGACGGCGGTGACTCTGGCCAAAAGCCTCCCACTTCAGCAAAGTAGAGTCCATGGGCTCCATAAAGGAACGAACTCCCCGAGTCGCCAACGAGGGTGGAAGAAGGAAACCCAATCGCAGTCGAACTCTCGCAGTTCTATCATTTAGGACGCCACACTCGCCTCCAGCACTCGTCCCTAGCTCCTGCCGGGTTTTGCAGTTATTTGTTCTCCGCTCCCTCATACAGCGCTGTGGCCACATCTGTGGGTTTGCCCCTGCTGTGCCCTAGAGCCTGGAACAGTGCCTGGCACAGAGAGTGCGCTCATTTGGGTGAACAAATCCACAACCTTTTGAACAAATCCATCAACCTCTCTTCTAGCATTAATTATTTATTTACTGGCTCACCATCCCTGTTGTATTATGACAGTCAAGAGCAGTACTGTACTTCTACTTATCTCTGTGACTAGCGCATAGCCAGAGGCCAGGCTCAGAGTAAGTTTTTGTTGAATGAGTGAACGGAGGCAGCCTGAGACCCCTTAGCTGGGCCTTTTCTTCCCTGCCGCCCCTTCTTGCTTCCCCGCACACCGAGGAGCCACTACGGAGCAGATTAGAGGCAAGTCAGGTAGTACATGGCTTCCCACTGGCTGGGGCACTCAGCTCTGACACTTTCTGGAAGCTGGTGGGCCCATGGATGTGGGAGAAGAGAGATCAGGACTGTTTGCCTGCGCTTTGCGGAGGTAGGAACAAGAAAACGATTAGATTGGGGAACGGAAGGAGGGTCTTCTGGGGCCTAGGGCAGCGAGCTGTTTAGAAAGGTGGGAGCTGGATAGGGCGTCCGAGCGAGGGAAGCCTGGGCATGAAATGCGCCGGGGACCGGCGAGGCTGGAGCTGCATGGCCCTGGGCGGATCGGAGAAAGCGGCTGAGAAAGCCGGGATTACCTCCTAGCGCCGAAGCCCGGAACTGCAGCAGGGTACTGGAAGGAGAGGCTGGTGTTCGGCGGGCCCAGCCCACCACCCCGCTGCTCTTCAACAAGGAAGCATCCAGGTCTCCGCCCCAAGCGGAGAACCGCAGCCCCACTCCCGCCTCCCTCCCTCCAGCGAAGACCGGGACAGGCCCCGCCCCGCCCCACCACGCCCACCGCCCTGGCCGGGTCCACCCACCGCTCACGACGCCTCCCAGTGGCCGGCCCAGCGAAGTTCCTGCGCCTGCGTAAGTGAGCGTCTGAGAACCCGGAAGTTACGTTATAGGCGCGCGTCGTGGGGGCGGGAGTCAGCTGAGCAGCTCGGGCGACGTTGGGGACACCTGGGCTGTGCTGTACGGAGCCCAGGGGCCCTTGGGGGCGGGGGTGCAAGACTGCCCCAGATTCACTGGGGAGGGCTCCTTGGTCTCCTCGCTCTGTAAGGCGAGAGCGAGGTCCTCCTCCGGATTATAAAGGGGAGGAGTCGGGGGCGGGTTGCCGGGATCTGTCACATCTCCGTCTAGGCTGGGGACGCGCAGGTTCCAGTGGGGACGATAGGGATCCTTCGGGGAAGCCCTGTTGTAATCTCTGGGCTTGGGACGAAGGGTCCGTAAGCCAGGCATCATGGCGTCCATCCTGGATGAATATGAGGACTCCTTGTCTCGCTCGACCGTCTTGCAGCCCGGCTGCCCCAGCGTGGGCATCCCCCATTCGGGTAAGGGAAGGGAGGGCGCCCCCACCCCTCACAGCTCCCCTGACACCTGCGGGGTAGGAGTCGGGAGGGTGGCTCAGGAGTTCTGGTTCACCTCCTGGACGTGTCGTTTGGGTCTAGGCCCCTGATTCTCTTCAGGCTCTTTTGGCCCCCACCTGGTGGATGGTCGAAGATTGAAGGAACAACCACGAGAATAGCCGCGTGATCTAGGCCCTGCCGCTACTAGGGTCCCCCCTAAGAGGGAAGTGGGGCCCAGATAGGGAAGTGACTTGCCTACAGGGCTGCTCTTGAGAAATGAGAATAGGCTTCAGGATTTACCCGATTCTGTGATTTTTCTCACCAGGGCCCTTCTGGTGGGAGGAAGAGAGCGGGCCAAGAAACTAGTGAAAGGGGAATGTTGTAGGGGAAGGAATGACCTGTTTCGGAACGGAGGGAAAGGAAGCGTTTTAGGCCTTTGCTACAGCGGAGTGAAGCCTGGCGTTGGGGGAAAATTTTTGGAGGAAGTAGTGCGGAATTGGCCAAGGGGTGTGAAGTGCTAGGGTATTCGGAGCGATGATAAGGGATTGACAGCAAAACCTAGAGAGGAAGCAGCTCCAGTTTGTTAACCGACCAACTGGAACAGTTTGCCAGGATTCCCTCTACCTGTATTCCTCTGGAGACTCACCGATGGCATCGCCGCATGGGCGGAGAGGAGGGGAAACAGTGGAACGAGAGGACGTTCCTTAAGCTGGGGTTGCTGGGCCAAAGATGGGTAAGGGAAAATGTCAGCGTGTTCCCCCATTATCATTGGGAACAGTTACTTCTTGGTGAAACAGCATCCCAAGGGTTCTAGGAATCAACCCCCCACTGCTGTCAGAAGTGTGGGAAGAGCCCAGGACGCCCAGCGTAGGGGTGATCAGCAATACTTTCATATGTTGATGTTAAAGTATTTGTTAACCAAGGTCCTGGGATAGGAATATATTGGGAAAGTGGAGAGGAGCTGTTTTTTGGTCCTTGTTGCTGCGGCTTCTCGCCCTTCCTCCATCTCTTCCATCACCAGACTTTTCTGTGTTCCTTGCCTGTAGGCTATGTGAATGCCCAGCTGGAAAAGGAAGTGCCCATCTTCACAAAGCAGCGCATTGACTTTACCCCCTCCGAGCGTATCACCAGCCTTGTTGTCTCCTGCAATCAGCTCTGCATGAGCCTGGGCAAGGATACGCTGCTCCGGTAAGTGAGGGCCCAAAACTTGCAGGATTGGGGAGTGGAATGGCGATATTTTGGGACTGTTCACGGACTCAGGCCATTCTGCCCTCTGGGCAGGTGAACACAGAGGATTGGGAATTTTCAGGAAATATCCTTCCCAAAGAGAACCAATGTAGTGTAGTAGTTCAGAATCAGGTAGACCAGGGCAGGCATGGCTCAACTGGTTGGGGTGTGCTCCTGCAACCTAAGGGTCACCGGTTCAGTTCCAGGTCAGGCCACTTTCCTGAGTTGTGGGCTCCATCCTCAGTTGGGTCACATGCAAGAGGGAGCAGATCAGTGTTTCTCTCTAGCACTGATGTCTCTCTCTCTCTCTTTCTCCCCCCTCCCTCCCTCCTCACCTCCCCCTCTTCCCTTCTCTCTCAAATGAGAATAAAAGAAACCTACAAAAAAAAAAAAAAAGGACTCAGGTAGACCTGCATTCAGATCCCAGCTTTATCCAGATCCCAGCTTTCCCACTTAGGAGCCATGAAATCTCATGCAAGTCACCCAGCCACTCTCAACGTGTCCCTTCATCTGTTAAAGACAGTACCACACATAAGTTAGTCACTTGGGTCAGTGGAACTGTCTAGAGTCCTGAAATAAATCCACTATAAATAGAAATAATGTATCTTAATAAAGATGGAAATAAACATATAAGCAAATGAAAATAATATATGACAAGGGTATTAGCAAAATTGTTTATCTGTCTGGGATAAAACAGAGCAAAGCCTCTGTATCACAAAAATGAATTCTAGGTGGAATAGTTATTTAAATATAAAAAATAAGCCCTGGCTGGTGTGGCTCAGTGGATTGAGTGCCAGCCTGCGAACCAGAGGGTCTCTGGTTCAAGTCTCAGTCAGGGCACATGCCTGGGTTGCAGGCCAGGTCCCCAGTACAGGGTGCACAAGGCAACCACACATTGATGTTTCTCTCCCTCTCTCTAAAAATTAATGCAATTTTTAAAAAAGCAATGTGAATATTAAAAGAATTATTCATAAATGTCTGTGTTCTTGAGCTGAAGAAAGACCTTTTACTTAAGCTGGAAAATCCTTCCTCTGGCTGGTGTGGCTCAGTAGATTGAGCTCTGGCCTGTGAACTGAAAGGTCACCAGTTCAATTCCCAGTCAGGGCACATGCCTGGGATGTGGGTCAGGTCCCCAGCTTAGGGGGGGGAGGCAAGCAAGAGGCAACCAATTCATGTATCTCTCCAACATGCATGTTTCTCTCCCTCTCTTCCCTTCTTTCTAAAAGTAAATAAACAAAATCTTTTTTTTAAAGATTTTATTTATTTTTAGAGAGGGGAAGAGAGGGAGAAAGAGAGAGAGAGGAACATCAATGTGGGGTTGCCTCTCGCGTGGCCCCCACTGGAGACCTGGCCGACAACCCAGGCATGTGCCCTGACTGGGAATTGAACCCATGGAACTTTAGTTCGCAGCCCACACTCAAGCCACTGAGCTATGCCAGCCAGGGCAACAAAATCTTTTTTAAAAAGTCCAGATGCCACAGGAAGAAGATAAAATTGATTGCATAGCAATTGCTGTTATGACAAAACAAAAGCAAAGAAGCCTATGAGTCAAATCAAGGCAGAAGATGGTGGGAAAATAATGTTTTTCCACATGACTAACAACTTACCTCGTTTCTTAAAAAGCCCGTATAAATTAATAAGCAGGAGATTCAGTGGAAGAGGGAGAGCAAAGGATATAAACAAGCATTTCACAGAAGAGGAACTCCAAATTTCCATTATTTTTACCCTGGGGATGCAATTTAAAATAACAGTAAGAGATTCCATTTTTCAAAAACCTATCAGATTGGCAAAAATTAAAAACAGTAATTTGTGGTGTTGTTGAATAGACACAGAAATGGACTCTCATACATTGCTGGTGAGAGTATAAACTGCCTCCGTCTTTTTGAAGAATAATTGGTGAAGTCTATTAAAATTTAAAATATAATTGGCCCAACAACCCCATTTTGGGGAATATATAACTCTAGAAGGAAAAGTACCAGTTTGCAAGGGGATAGATTCAAGACCATTGAAGGCAGCATTATTTGCGCTAGGAAGAACTGGGCTCGAGCCGAATGCTCATCAACAGGAAGATGATGAACAAATTATAGTTCAGTCGCAAAAGAGAATATTCTGCAGAAATTAAAACCATGACTTAGAGCTGTATCTGTCGACTCAGTGGAATGCGTATGAATATCTAAGTGAGGAAAGAAAGTTATAAATTAATATGCGTGTGTACACACATATATACAGTATGAAGCCATTTTTGTAAAAATTGACAAAACAAGCCCTGGCTGCTGTGGGTCGGTGGATTGAGCACCGGCCTGCGAACCAAAAGGTCACCGATTCGGTCCCCAGTCAGGGAGCAGGCCAGAGCTATCTCTAGTGCATGGAGGTCCCCTCCCTCTTTTTCTCCTTCCCTTCCCTTCGCTCTAAAAATAAATAAATAAAATATATATTTTTTTAATGACAAAAACAACCCTATTTATGTTCATGGAGAAAGATGTTAACATCAGTTTTCTCTGTTGGGAATGACAAGTTTGAGAAGAAAATCATTAACTTTATACATCTTTGCATTGATTTCTTTAGTTAGAATGAGCGTATACTTTGAAAAGGACTTCGTAAAGGAAATATAATTCAGACAGGAGCATTCCTCAAGTTCATTGTGAAGATTAATTGAGCTCATACTAGATTAAGCGCTTGGCGTGGTGCTTGATATATATATATACAAGGTGCTCAGTAACCATTTGTTGTTCACTTTTCGCCCCAGAAGTCTGGGGTAGCCCTGCCCATCTTCCCGGGCGCGCTGGAGGACTGCTGAGCAGACAGAAAGACTTCTGCTCGGGGGACGTCTCAGAATGAGGTGCAGGAATTCCCAACTGAGGCTTAAGTAGGCCCCTGTGAATGTTTCAGAGTTTTATGTGCGCATGTAGATTTCAGGGAAGAAAGGCTGTGGTTTTCATCAAATTACAAAGAGGTCTGTGATTGGAGAAAAGGATCTGCCCTTCTCTTGTCCTGACAGCATTGACTTGGGCAAGGCAAATGAGCCCAACCAAATGGAGCTGGGGCGCAAGGATGATGCCAAAGTCCACAAGATGTTCCTGGACCCTACAGGCAAGTGGCGGGGAGGTCCGAGGGGGTGGGGTGGGGGTGGGGCTGAGGTTACGTCACTCCCTGGGGGGTGGGATCTGAGGGTGGGTGGGGCTGAGGGTGGGAGAGGCAGTGCCCTTTAGGGCCCGTGTTCTCCTCCGCGTTCTCCTCCATGTTCAGGCTCTCACCTGCTGATTGCTCTGAGCAGCACCGAGGTCCTCTACGTGAACCGTAACGGACAGAAGGCGCGGCCTCTGGCACGCTGGAAGGGGCAGCTGGTGGAGAGCGTGGGCTGGAACAAGGCACTGGGCTCCGAGAGCAGCACAGGCCCTATCCTCGTGGGCACTGCCCAGGGCCAGATCTTCGAAGCAGAGCTCTCGGCCAGCGAGGGCGGACTTTTCGGCCCCGCCCCAGATCTCTACTTCCGCCCGTTGTATGTTCTAAATGAAGAAGGGGGTCCGGCGCCGGTGTGTTCCCTTGAGGCCGAGCGGGGCCCCGATGGGCGCGTCTTTGTTATCGCCACCACTCGGCAGCGCCTGTTCCAGTTCATAGGCCGAACGGCAGAGGGAGCTGAGGCCCAGGGCTTCTTGGGGCTCTTTGCTGCCTACACCGACCACCCACCGCCGTTCCGTGAGTTCCCCAGCAGTCTGGGCTACAGCGAGCTCGCCTTCTACACCCCCAAGCTGCGGTCCGCGCCGAGGGCCTTCGCCTGGATGATGGGGGACGGCGTGTTGTACGGAGCACTGGACAGCGGGCGTCCCGACTCCCTGCTGAGTGAGGAACGAGTCTGGGAGTACCCAGACGGGGTGGGTCCCGGGGCCAGCCCGCCCCTGGCCATCGTCCTGACCCAGTTCCACTTCCTGCTGCTGCTGGCCGACCGGGTGGAGGCCGTGTGCACCCTGACGGGGCAGGTGGTGCTTCGGGATCGCTTCCTGGAGAAGTTCGGGCCGCTGAAGCACATGGGGAAGGACTCCTCCACGGGCCACCTGTGGGCCTACAGCGAGCGGGCCGTCTTCCGCTACCACGTGCAGCGGGAGGCCCGGGACGTCTGGCGCACCTACCTGGACATGAACCGCTTTGACCTGGCCAAGGAGTACTGTCGAGAGCGGCCCGACTGCCTGGACACCGTCCTGGCTCGGGAGGCCGATTTCTGCTTTCATCAGCGTCGCTACCTGGAGAGCGCCCGCTGCTATGCGCTGACCCAGAGCTACTTCGAGGAAATTGCCCTCAAGTTCTTGGAGGCCCGACAGGAGGAGGCTCTCGTTGAGTTCCTGCAGCGGAAACTGGCCGGTTTGAAGCCAGCTGAGCGCACCCAGGCCACCCTGCTGACCACCTGGCTCACAGAGCTCTACCTGAGCCGACTCGGGGCTCTGCAGGGCGACCCGGAGGCCCTGAGCCTCTACCGGGAGACCCGGGAGAACTTCCGCGCCTTCCTCAGCAGCCCCCGCCACAGGGAGTGGCTGTTCGCCAGCAGGTCCTCCATCCACGAGCTGCTCACCAGCCACGGGGACGCGGAGCACATGGTGTTCTTTGCTGTGATCATGCAGGACTACGAGCGGGTGGCCGCGTACCACTGCCAGCATGAGGCCTACGAGGAGGCCCTGGCCGTGCTTGCCCGCCACCGGGACCCCCAGCTCTTCTACAAGTTCTCACCCGTTCTCATCCGGCACATTCCGCGCCAGCTGGTGGATGCCTGGATTGAGATGGGCAGCCGGCTCGATGCCCGGAAGCTCATCCCCGCCCTGGTGAGCTGCAGCCAGGGCGGGGAGGCCCAGCAGGTGAGCCAGGCCATCCGCTACATGGAGTTCTGCGTGAACGTGCTGGGCGAGACTGAGCAGGCCATTCACAATTACCTGCTGTCGCTGTACGCCCGAGGCCAGCCAGCCTCGTTGCTGGCCTACCTGGAGCAGGCTGGGACCAGCCCGCACCGTGTGCACTACGACCTCAAGTACGCGCTGCGGCTCTGCGCTGAGCACGGCCACCACCGGGCTTGTGTCCACGTCTACAAGGTCCTGGAGCTGTACGAGGAGGCCGTGGACCTGGCCCTGCAGGTGAGCCAGCCAGTCTCCACGCCCTCTGAGAGCGGGGCCTGGAGAGCAGGAGCCGCAGTGCTGACCGGCCGGAGAGGGGGCTGCGGCCAGGGTACGCTGGCCTCCCCTGCAGGGAGGGGCTGTAGCGCAGAAGTACAGACCAGGGACTCAAGTCAGCATTTGAATTCCTTTTTGAAGATTTTATGTATTTGTTTTTAGAGAGAGGAGAAGGGAGGGAGAAAGAGAGGGAGAGAAACATCAATGTGTGGTGGCCTCTCGTGTGCCCCTTACTGGGGACCTGGCCCGCAACCCAGGCGTGTGCCCTGACTGGGAATCAAACCAGCAACCCTTTGGTTCACAGGCCGGCACTCAATCCACTGAGCTACACCAGCCAGGGCAGGATTTGCGTTCTGATTCTGCTCCTGTCTAAGCTGTTTGACCTCAGACTAGTCCCGAATGTCTCTATGTCTCAGGTTGTTCACCCACTACGTGGGGGTAATATTACAGTACTTGCCCCACAGGGTGATTGAAGTACTACATGGGGCCCTGGCCGTGTGGCTCAGTTGGTTAAAGCGTCATCCCGATCTGCCAAGGCCTCGCACTGGAACCAGCCAATGAGTGCATAAGTGAGTGGAACAACAAGCTGATGTTTCTCTCTCTAAAATCAATCAATAGTTTTTAAAGTACCACACGGAGAGCCCTCAGGCTAGCAGTGCCTCTTGCTTAGGTGCGGCGTGCGTGCCTGCTAGCTACCGTGTCGTGGTCCCAGGGGCAGAAGCAGAAGATGCTCATTTCTCAGGTCGCGAATTGCTACCTGGAGGACTTACTGAATCAGAGTATGTGAAGGTGGGCCCCCAAGTCCGAATTTTGACCCTGTTCCCCAGGTGAATTTTAAATTCTCTGAAGTCGAAGCCCCACCGTCATAAGCAGCTCTTACGCAGCTGTGGCGGGGACAGGCCTGTCACCGAGGTGGGTCCCGGTCCTGGCCCGAGAAGCTCCTCCTCATTGGCTGCCAGGGGTGCTGGCGGTGCTGCCTTGGGGTCTCCCTGGACAGCTGTCTCCCCCATGGTCTCTGTCGTGGGTGGGGAGGAGAGTGGCCCGAACGCCCACGGTTTCCCCACAGGTGGACGTGGACCTGGCCAAGCAGTGTGCTGATCTGCCCGAGGAAGACGAGGAGCTGCGAAAGAAGCTGTGGCTGAAGATCGCGCGGCACGTGGTGCAGGAGGAGGAGGACGTGCAGACGGCCATGGCCTGCCTGGCCAGCTGCCCGCTGCTCAAGATCGAGGACGTGCTGCCCTTCTTCCCGGACTTCGTCACCATCGACCACTTCAAGGAGGCCATCTGCAGCTCGCTGAAAGCCTACAGCCACCACATCCAGGAGCTCCAGCGGGAGATGGAGGAGGCCACGGCGAGCGCCCAGCGCATCCGGCGGGACCTGCAGGAGCTGCGGGGCCGCTACGGCGCCGTGGAGCCCCAGGACAAGTGTGCCACCTGCGACTTCCCCCTTCTCAGCCGCCCTTTTTACCTCTTCCTCTGCGGCCACATGTTCCACGCTGACTGCCTGCTGCAGGCTGTGCGGCCCGGCCTGCCCGCCTACAAGCAGGCCCGGCTGGAGGAGCTGCAGCGCAAGCTGGGGGCCGCGCCCCCGCCGGCCAAGGGCCCTGCCAGGGCGAAGGAGGCGGAGGGCGCGGCTGCCGCTGGGGGCCCCAGCCGGGAACAGCTCAAGGCCGACCTGGATGAGCTGGTGGCGGCCGAGTGTGTGTACTGCGGGGAGCTGATGATCCGCTCTATTGACCGGCCCTTCATTGACCCCCAGCGCTACGAGGAGGAGCATCTGAGTTGGCTGTAGGAGGGGGCCGCCCCTGACGGGGCCAGGGGCGGGGCGGGCAGTCGAGGGCAGCTGCCCGCCCGGTCTTGGGAAGGCCGCCGGGCAGAGCGTGCTTCGTCGTCTGGAGATGGCTGGGCTGCGGCTTTCGGGGCAGTGGAGGGCCAGCCCTTGCCCGTGGCGCTCAGCTCCGAGGGCACCTGCCCGCTGGCTGCTCGTGAGGTCCCTCAGGGCTGCCTCAGAGCCCTGCGTTACTCCAGGCCAAGAGCCGGCCTCCCAGCAGAGGGTGCAGGCCGGAGGGGTCACCGCTCCGATCGCCTTCCCACCCCCTCAGCACCCAGCAGTTCATTCCTTCCTTGTCACTCTCTGCACACGTCTTGCTCACCTGGAGCGAGAGCGCCATTCTTCCTTCTCACTCTGTGCCTCTTCCCCCTCAGAGGAAGCCCTCGTTTCTCTCTGCCCCCAGGTCCCGGAAGCGAAAGGAGCCCCTCCCTCCAAGTCCTGGGGCGGGGGGGGGGGGGGGGGACTGGGAAAGGCCGTGCTGATGGCCGGTGTGCTCTGTGCACCCTGGGGCTCCACGGTGAGGGGTGGCCTGGGCGGAGGTTCCCATGGAAACAGTGGGAGCTGGTAGTGGGTGGGAGAGGATTAAACTGTCTGCATTTGACTGACGGCTCTGGGACTGACAGCTTCGTGTTGATGCTGTGGTGCGTGTGCCGGGTCCCCGGGAGGGACCGGGGTGCCGCCGGGAGGCGGCCAGGGCCCTGCATGCTCTCAGGCCTTGTCCCTTGCTTCTGCACCGGGCGATTTTGCCATTTTCTGTTCGCCTCCTCGTCCCTGCACTCGGTCCACTCCGACCCCAGGCCTCAGCTGGAAGTTACACCCACCATCCTGTTCCTGCGCGGGGACTGTTCTTCCCTTTTGCCAGCAGGTGGTGTTGCTCCCGCAGACTCTGCCTCCTCAAGTCGCTCTCTCCCCTAGTTGTCCAAGAACTTTCTGGGTATCTCCACTACCTAACCATGAGCCTAAGCCCCCCATTCCTCTTCCTTCCACCAGCCCTTCCACATGCTAGACTTTACTTGCCCTCCCTTGGCGGGCCCGGGTCCCCACAGTCCCAGGTTCTGTCCAGCTTTGATACTTCCCTACCACTGTCCGGCATTTAGCCATTACGTGGAGGCCTGACGTGGAGGTGGGACTGCCACTGCCACCATTCGTGGCATCTGGCAGGCAGGTTTTTTTCGGTCTGGCTCCTGTGACCCGCCCCTTCCCCCAGATTACACTTCTTTAGTTGTGGCGGGCGGCTAAGCCACAGTTAAAGATTCTTAGAGCAGGGCCTTCCTGTGACATCAGCCGAGCACCCTTTGCTCCAAACACCGGCGTCCACAGTCCACTCCCCGGCTCCGCGGGTGTGGTCTATCAGCGGCCAGACCAAAACGAAATAATCAGGAATCGGGCTGGGGTCAGGGCACTTGGCTGGTGCCTACAGGCTTTTCCCCTCTTCCCTGCAGCCAAATCCTCTTCCAGGACTTACCTCCTGCGGTCCCTGAGGAACCTTGTCCTGCTGAGTTCCCCAGCCACTAGAGCAACAGCATCACCTGGTGCCACTGCCAACTTCAAGGGCTGTAGGCTGCTCGTCTTTGATGAGCCTCAGGTTCCTACCTTCTCCCAGAACCTAGAGGGGGAGTAAACGTGTGTCGGGGGGCGGGGTCTCATTGGATAAGTACCTACAGGACATCATAACCCTATTCTCTCTCTGCACGGTTCCAGGAAGATTTGGAGGGCTCCTCCTCCCTCTCCCTCTGTGGCCTAAAGTGGCCCTCACACCTAGACATGTCCAGTAGAGGGCTCAGGGGAACTGTCCCCCCCCCACCCCACCCCCAGTCAGTGAGTATTCGGTACAAACCTCGGCCTGCCACTGGCATGGCCCCCTGCTTACTTAGAACAGCTTGGGGCTTCTGTCTTTGCACATAATGGGTGCCTAATATATGTTAGTTAAACAAACGCCGCCTTATTGCCCCCTCCTCTCGGGGGACTTGGCTACGACCGCCTGGGACGCCCCCCGCCCCTTCTGTCCTCTCCTAAGCCTGCCCATCTGGTCTGGGCTGCTTCCTCTTTCCTGGAAAAAGGCCCCAGGCTTCCCTGGCACTGACAGAATGGGGTTCCGTTGAGTCGAGGCAACGGGAAGCCACAGCTCTTAGATCCCTGGAAACCAAGCAAGGCCTGGAATGAAGGGAGAGAGAAGGCGCTTAAGGGCCTTGGCCCTAAGCCTGGGGGAGGGCCAGAAGGGGGTGGGGCAGGGGAGCAGCTGCGTGGGCAGGGGCCAAGATGAATGAGCTGCTCCTGGGGCGGTCACTGGAAACAGGAGGAGTGGCCACAGGCAGTGACGCTGGGATCGGGGCAGGAGGCCTGTAAACAAGGAAGCCACCTGGGGGAGACGCAGGGCGGCCACTGGTCCTGAGAGCAGGTGCTTCCTGAGGCCCGCCCTTGAGAAGGCCCTGGGGGGCTGCCCGGTCGAGTCTGCAGTGGACACTAGGGGACGCTGTCTACTGGTTTCCCAAACCCAGCAGCTCCCTTCCACAGTTTCTGGGGGAGTGGCCGTCAGAGGGTGTGGCGGGCCAGCGTCTGAAGCCCTGCTTAGCCACCTGGCCACCGTCCCTTCTCCTGACCCCAAGGCATACTGGCCAAGGGCACCAGCCCTGGCGGGGCGGGGGGGGGCGCGGGGCTCAGAGCCTGAGCAGCCTGGGTGTGAGCTCACCCCCCTGGGACCAGCAATTCCCCCCCCCGCCCCCCGCAGTTCCTGCCCGTGCCCCCAGGGCTTGGGTCGCAGGCCTGCTGGCACCAACCCCATTGGTTGGGAGGGGGCTCCGAGGCCACCAGGCTCCAGGCTGCCCTGGGCGCTGCCCCCCTGGCGCCAGGGAAACAAAAGGTTAGGGGGCCCAGAGGGAGTTATCTGGCCCCACTGGGTGGGGGGAGCAAGAGGGGCACACCTCCTCACAACTCCCCCAGCTCTGCAGATTCTTCGAGACACTTTCACAGGCGGAAATTCCCAGAGGTCAGAGGAGGGAAACGGTTAATTCCTTTTATTCAATGGGTCCCCCCCTACATGCCTCCCCCAACTTCCTCCCTCCACTTCCCGCCCCCCCCTGTGTGAACAGGAAGTGGAGAGGAAAAGGCTCTGGGCAGAGCAGCTGGGAGCAGGAGGCAGGGAGTGGGCGGCAGGCTGGGTGCCAGCCCTGCCCCTCGTGGTCACTTGCTGGAGGGTCAGACCCGTGGTGGCCTGGGAAAGAACCTGCAGCCCCGCTTGGGGGGGGTGGCAGGGGGGCTGGGAAGCAGCCTAGGGTCCGAGCCCCCTTCCCTCAGCCTGCCCCCGGGTCAGAGGCTGCGGCACTGCCACTGAGACCTGGAAGGCATCCTCTGCCCAAAACCTAGCTGCAGCCCCACCCCCACCGCAGGCTGGTCATCCCGAGGCTGGCAGGCATCTCCTCAGGCAGCCGCCAGTCCTGGCACCAGCTCCAGCCACTCAGCCCCTTGGCCCTGACAGCTCTTTGAAGCTCATGCAGCGCTTCCTGTTTGGGGCGGGCTATGCCAGGGCCCCTCCTCCACCATTGTTCTGGAGAGACCATAGGTCCATCTGTTGCCCCATGGTGGGGCCCCTAGGCTGTGCCACAAGGGAGCAGCACCACAAAGGACCCTGCTGGCAGCTTTGCTTATGTGGAGTGCGGCTGCGGCAGGTTGAGGGGGAATGGCGGTCAGAGGCAGGCCCGGGGTGGGCAGCGGGATAGAGGCAGGATGCTAGATCTGGTTCTTGGGCAGCTGCAGCCCTCGGATTTCTCCTCCACCTGGAACACGGAGACGATCATATTCCAGGGGCGCTGAAGCCGCCAGGGGGCGGGGGGGGGGACCATTCTTATGCCCAGATTCCAAAGGGGCAAATGGAGGCAGAAGGGCAAACTTTGGTCCGGGATGGGCCATAAAAGGGGCATAAAGGAGGGCCCTTCTTTCAAGGGGATTATTAGCCCCTGCTCGCACATGCCTGCTGATTCGGTGCTTGCCTCTTCCTGAGCAGCTTGCCTTTTCTCAGCTCCTGCCTTGAAGTAGCCCTTGAACTTGGCAGTCAGAAAACATGAGGTCACGGGAGGTGAGGGGGGCCTAGGTTGGTGACCGGCAACTGATGTCCGCGGAGAACCAGCCAGGGCAGACCTGGCAGTAAAAGAGAAGGGGGCACTGGTATGGCCCCAGGAAGCGGGGTGCTGCTCCTGGTCCCCAGGCTGCCTGCCACGGCCAAAGGTCTGTTTGTGTTTCCCAGGTGCAGAGGCAGGTGCCCTGTATCTCTGCAGCTTGCCTCCTCTGCCATAGCCTCAACCCACAGCTCTGACCTCCACCTGCTTCCTCCCCCAGCGCTAGGAACCCAGACGTGGTCTAGCCCACTTCCCTCCCCAGATCCTCCGGCTCCTCTCAGCAGCCCCGGATCCGAGCTGCCTAGATCTCAGCTGCCCGAGGCCAGATCCGCAGAGATCTGAGCCCATGGGGTGATGTGGGACCCTAGTTCATATAGAAACCTTCATGGACATCCAACACCTGAAATGCACATGCTAAGCTTCCCGGGGGGTGGGGGGGAGCCAGGCTCGGGGCCCACCCCTATGCACTGTCCTTTCCTCCCCCGTCCCAATCTATAGGGGATGCCGGGATGCCAGGAGCTCAGTTTGAAAATCGCCGAGCTGCCAAATCCACCTTCTGATTTTACAGATGCCGAATCTCAGGAGAAACTGGTGGTGGGCACGAGGTCCACCTAGGGTCCTGCCCCTTCTCCGTGAGACTGAGCATCAGTCATCAGCGATCCTACACCCACCGGGAGCCAAACGCTGTTCCAGGCCCTTCGCTGAGTTCATTCATTTTTTTTTTTAAGTTCTCACCCAAGGATATTTTTTTTTATTATTGTTTGAGGGGGAGAGAGAGAGGGAGAGGGAGAGAGGGTTATTGATTTTAGAGAGAGGGGAAGGAGAGAGAGAAACGTCCGTGGGAGAAACACTGATGGGTGTCTCACGCAGGCGCCCCAGACAGGGACTGAACCGGCGACCTAGGTGTGTGCCCTGACTGGGTTTCGAACCCACAGCCTGTCTTGGTGTAGGGGTGTGTGTGTGCGGGGGGGGGGGGGGGGGGGGGGGGGGGGGGGGGGGGGGGGGGGGGGGGGGGAGGGGCGGTGGGCAATGCTCTAACCAGCTGAGCCATGGAGCCAAGGGCTCATTCTTCATCTCCAACCAAGGCAGGGCCGCGCTGAGGGACAGGACGGAGGTCTGGAAAGAACCAGGGCAAGTCTCCGCTCCGTCCTTTACCACCCCCAGTTTAACCGCACCTTCAGAGCCCCGGTTTCTTCACCTGTAAAATGCGAGTAAATGTAACAGACCCGAGAGGCTCGGGTAAAGCTCAGAGCAGAGCAGCGTAGCACCTCGCCCACGAGGCGCAGGGCCTGGCGCCCGGGCCGTTCCCGTTGGCCTGCTTTCTCCTCCCTGTGACTCTGCACCTCGTTCCTCCAGGGCTGGCACCCTGTGAGCCCTCTCTTGGCTCTTCCCTCAGAAACCCCTCTGATCTCTTTGGGAATCAGATTGAAACTGGAAAGAAAGAGGCTTAACTTGAAAAGGTTTTTCTGGTTTCTTCAAAGGTGGTGATTCCGGGGGGAAAAGAGACTCAGGATGAGTATGAGAGATGAAGCCCTCGGGCAGGCAGAATATGGCCACGGAGGTGGGACCCGGTGCTGTTTCCCGGAGGGGACAGGGCGCTGCTCGGGTTACAGGGGATGCAGGGGAGAGGCTGAGCACGGCCCCTCTGCCAGCCTGCCCTCGCGGCCCAGCCCAGAGTTTGCACAACAGCCTGGCTGACGGGCTAGCTGGCACCCTCCTGGGAGCCTCAGGAAGTCCCCCTTGTTCCCCCCCCCGTGACTCCTGACCCCCCCAGGCCTGCTACAGGCCAGAATTCCAGGCAGCTGTCCTCTCTCTTACCTTCTGTTCCTGTCCATTTCCCTTGAAGGCTGAGACTCAGAGACACCCCAAACGCCTTCCACATGCTCTTGGGGACAGACCAGCTGAAGCCTCCCCTGGGGCAGCTCCCTACGTGAGCCAGTGGGGACCCGTGGCCACAGGCCAGCAGGACCCTTGGAGTCTAATTGTCTGAAGGACCCAGGCCTTACAGGAAAGCCCCCCCGCAATGAGTGTTCCTGAACGCCCAGACATTCTCCCAGGTGCCCTGCCGGTAAACCAGGGGCAGCGACGGGGCCTCCTCCTCTCCCGCCAGCCTCTGAGCCCGTCCAAGTCTGAAGAACCCTCCTCGAGAGCGCTCTGCGGCAAGCCATGCCGCACCTCCCGACAATCGGTTTCACAATCAAATAATTCCCTTTGGTTTTCTAGTGGAATTTTTGCTTTTATTTTTTAGGGTTTCTTGGCCTTTTTTTTTTTTTTTTTTTAAGTAATCATTCTAAATTTGTCATCGCACACCCCCCATTTCCGCCCTGAGGGCCTCCTTTTCATCCCTTGGAATCTGGAAACCATATGTGTGGGCAGAAACCCCCCCGGCATCCCCCACAGCACCGGGCCCAGCCTGGCCTCGGCAGGCGCAGCCCGTCAGCTGGGGAAGAGTCTGCACTCTAGGCTGGGGCTGGAAAGGGAGTTTCTCTTTGAACCTTCCCAGCTGAAGCCATGGAGAAGCCGTGTGGTCTAGTGGTTAGGACTGGAACACATGGGTTCTGTTTCCAGCAATCTCTTTGACTAAGGCCAGAAGCCTAGGAAACTCCCCTTGGTGCCCGAGGGACTCAGTTTCCCCATTAGCTCAGGGTCACAGCCACGCCAGCTGGTTTATCTCCTACCTGCCTTGGTAAAAAGAGCTTTTCCATCCAGAATTTTTACTCTGTCACTTACAAGCTCTGTGGCCTTGACAAATGGCTTAATCTTTCTGAATCTCGGTTTTCTCACCTGTGAACCAGAGACTGGTTGCTGTTAGGGTTAAATAAGAAAACATACTCTCCAGGGCCTAGGGCCCTGTGAAAGCTCGATAAACAGTAGTTGTTATTGCTGGTAATAAGTAGGAATACATAATGAGGGGGGGGGCAGTGTCCTCGGTGGGCATTGCTCTGAGGCCTGCCGGTCCACCCCTTGCCTCTGCAGCCCAGACTTTCCTTGGGATGTCCTACCAGCTGTGGATCAGGGCTGAGGCCCTGGGCTCGTCCCTGTCTCCATGACGACCCCAGTCCCTCCCCCTCCTTCCTTCCTCAGGAGCCTTCTGTTTACTGTAAACAGCTGCCCCGCCTCAGCCTTAGCTGATCCTGCCCAGGGCCAGCGATTCCCTCTCTGAACTGGGCGCTCGCTCAGTGGGAGGAGGTCTGGGCACAGCGTCCTGGGCTGCACGTGGCCTTGAACAGGCGCTGCTTTGCCACCGGGACTGGAGGGGAAGGGAGTGAAGGAGGAGAAAGGCCTGTCACCTTAGACCAGGGCAGCGAGGCTCTCAGAGACCAGGAGCAGATGGACTGGAACTGGGGACCGTGCTGAGACAGAGCCTGGATCTATGCCTTGGCCTTAGACTGATCTGGGTTCAAATCGTGGCCTAGATTTACTAGATTTACTAGGTCACTGTGTGACCTCGGGCTGAGAATTTAACTTTTCTGCGCTTCACTCAGCTTATCGCTTTGTAAAACAGAGATAACACCTCCCCCAGGGGACCGGTTTGTTGCTGTGTAGATTGGTGATAACTCAGGAGTAAGGCGTCACGCGTGTGCCGGCCTGCACTGATGGCGGCTGGATGCATTATTTCACCCCTCGGGTTCTCCCCTCCTCTGGGGCCTGGCGTGAGTCCCTCCGCCTGGCACGCCTCCATCCTACCAGCCTAGAAGCGTGCGCACGTACGCAAAAGCTCAAGCGCGCACAGCGGACACACGGAAGCCAGGTAACGAGCTGAAACTCGAGAGGCTGTGAGGCACAGGATGGTCCCCATGAAGGTGAAGCGAGAGCCCAGCTGTTTCCCAAGCCCGTGCCTGGGCCCGAGCGCGCTGGCGTTGGAGCGGGGACATCTGTGCCTACCACCATCACCAGGTCGCCACAACTGTGGACCTCTCCCTCCGCTCAGCCTCCAGGACGGCTGACCACAGTGCGGGAGTACAAAGAATGCTCTTAGGGTATGGCTCTCCTTTCCTGGGTCAAGCATTCAGGACGAGACATCCGGGTTGTGAGGCTCTTTGGCTCCCCACCCCCCAAGGGCCCACGTTAGCTCCTTTGACTTTCCAGCGTCCTTGGAAGTGCCAGCCAGTTAGGAGGGCCTGAAAGCCTGAGGTTGAGACCTGCCATTCACCCGAAACAGCAGACCAGGGTTAGGCAGGGGCATTCATCGATTTGAGTCATTCCCCACAGACCCATGAGTAAGTGCGGCTCTGGATTTCCAGCCCTGCTCCTCACCAGGACGCCTGCCGGGGTCTTCCAGAGCCGGGTCCCTGCCGGCCCCAGGTGCAGCCACGCGGTTCTGCCCTGGGCTCGGCTCCCTCCAGAACAGAGGGTAACAGCTGGAGGCTTGTGGGCTTCGCGGACTCTGATGCCCCCACGGCCCCTTGCCAACTCTCGGGTCTAACTCTGGAGTTTCTATTCCCACCGAGTCCTGCGCCGCGTCAGAAAGGAGAGGAGCCCCAGGGCTGAAGTTAGCGCAGTGGACAGGGCTGGAAATCCCCCACTTCTTACCTTGGCCAGTTGAGGAAACAGCCTCCCGCCAGGGACTTTTCTCCTGGGGGTGACACAGCATACATGGCAGCTACTGGGACCCTGGCCACAACTCAGCCAGCCTGAGGGTGGAGGGGATGCCACACAGGACCACTCTCTCCCTTGCAGGAAGCATGGCAGCCAAAGATCCTAGAACCCGCTCGGGACGTACGCAGGTCCGAGGGTGGGCAGGGGAGAAGGGAGGGCGTGGGGTGGGAGGCGGTCTGGGGTCAGCGGTGGCCGAGAAGGTCCACACTGTTGGTGATGTTTCGTAGCCTGGGCCCAAATAGTTCTGCACCCAGACTCCACACTCCTCTCCCTTCCCCAGCACCCAATCTGACCTGGCTCCTAGTGGGGTGTAAAGCCCTCACTAATCTGCCAAGGTGGTGGTCCCCAACCATTTTTCATTATGAATATTTATGTCTAGATTATGTGTTAGAGTTAACACATACTAAATATTAAAGTTTAGTTTTTAATCTAAAAAATGAGTCTACATAGAAATCTTCCCCCCACCCCCACCACCACAGATGACATCTCTCACTTCCACACACAGCCCCCTCCCTACACGCCTCCCTACCAGGCAGGTAGATAAGGTGGGAGAGCCCCCCTCAGAACAGACCGCCCACCTTTCAGCAGGGCGTAGTGCGTGGGGGTGGGACTAGTTTGTTAATTTTTTATTTATTTTAGAGAGAGAGAGAGAGAGAGGAAGGAGGAGAGAAACACCGGTTTGTTCTACTCATCGATGCACTCATTGTTGGGTTGCTGTCTGTGGCCTGGCGGGGTTCACGCCTGCAACCTTGGTGTGCTCGGATGACACTCTGACTCACTGAGCTCCCCAGGCAGGGCCCGGTGTTCTTAACGCATTGCAAACCGCAGGCAGCTGAGTAACCCACACCTGAACCCCTCTGCTTGGTGTTGTCGTCAACCTGACAAGAAACCTGGTCGTTCTGGGAGAGGGCCCACCGCTGCCCTGTGTGTGGCCGGGCTGCCGCGTTGCTCCCCCTGAAGGCCCGGCAGCCAGCCCCTGGAGCCGCAGCCCCAGTGCAGAAAGCAGCCCCCTGAGGCTTGGGGAGGAATGCATAGGTCTCTGCGTGCGAGTTTCACGTGTTACACGAGTGCGTGTGTGCCTGGGTGCACTGTTCAAACAGGACTTACTCAGCCACAGCCTCTGTTTTCTGGTCTGCTGGCTGCGGGGGCCTCAGGCAGGTCCAGATCACGCAGGGACTGAGACGCTTGTGATTAACCTCTGTGACCTGGGTCACAAGAACCCTTGACATTGAATCAGATACTTGATCTCACCGTGACTTCTCCACATCACCACGTAGGAAGGAGAGGCCCGTATCCACAGGTTCCTCACCCGGAGGTGAGGGGTCCAAGGCACGGGAGGTGCAGGAATTGCCTCAAGTCGCACAGTCTGGCACCGCCGGGGCCCCTGTTTGTCCCCGCTCTCCCCAGCGTGTCTCCTCTCCTCCTGCCACCCTGTGGCTAGGGGGTAGCCTGCCCTTTCTGCCCCGCTGGAGGGAAGGTGAGGCCAGGACCCCCGCCCGCCCTGTCCTTGGGAAGGTGGCCCAGCCTGTAGGCCAACCCTGTTAACGGGGAGCAGGGGCCCCCCAGGCAGAGGACAGGGGTCTTTCCCGTCAAGGCCAGGGTCGCTCCCTGCGCCAACTGCCCGGCAGGCTGAGAGGCCAGGACTTCCTCCCTCATCTGAACGCTCCGGCCGGCCTGGCCTGGCCCGTGAGTGGCAGAAGGGGAGGGTGAAGAGAGGGCTCAACCTCCAGCCCCTCCCCCCTCACTGACAGCTGTAATCTGCTTGGGAAAATCTCTTTTTTTTTTTTCCGCACAGGAAAAAATATTAGTTGTCCCGATAACAAGGAAAACAAAATCCAGTGCAGGGCATCAGAGACTTCCTGAGGCGGGAAACAATGTCCAGGGAGCTCAGTGGAGAAGCCCGCGCTGGGAGGCTGAGGGGGAGCAGAGAGAGGACACTGGTCCAGGCCTATCCGGCCAGCGGGGGAGGGGGATGACAGATCGAGGAACTTGGAAAAAAGATTTCCCCCCCAAAACCTTGAAGTCTGGGCTGTTAAGCTATATCCGGGAAATGATTCAGGGCCTGCACACGTCCCCGAGGGGCAGCAGGCCTCCTCAGCTCAGGTGCTCCGAGCCCCCCACTCCTCCCTCCTGGGCCCCAGCCTGCTCTGCCGGGTGCTGTTCCCCGTGGGCACCCCTCCTCCAGACGGCTGGCCTTGTCTGCCCACAGCTGCTTCCCTGGGTAACTTTCCACTAGGGGGCGGGTGGTCAAGCGGGCTTCTCCAAAGTCCCCACCTCCAGGCCTAGGAGGCTCTGGTGCCCATTTTCCCCCCCTGCCCAGAGCACTTGTGCTATTTGATCTGGTGGGTGTGGCCTCTGAGCACTGTGGGCTGCAGGGAGGGGCAGGCATTTAAATGAGGGTCCTGAGCTCCCTGCCTGCAGCAGGGTCCTGAGTCATTACACACTGGGGCACTTAGGGAGCTCTCAGAAAATACCAGCGCCTCCCAGGCCTCACCCCAGACCAGTTGTATCAGAATCTCTAGGGGGCTGCTCAAGTGATTTTTGTGTGTAGTAAGGGCTGACAACCCCTGCTGTATGACCCTGTGACCCTTTGGTCACTTGCTGGCTGGTCCCCTTCACCTCTACCCTCAGTCCTAGCCCTTCAGTTCCAGATTGGAGCCCCTCAGAAATTGTCCCCTCACTGGTGTCTGCCAGAGGTACCTGCAGAGTTCTCTGCCCAGCTGGAGGCCAGCTGCCCAACCCAATAGCAGGTTCTGGGTTACCCCGCCCCTTCCCTCTGCTCCTTCCCTGGGCAATGATGCCTGGGGCCTTTGTTCTCAGCCAACAGGAGTGTGACCAGAAACCTACCCACAGCTTAATTATAGTCCCATTCACCGGCCTTAAGCTGGCCACCATCCACACCCAGCCCGTCCAGCTGTCCTGCTCCACACCCCGCCCCCCCGCCCCCATCCCAGGCAAGCCCCGTGCAGCTCCTCCCCACACCCCAGTGTCCTTGCCAGGCCAGCGTTATTCAGCTTTATTCTCAGGAGGGCCGAGGTCCCTTCCCCCACATCGCCCGTAGCCCTTGCCACGCACAAAACCTAGGGCCCTCGGGGTGGTCTGGGCTCTGAGCTCGGAGCTTGTGATTTTCTCCAAGGGCTGGAGGGCCTCACCTCGGTGACGCTGCTGTGCTTTGCTGAATACTGGGCTTCCATGGTGACCACTCTGAAGTCAGGGACCATTCCTGGTTCAAAATGTTGATGGTTTATTTTTTATTGTATTTTATTTATTTTTAGACAGAGGGGAAGGGAGGGAGAAAGAGAGGGAGAGAAACATCAGTGTGTGGTTGCCTCTTGTGCGCCCCCTACTGGGGGCCTGGCCAGCAATGCAGGCGTGTGCCCCGACTGGGACTTGAACCAGAGACCCTCTGGTTTGCAGGCTGGCACTCAATCCATTGAGCCACACCAGCCAGGGCCATCTTTGATTGTTTATATGCATATACCAGCCACCTACGTGCTAGGTCTTTGGGGGGGATATGCACGTGGAAAGAGCCACAGTCTCTCCTCTCAAAGGCCTTCTCAAGACAGAGGGAAGAGCCGTCAGAAGATGTCATAAGGAGCAAGGTATAGCGCCATTGCAATTCCTCGAAGCATTCCCAGAACTTCCCATCCGCACAGTGTAGGGATAATCACAACTACTGCATGAATGTTTGCTGACTGAATGTTTGTTTCTTAAGTACAGCATAGTTCTCTAACAGAACAAATAAAGACAGACACCTCCAGGGTCAGGCCTGCAGCCTGGCAGAAGAGAACTCACTAGGGTTCCTGTGTCGCTCCCAGCCAGGCTTTTGCTAACCGAGGGGCTTGCAAGTCCCCAGGGTCTGACCGGAGGGCGCGTGGGTTACCACCTCCTCCGCCCCAGCGGTCTTGTCCCCCTGGACAATCATCAGAGACCCTGAGAGGCAGGACCAAGAGCAGGCTTTTCCCCTCTCCTAAGGGAGCCTTCTTGGCCTGGGACTCCCAGGGGTCCCCCGCTTGCCTCTCAGCTCCCAGCTCAGCTCAGCCCAACTCAGCCCAGCTCAGCTCCCAGCTCAGCTCCCAGCCCCCAGCCCAGCATTTCTCAAACAGGTGGAACACGCTGTGGACGAGTGGCCACCTGGCTGCAGGAGAGGGGAAGCCCCAGCGCATGTCCCTGGGGCCTCCGCCTCCCGAGAGGAAAACAGTTGGCTATTGCCTGCTCCCCAGAAGCTTAGACTCTGACCCTTGGCCTGGGCAGTGGGCAGCAGGCTTCAGGAGCTTGGGGCGAGGGGGCTTAGAAGGGAGGGGCTCCGATCCCAGCTGCCTAGCTCTGGGTACTAACAGGCCATGCCGGGGGCAGCCAAGATGGAGCGGGGGCACCACCACCTGCTTTTCCTTGTTTTGTTTTCAGGGCACTAATTACTGTGCTGAGCTCCGAGCTGCCTAATGAGGCCGTTTGGATTTCCTGTTGTTCTGGCTTCCCAAGACCCTTAAAGGGCCCGCATCGCACTGGGAGTGGGCCAGGGGGGATACCAACGACTCTGGTGAGAGTGAGCACAGGGGTCTATCTCGAGGCCCAACCTGAATGCCAAGGGCAGGGACCAGTGACCAGGGGCTGGCCCAGGACTTCCTGGCTGCTCTCACCACCCTCAAGGGAGCCCGCTCCGAGGCGCTCATGCCGGAAGCAGGAGCTTCGGAACTGTGTGGCCTGGTCAGTGCGTGGGGTGAAGGGCAGGAGGAGGTAAGGAGGCCGTGGCTGAAGAGGAAAGGCTGGTGATGTCACCAGTGCCCAGACTGTGAGAACCACTGCAACACCAGGCAGGAGGGAAACGCCATGACGTCTTGCTCACCCCGCCCCCCCCCACCCCACCCTCCGCCCTGGAAAATAAACACTTGTTGTCCAAGAGGCCAGTGCCACTTCCGAAGGGGCAGGCTGGCTGGGCCCGAGGCCCGGAAGCAGACCTGAGCCCAGCTCTGAGCAAAGGCCTTTGCCCAAGTTGGATGCAGAAAGGCATGCAAGTCCAGCTGCCCCTCGCTCAGTCCCTCCACGGCACACTGTCCAACAGGGCTTATCGGATGCACCCATTCCTTCTGCACCTTAGGGCTCATCTTTGCAAGTGCAGGAGCTGAGCATAGCTGGGGATGCCAGGAAGCCCCCTTCCAACGCTTGATGCAGGCTGCAGATGGACTGGCAGGCCAGGTGGTGTGGGGTGGGGGGGCGCCCATCTGCTTCCTGAGGCTCCCTCAGATTTGAGGCAAAGCCTCAGCCCTAGGACCTGTCCCAAGTGCCCCTCAGACTGCCCCAGACTGTGGGTCCCCTGGGCCCCAGGAGGCCTGGCCTGCAGCGCCCTCCCCCACAGACGAGGTGACGACATTGTTGTTCTTATACGGGGGGCCTTCCGCCTGGAGTTCCGGCTCCGCTAAATGGTGGGAATGGGGTCCCAGGGACAAAGCCAGCCTGGTTCCCGCAGCCACCTCAGAATGGACGGAATCCCCATTGTGTGAGGACGTCGTGTGCCCGCCCTCCCCTTGCCCTAGCCGGACATGCCAACAAACAGCTCATTGAGCCCGGGGGAGGGGCTGGGAGACAACAATGTCCCCCACAGGACCGGGGCAGTGAGCTCAGCTGGGGGTGGGGGCTGCCATGGAGGCTGGAGGGCGATGATCTCAGCTTGGGGAGGGTTGGCCCTTTTGACAGGCTGACCAGAGTCTGGCCTCCCCAGTGAGGCTCAGAAGGGCTGCCCAGGGCTGGCCTCACCCTGGCGGCCTCGCCCTGGCTGCTCCACCCACCAGCTCTGAGCTGGAAACAGAGCGGTGCTTCTCACGCTTAAACTGCCCCAGCCCAGGGCTCCAAGCGGGCACAGCAGGGTCACCCAGACCCGGGATGCTGGCGGACCCTCCCTCTGGCAGGGGCATTCCAGAAGCCCCTCAGGGAAGCCCAGTCCAGACAGAGTTCTCCCATACCACCAGTCCACTCTGGCCAGAGCAGGACTTTCGGATCAACGAGAGGGTACGCCTTCTACAACTAGAACCATCTCAATAGCCGGGATCAGCTTTTGGAGGGGGTGAGGGTCCTGTCCCTGGACGTATTCAAGCCCTTGACTGTAGAATATGGGATTGGTCCGATCTAAGTGCCCTTGAGAGCTCGCCTCATCCTCAGTTTCTAGATGTAGGGGCCCTAGCCCGTTCTCTGCAGACACCTCTGGACTCCCATTGTGGGTTCCAGAACTGAGGTTGGATAAACCCAGGCCCAGTCCAACCCTTTATCCTCTTCCAGGCGAGTCTGGGCTGCCAGGCAGGGCCCCAGGCCTCTAAGAGAAAGGAGGGGAAGGCGGAGGGTTGGATGGGACAGTGGCGTGGCCAGAGCGGCCCCCAGTGCCGGTGGAGGAGCCAGGGCAGTCCTGATGCCAGTCAGTTTTGCAGGGCTTTCCCTGGAAAGCGGGGGATGAGAGGGTGGACGGCGCCGGTCCCCGCAGGCCGTCAGGCTCCGGCATTCTCAGGTGCCCAGCCGTCTCAGAGGCACCCAGGCCCCGGCACACACCTGGCCACCAGCCACAGGTGCTCCGAGCTGCCCCTGGCTTCCCCTCTGCGCCTCCCTGCGCCCGACCACCCTGCACACCGCTGCCAGATGGTGGCTGAGCGCCCCGCTCTGCCTGAAACCCCAAAGACTCCCTCAGGCCGCTCAGTCGGGCGGGCCTGGACCCACACATCTGGTGGATCTCCGTGTTCTCACTACCCAACCTCACGCCTGCCCCCGCCACACGGGACGGCTACTCCGGCTGGGCCTTCCTCGTTTCTACCCTGGTCGTGCCCTGCTCCCCAATTCTCCGGCCAGTTCCGCTGTATTTTTCAGGCCCAGTACAATCCCGCTCCCCACGGAGTGTCCTTTGGCCCCTGGGGGCCCAGCCCCATGGGCATCGGGAGTTGCATTCGATGTTCCCTGTGGTCTCACTGACCTTAGCCCGGTACCGGGCCTCCCCCACAGCGGGCGAACTGACGGACCCAGGCTCCATCTCTGCATGTGGGCTCACACAGGCCCCGAACACCCAACCATGCCCCGGAGGGAACACGTCTTTGGCCTGCATTCTCTCCTTTTGATGGCAGTCTGATGGATTTCTCCTAGCTCTCCCCGGCTTTCTTCTTACTTGGGGGTGGGGGGGGGCTGCGGTAATGGAGGTAGGGGGGGAAGCCGCATAGGAGAGAAGGGGAAGCAGGAGAGAAGGGCAGTGGCGGCTGCAGGGCAGCGCAGGGATCTTTGCAGAGTGGGTCCGACAGAAGGGGTGCTCACAAGGCCCAGGCAGGACTCACGCGTGACACGGGGCTGAGTGGGCACGCCAGAGGGTGGAAGCCTGTCTGTTCCTAAGAGTGCAGAGTTAGCTGAGGCTGCTCCCCGAGAGCCCTGATGTTGGAGACCCTGAGTATTCTGCACTGCCCTGAAATTTATTCTGGGCTGGACAGCTCCACAGGGCTTGTTTTTCTGAGAGTGGCAGCCGGACCACGGAGGGCCAGAGAGGCAAAGTGGCGTTGGCTCACCGAGGCCTAGCCCTGTCCCCAAACCTCCCTGGGGCTGAGAGGAGGTCCTAGGTCCTAGTGCCTCTCAGGTCCCCCTGCACGTCTTGCCCCGGGGACAGGCTAGACGCAAGGAGAACTCCCTGGGTTGGAAGTTCTTTGGTAATTGCAGGCAAGGCCGGTTACTCATTAGCAAGAACCAACAGGAGATTCTCATCCCCTCCAGGGGAGAGTTCAACCTGGATTAACGACTGGGAAGTTCTCCCGCGTGTCTAACCTCAATCCTTCCTGCCCCAGTCAAAGGCTGTTTCCTCTCGTTCTGACTGCGGTGGGAGAGGGAGACAGCTGGCCACTGTCCTCTGCGTCAGACCCATTACCTACTTGACCAAGGCAGTCGGATTCCCCCTCGGCCTTCTCCGGGGACCAGTGCCCTGCCTGCTCCGGCAACTGTTCACAGACCTGGCACCTGTCCCTGGTTCCCCTCCCTGTGTATGAGAGCATTTGAAACACAGCACTTCCTGGTTCAGGCCTGACTCTTCCTTCCAGGGAGGCTGCAGGGAGCCCCAGCCTGTCTGGCAACAACCCCCACGCCCAGGTTCCCAGGCCTGCAAGGAGGGAGAGGTGTGACCCCATCCCTATCTCTTCTCGCCTCAAGTCCTGGGTGGCACCAGGGATCAGGGGTCAGAGGTTCTGTGAAGAAATGAGGAGAGGTCAGAGTTTCTTCCAGGAGATGAGTAGCTCAGCTGAAGAAAGTGGAGGCTACACAAGGGCCCAGGGACACCACGGGATCAGGGACAAGGCTGGGCCTGGCGGCTTCCACGAGAGGGGAAGTGGGGGCTGAGGGGGTTGGTGGGGCTGGGGAGAGCTTCCCGAGAGGCTGCAGGGGCAGGGGAGCTTACAGTGGGGAGGGCGCAAGAGGAGAGGACCTGGGAGGCTAGCACAACCGGGGCAGGGGATGAATGCGTGAGGATGCCTCTACAGGGGAGGAAAAGCCCATCCAAGACCCGGGGCTGAGCCGGTGCCCGAACCTTTGCTTTCAACTCAGGCTCTGCTCCCACACTCACCTACGCCCTGCCCTTCAGAAGGCTCTCTCTCAGCAGGGCCCCTCCCTGCACGCTCTGTCCTCTGGCCCTGCAAGCCCCCCTCAGAGTTCTCTGTGCCCTGAGGGATCTGGGCTGGAGGCAAGGCCTGAACCTGAGGGTCTCCATGCAGAGGCCACCCTGAACCCTCCCTCCCTTCCTCTGAGCCTCCCTGCTCACTGGCTAGGGTGGCGACAGGAAAGAGCTAGGGAAGGGGAAGCCAGGGGCTCTGGGAAAGTTGCTGTGGAGGCTGCCCTAAACCCTGGACTCCTCTGTGGCTGGAAATACCCTCTGCATGGCTCCGGGCCCTAGCTTTCCAGGCATCCCCTTGGTTTGGTAAATGAAGCTGAGACAGTTACTGGGTCACCACCCATGAGGGTCCTTGCCTCCGGCCAGCAGGTCTCCCTCCCCCTGCCCCTCCTCTTTCTCCTTTCCTCCCGATCAGCACACAGGAGGCCTGGGGAGAACTTCCTTCCTACGCAGTTAAAAGGGGCTTCTCAGGTCAGAGGTCCTCAGCTTCTCCTCCTCGCTTGGGCCCACGGTCTGCGCAGGCCAAAGCTGTTCTCGAGAAGAGAGGGCCCAGCCCACACCAGTTACCACCTGCCCTGGGGTTTGGAGAAGGCAAAGGGATCAGAGGATGGAGCTGGCCTGGGCCCTCAGGCGAGCCTGGGAACCTGGGGGAGAGGAGAGCAGAGGCCTTCTGGGTCTCAAAAGGAGCCAAAGGAGGCACACGGACTCCTGCTCAACGGTCGCACCCACTCGGACATCCTTTCCTTGGGACATTTGGGCCATCAGTCATGAGCCATCAGCCAGTGGACAGTCCAGTCCAGTCTCTGTGATCTCTTGGTGACCTGGGGAGGGCTGAGCCCTGAGCCACCGGGAGCCTCAAGGACCAGAAGGGGTCAGAAGCTGTCTTCTTCCTCCCACGCACCTCTGCTTGAAACACCACCACGAAGGAGGGGGGATGTCAGCTTGAGACCTACACTGGGCCCTGGTCAGAGCGTTACCTTTGGAAGGCCAAGGCCACCGGCACTTGATTCTTTTAAACTGTGTTTTAAATAAAGATTGTCTTTATTTATTTTCAGAGAGAGGGGAAGGGAGGGGGAAAGAGAGGGAGAGAAACATCCCCGTGTGGTTGCCTCTCTCGTGCCCCTGCACTGGGGACCTGGCCTGCCACCCAGGCATGTGCCCTGACCGGGAATCGAACTGGCGACCCGCAGTCAGATTCTTTTAACCCTTTATTGCTTCTCTACACCCAGTTCTCAGAGCTCCATTCTTCCCCCTGCAGTCGAGAACCTGTCAATGTTCCCAGGCGCCCGAGGGCCTAGGCTGGCTCCACCCTGCGGTTCCTTTGCCTTCTCCAAACCCCGGGGAAGGTTCTCTTCCCACAAAAGGCCCTCATGCTTGAGGTTTCCACAGACGCATCTCCTTTCTACGATGCACCTGGCTTCTCTCTCTCTCTAACCGTTTGTCCCTCTTGGCTGGTCCCTTGGGACTATCTTCAGCTCTTTTTTTTTCGTCCTTTTCCTCCTGGAACGCACACGCTGTCCAGGACCTCCCCTCTACTCCAAGTCTGCCCCTGGCTGTCAGGATGTCACCTGTGACAAAGGAAGTTAATAGTTGGGGGGCCCTGCCAATCCATAATCAGATATAGGCCCTCGGTCACCCTGCCAGGTCACTGTCATTATGATCCCCATTCTGCAGATGAGAAAACTGAGGTACAGGGTAATAGTTAAAATACTATCTAATACTTGGAACCCAAGGCCACACACAGGATTAGGAAATGCCAAGAGCCAGGTGCGTCTCCTGCCTGCGCAGCCGACTTGGCTGGAGGGTGGGGAGAGGCCCCATCTCCACCATGAAGACCCTTCAGGACTCGGTGTCTCTCGGCGCCCACGCGCCGGGCCCGCCCTTCCCCCTCCTCACAGGGGCCACCGCATCCCGCCCCCACCCCACACAAGGCCGTGAAGCCCCCGAGGAGTCCTCGAGGCCGTCACCAAGTCATTTCCTCTCGGCCCCACGGGCCTCAGGCCCGTCTTGCGGGGAACCCATTCTGCCCCGCGGGAAAGACCCGGAGCCGGCAGTTCCTCGTAGAGACTCCAGCGAGAAGCGAACGAGGCCCCGCGGGGCGCAGCTCGCCGAGCGGGAATCCCGGCCCTAACCGCTGGCGCCCCTCGAGGGGAGGGGGGAGGGCGGGCGGCGGTTCTGCGGCGGCATCTGTCCCAGGCTGGCGGGAAGCTGCTGCATTAAATTGTAAAATCGATTTATTGACCGGCAGGTGCGAGCGGCGGCAGATGGAGAGTACCGCTGCCCGGGCGCATCTGCGGGGAGCGGCAGCATCGATCCTCACCCCCCCCCCCGAAACCCGTTGGTCCTGGTCTTTTCTCCTCGGCTCGCTCCCACTTGCAGGGCCAAGGTCCACGGAGCGGCGGCGCCTCGGTGGCTGGGGGAGCTGGGCCCCGTCCCCGCGCCCCCCGCCCCCGGCCCCGAGGCCCAGGCTTCACCCCCGCGGCTGGCAGGCCCTGCCAGCCCCACTGCCCCAGTTGGCACGCGGCGGGCCGTGCTGACGCGTGGCAGCGCCCCGCGGCAGATGAGGCACGCGCCGGCCTCATTTCAATGTGAATGGATCGAATGGAGCAGCCATGTGGCAGCAACAGTTTGCAAATCTCCCCGCCTTCTGTGCGGCTCCCCGCGGCCGCTGCCCGCACGTGCCCCCCCCCCCCCGGGCTTAAGCGCCCCACCCAGACCAGGCCTGCTCCTCCGCGCCTGGCCAGCCCGGCCCCCAGGCACCCCTACCTGCGTGCAGTTGGCCCCGGGAGGAACGCTGTCCCGGGGGGGGGGCGGTGCGGGGCACGGGGGAGGGTGCGCAGGCTGCCCCCAGTCGGGGGGTGTATCCCGAGGTTCCTCCGTGCCCCTGTCGCGCCCCAATGGCCCGGGGTCAGTTTGAGGGCATGGCTGAAAGGTAACCTTGGCCTTTGCTGGCCGAGGTGCAGGTTCTGCCTGTCCCGGGGCTTTTGTGCAGCTGGTAATCGGAGAGCGCAGCAGAAACACAAGGTCCCTGGGGGGGGGGGGACGACTGTGGGGGGCTTGAGTGAAGCTGGGCCTCGACCCTGTGCCTGCTGGGGGCTCTGGATAGTGTGTGGCGGTGCCGGTGGGGTGAGGGACCCTAAACCATCAGCACATTTGGGGGTGGGGGGGGCCCACGGTGGTGAAGGGAGAGGCTAGGTAGCGCCAGGGTCGGCAGGTGTCCACGGGGTCGAACACCACTGTGATTTATGGCCTCGGATGGCTTCGAAGCCTCCTGTTCCAGGAAGCCCCCTCGGGGACACAAGGGGGTCCTGCTGAGTTCTTCTGTCCACAAGTCGCCGGTGGGGACCGGACCCCCTCCTGCTTAGCAAAAGCGGGCAAAGCTGGGCCCAGGCATCTGGAGGGAGCTCAGGTGGGAACTCAGGGCCGAGGGCAGAGCCCTCGTGGGACAACGAACTTCAAATAGGTGCTTCCTAAGTGACTTGATTGGTGGTGATGCCCTTCCTCCTCAGGTCAGAGAGGATTTTTAGGTTTCTGGGATGCCTTGGGTTTCGGTCTCTGAGGGAAGTGGTGGCACTTACTTCTGTTTGGTCTGTGACTGTGCGAAGCACCTTTGGACATGTCAGTCCAGACGTGGGTACGGGTTGGGGAGTGTTCCGGACCCACCAGTGTTGGGCGAATGCGTCCTGTGGGTTGTGCATGTCCCTCGGCCGGCACATGTCGGCACCAGAAAAGAACCGAGCTTTTATGAACTCCCAGGCCAGGGTTTGGGGGGGAGCAGGCAAGAACCAGGCAGGGCTGGCTGTCAGCTCTGAGGCGTGAGGGGCGCCCTAGGCCGGCCTAGGGATCTGCAGAGCATGGCGGAGAGAGGATGGGAAGCCCACTTAGCAGGTTCGCGGGCAGGCATGCCCTGGGCCTCCCCTCCCTCGGGCCCGGGGACTCCGCCTGCCCATAACCTACATTAACTCTGGAGCGCAGCCTGGGCCCATCTGCCGGCCCTCGCCCCACCTCGGTTCCCCACGCCAACCCGCTCGTGCCAGATGGTGACTGGGAGGGGGTGGCCGTGCGTGGGGGACCCCGGAGCCCGTCTCTTCACCTCGCCCCTCCCCCAGCCCACGCTCCCAACCTCTTGTTTCTCATCCTCCCCCCCCCACACCTCACCACCACCCCAGGTCAAAAAATCAGACCATGCTCCGCACAGGCAGCTGCTGGGCTCGGTTCTGCGCCCCCAGCCTCCCTCGGGCCCGCGCGTCCCTGCTCCCCCCCCCTCGCCCCCCCGCCCCCGTACCGATCTTATCGCCCGACGACAGCCACCGCCGTGCGGGCAGGCTGACAGCTGAAGCCGCAGGGCCCCCACCGCCCTCAGCGTCGAAGAGAGAGGGCGCTCTCCTCCCCCACCCCCCGACTGGGAGAAGCCGGCCCTCCGCGATCTGAGGTCACCGGGGATAACGCTGGGTTCCGGGAAAAGCAGCTGCGCGGCCGCCGCTGGGAGAAGCGGGGCCACCGGCGATGCTGCGGACTCCTGAAAACTGAAACGAGCCCGAGCGTTCCCAGCTCCACTCTGCATCTCGTCCTGGAGGAAAGGGCCTGCCCAGCCTCAGCCCTTCACCCCGGCTCTCCAGTAATCTGGAGCCAGAGGAGCTCCTCTCTGCCCCCACGGAGCGACAGGACGCGCGAGGGGCTGGGGACTGCTGGGGCGGGGCGGGGGAGGTGGTGGGCGCGGGCGCTGAAGCGGAGCCCAGGTGAGGGGAGGCGCTGGGGGCGGGGCCAGGCCCTCATTACCATACAGCTGATGCCCGCCCTGCTACCTCTGGGACCACGCCCCCTCCCCCCTCCCTGGAACCACGCGTTTTAGAGCTGGCACGCTCCGAGCCCGAGCGGGGTCGCGTCGTTGGGGGGGTGGGGTGGGAGGTGGACAGAATGGAAAAAGCACGCGCTGGACATCGCCCCCCCCTCAACAAGTGAAGGAGACGCCCCCCAGGTGGAGGGAGAGCGCTCCGAGCCCTAGACGCTTGGCTCTTTTCCTTGCTGCAAGAGACTGCAGAGAGGGTTAAGGCGTCCGCTCGCTTCCCTGCGGCGCTCGGGAGGCGTGGTGGGTGGGTGCTCACAGGTCGATGCCCGAGCAGGACAGGGCTTCAGAGGCCCCGGGAAGGAGCAGGAAATCGGAGCTCTTGAGCGCTGGTTTCACTTTTCCGACGTAAGTTCTTTTTACCTGCTGCAGGTAACTACCGCTGGCTGCGGGCGCGAGGCTCCCGGGGACTCCCCAGTGTCTCCGCCCCCACGACCTTCCGGGAACCACTTGCTCAGCTCCAGCCTCACCGCCCTCCCGGCCCTGCCCCTGTTCTCCCACCGCCCGGGGCTCCGCGCGCACGCCGGAGACTGCGGAGAACTGGCCACCGCGGCGCGCGCAGAGCTGGGGGACCCAGGGGCTGAGAGCCGCACGGGTGGGCGGGGACCTGTGCCTGACTGGCTGGCTGGGAGGGGGGTTGGCGGGGGCGGAGGCCCCCTCCCGGCGGCGCGGAGGCCGTAGCAGTTAGAGGCCCGGAGGGGAGGGGAGAGTGACAGGCTGAGAGGAGAGGAGCCAATATATATAAGCAAGGCTCCCGAGCGCGCAGGTTTCAGTAGCGGCGCTGAGCGCAGGCTGGGAACGCGAGGCGAGGAGCCGCAGCGCCCGCAGCCTCGGTTTAGTGTGCCCCGGCACCGGCAGGCTTGCAGCCCCGGGATTAGCTCGAGGACACGTCCTCTGCGCGGCCGCCGCCCAGCCGCCCTCACCTGGATTACCTACCGCGGCAGTGTCCACGGACCCAGCGAGAAGGCGAGGCGGCAGGAAAGCTCCGAGCGGAGCCTGGCTTTTCAGAGACTCCTTCTGCGCGGGGGACGCACGGGCAAACAGCGTCCCGAGCCGAGCCGGCTTCAGGGCAGGCGGGTGGAGAGAGCGACGCCCCAGGGAATGGCAGCCGCGTCCCGTAGCGCCTCTGGTTGGGCGCTACTGTTGCTGGTGGCAATTTGTCAGCAGGTAACGTCCCGCGCCCCCTCCCGCCGCGCTCTGGGCCTGAGCCCGGGCGTCCCAGGAGCTGACGGCTCCCTCCCTTCCTTCCCACCCTGTGCCATAGCGCGCGGCCGGCTCCGGAGTCTTCCAGCTGCAGCTTCAGGAGTTTGCCAACGACCGCGGCGTCCTGGCCAGCGGGCTGCGCTGCGAACCCGGCTGCCGGACCTTCTTCCGCGTCTGCCTGAAGCACTTCCAGACAGTCTTCTCGCCCGGGCCCTGCACCTTCGGCAGCGTCTCCACACCTGTGCTGGGCACCAACTCCTTCGCCATTGCGGACGACAGTAGCGGCGGGGGACGCAACCCTCTCCAACTGCCTTTCAATTTCACCTGGCCGGTGAGCACAGCCTGGGAGCGCTGGGAGGTGACGAGAGCCAACCGAAGGGGTCGCCCTGACACCAAAGTCCTCTCCCCAGATATCTTCGCTCCCCTACAAAACAAAACAAAACAAAACAAACAAAACAAACAAAACGGCGTTCTCTTCCGAGCCTCTCTCGACTCTCCCTTGGGACCTCATCCTCTGGAAACCTCGCACCGGTCTCCTCTTCCCAGTTCTACGCCCTCTTTTCTCCCAGTTCTCGGGATGCGATACTCATCACCCCGGCGCGCCCCCCACCCCCGAGTGGTCCCCGCGTACATGCCCACCCCCCCCCCGTCCTTCAACCCTCCCCCTATCCAAGGTTCTCTCGCCTTCCTTGCTCGCGCGCGATGCTGCGCGCAGACCCGTTAGGTTGACTCGGGCGCAGTAACCGTATCCTGCAATTAGATTAATTAAACCGGCTGCCGTAAGGCACCCCCACCGCCTCCCTGCTCATCAATCCCTCTTCCCCGCCCCCTCCTTCCGCTTCCCAGGGCACCTTCTCACTCACCATCGAAGCTTGGCACGCGCCGGGAGAAGACCTGCGGCCAGGTGAGCAGCTCGCTCCGCCGCCACAGGGGGGCGACTCGGCGCAGCGCCGAAAGAGTTAACCTGGGTCGATAGGCGGGGGAAGCGCGGGGTGGGGGGTAGGGGGCCGGACGCTTAGCCGGGCCGGGAGCTGCGCCCCGCGCTGGACGCTCGGATTCCGCCCGCTGCCTGGACTCCGAGCACAATTGCGTTTCCTGCGGGTTATTTTTGGCGTGGGAACGCGGGGAGCACGGTGGTGAGAAAGGCCGAAGCTGCCAGCGCCGCTGACGGGCCCCTTCCTGTATTTTACACCTTTTGCGAATTCCGCTCCTTTGGAAAGGGAATAATGGGTTTGGGATGTTGTTCTGACACAGAGGAAAAGGGTATTTTAGCAGCACAACAATTCTCACTTTGAAAAGGAAAAAGAAGAGCACTACCCGCCTCTGAGGGCAGAACTCCTGAAAGGACACCCGAGGGATCCTTGCTCCCAGAGTCCTTCGTGCGTGAAGGGCTTTCCTTTTTCTCATTTCTCTCTCTATCTGTCTCTGTCTCTCCATTTTGACCTCTTTTCCTCTTTCCCTTGCCTATCTGCTTCCAGAACAGTGGGAAATCTTAACATCCTTCTATTGTCCCCCTTTTGAATAGTATCAGTCCCCCTGCACACACACACACACACACACACACACACACACACACACACACACAGGGCAGCTAAGAAGTGGGACCCTTGGGTTCCTCTGGCCTGTGTTTGCTGGCAAGTGGGGGGTCATTGAACATCTGGTTTGATCCAGCAGTTGCTGGCACCCTCGGGGACAGGATGCCCTTCCTTGACCTGGCCCTCTGCCCCTTCAGAGGCCATGCCGCCGAATGCGCTCATCAGCAAGATCACCATCCAGGGCTCCCTCGCTGTGGGCCAGAACTGGTTACTGGATGAACAGACGGACCCTCTCCCAACGAGGCTTCGCTACTCTTACCGGGTCATCTGCAGTGACAACTACTATGGGGACAGCTGCTCCCGCCTGTGCAAGAAGCGCAATGACCACTTCGGCCACTATGTGTGCCAGCCAGACGGCAGCCTGTCCTGCCTGCCGGGCTGGACCGGGGAGTACTGCGAACAGCGTAAGCAGCCAAGCTCCCTCCCGCCTGCCTGGGGTGGGGCGGCTGGGGGGGGGGTCTCCTGAGCAGAAACAAACACACGAAACTCAGCAGTGACTTCTCCTCACAGCCTGCATCCCTGGGTCCCTCCCAGAGCAGGTCTGGGCTGCCCACTAGCTGGCCCTCCAGCACAGCGGGGCATGCCTAGGACAGGTTTGAACTCGGAACTCTTAAAAAAAAATAAAAAATAATAAAAAAATATTTTTTTATTTATCTATTTGGAGAGAGAGAGGGAAAGGAGGGAGAAAGAGAGGGAGAGAAACATTGATCCGTTGCCTCTCATATGCTCCCCCCAACAAGGAGCTGGCCTGCAACCCAGGCAGGTGCCCTGACTGGGGATCAAACCCGCGAAGCTTTGGCTCTAGGGCGGCGCTCAGTCCACCGAGTCGCAGCAGCCAGGGCTGAGCGCGGAACTCTCTCTTCTGAGTGTGTTTCCCCATCGTGCCAAAGCCTGCGCAAGCACCCTGTTCCTGCATTCCGTCCAGCCTTACTTGTCTTTCTCTGGGCCACCAGCCCCCTTTACGACACCCGAGGCTCCCCTGGGAGGCCAGGGGTGGGCAGTGAGCCCAGGAGAGCTGGGGGCACCCCCAAGGCCAGGAAAGGGAGAGCGGTCTGCAGCATTGTGAGCGTCCCAGCCTCACCCGGCTCCGTTCTCTTCCCGCAGCTGTCTGTCTTTCTGGCTGCCACGAACAGAATGGCTACTGCAGCAAGCCCGCCGAGTGTATGTGAGTAGGGGACAGGAAGGGGGAAAGGGGCATCCCCCGGGCCTGGCACTCAGCTCATCCTCAGCCTCCCTTTTGTCTCCCAGCTGCCGCCCAGGCTGGCAGGGCCGCCTGTGCAACGAGTGCATCCCCCACAATGGCTGTCGCCATGGCACCTGCAGCGTCCCCTGGCAATGCACCTGCAATGAGGGCTGGGGAGGCCTCTTTTGTGACCAAGGTGAGTGAGGGCAAAGAGGGGATGCAGAGAAGTGGGGAGAGACGGGCAAGGGGTGGGAACCAGAGTTATCACCTGGGCCCTTCTTGCTTGGTCACGGCTGAGCTGGCTTTCCCGTTATCTTTCAGGAAGCTTGGGACCTTCAGGGATCTTTACAACTGGCCTAGAATAAGATGGTGGATACTTCTTCCTCTGGTGCTGGGGAGGCGGGTGGCTGGAGAAGCCGGGAGGGTGACAAATTGGTAGCCTGGAGGCTGCACTCAAAAAATCCCAGTAAGGCGGGAGGGAGAGAGAGATGCTGGGCTCAGTTCCTCTTTGCACTTCATAGTTACCTATTAACCCCCTAAGTGTTTGCTTACCTGCCGGGTCTGTTTGAGCAGCTCCCCTAAACAGCTGTCTGGTGGGGTGTGCCCGCCGGCTGCCTGGAGGCTGCGCGCACCGGGCCTCTGGGTGGCGTGACATCTAACTGACTTTTCGGTGTGGTCAGAAACAGTCTCCCTTGTTCATCCCCGGTCGCACTTGCCAGGCAGCTGCCGGCGCCCACACTGTCTTCCTGGTGTTTGGCAGGCCTGGTCACTCTCCTGGCTGTACCGGGTTCTGCCAGCCCCAACCATGGAGGAGGGATCCTTTATCTCTCTCATCCTGGGAGCCAGCTGCAGCATGTGCCTCCCATTTTCAGGGTCAAATGGGACGGCTGCTGCCATGGAAACAGCAGGACAAGCCTGGGTAGGGTGGGCAGAGGGCTTGCCAGGATAGAAAGAACTTGCCTGGGCCCTGACTCGCGGACAACAAGGGACTTAGAATTCAGCCCCTGTGTTCTTCTGTGTGTGTGTACGTGTTGCTTTCTCCCCTCATCCCCAAGCACGTGTGCACACACACACACACACACACACACACGTATTTATTTTTTTAGAGTGAGGGGAAGGGAGGGAGAAAGGGAAAGAAACTTGGATGTACTAGAGATACATCTACCAGTTGCCTCTCTTGTGCCCCCAACTGGGGACCTGGCCCACAACCCAGGCATGTGCCCTGACTGGGAATCGAACCTGCGACTTTTCAGTTTGCGGGCCGGCACGCGAGCCACTGAGCCACACCAGCCAGGGCACTTATATTTTAAAATAATCACGTAATGCATTCCCCTTAAAAAAATATACATTGTTGGCTCTCATCTCCCCTCTACCATTTCCACCTGTTAAAATTGTAGCCCTCCTTCCAGGCTTGTCTCAGTTGCCCCTCCTCCATGAAGCCTTTCCTGACTTCCTCCTCAGCACGTGGCCTTGCATCCACTTCTCCTCCTTACCTTCCCTCCACCCTTCCTGCTGGTGTCTGTGAGCTCACCTGGCAGGCAGTTGTCCCTCTGTGCTTTTCAACTTTGGTCGATTGCACTGGTCAGGTGTGAGTCAGGGGGGCTTCAGGAGACGTGACTTCACTGGGGAGAAGGGAGGGTATTTGCACCTGGAGGACTGAGTGGAAGCCTCCTGGCTGACATGGGCAGTGAACTTGCACTCCAGGGGGCCTGGAGGTGGGGGCACTTTTCTGGCGCTGCTCAGCCGGCGGGCTCCTGTCTCTACAGATCTCAACTATTGCACCCATCACTCCCCGTGCAAGAATGGGGCAACCTGCTCCAACAGTGGGCAGCGGAGCTACACCTGCACCTGTCGCCCCGGCTACACTGGTGTGGACTGTGAGCTTCAGCTCAGCGAGTGTGACGGCAACCCCTGTCGCAATGGAGGCAGCTGCAAGGTGAGGCCCGGGCCAGCGTAGGGAGGCAGAGGTCTGGCCAGGTGGCGCCCAGGCAGCTCCACCCAGGTGGCCACAGACAGGCATCCTGGACATGTGGGGCCTAACCCGGACCCATACACCCCTGCCTCCCGGCCTCTGACTTTGGCTCCTTTCTGGTCTCTCTCCAGGACCAGGAGGGTGGCTACCGCTGCCTGTGTCCCCCGGGCTACTACGGCTTGCACTGCGAACACAGCACCTTGAGCTGTGCCAACTCCCCTTGCTTCAACGGGGGCTCCTGCCGGGAGCGCAACCAGGGGACCAGCTACGCCTGTGAATGCCCTCCCAACTTCACGGGCTCCAACTGCGAGAAGAAGGTGGACAGGTGTACCAGCAACCCGTGTGCCAATGGTGTGTCTTCTTGCCTTGCTCACCTGGTGCACCAGGCCCGGGGATGAGAAAGCCGTCTGGTCAGGGAGGGTCAGGAGCTGGGGGAGGCCGTGTCTGTCACTCTGGGCAGGCCGAGATGGGTCACCATCTGCTCTGGATGGTGAAGAGCTTGGTTGATCAGCTGAGTAGCTTCGGCAGAGGAGCAGGTTAGCCGTGGATGCAGGCAGGCCTTGGGAGGAGCAGTGGTTTGTACTCTGAGTGACTTCTTCTCCTATTCCCGTGTCAGAGCCCTATCCCTACTGGGGTGGCCTCTGACCCTCCCCGGAAGTCTTAGGTTAGAAAGAGGGACACTGGAGGCCTCGTGTCCCCCCTCAGGGGAGGCTAGTGCAGTCGGGGTCCCGCTCCTGAACGCCTCACCTTGCCCAAGGCGTTTAGAATGTCCAGCATCTTTTGGGACAACAAAGCATGCTGATGAACGTGGCCTCCTGGGCCTCCCGGTGACTTGCCACGAGGCAAGCTGGTAGCGCTGCGGAGGAGTGAAGCCTCAGGAGCTGGGGAGAGCTTGGAAGGGCTGGGATGGCGTCTGCCTTCGGGTGAACCGCTTAGTTAAGTCCCTGGAGCCCCAGTTCCTCCTTTGCTGAATGGGAAATACAACACCTGTCTTCTCCCATGTGGTTAGAAGATAGGATGAAACAATGACAATTGCATTCACGTGAGCAGTTGCTGTGCACCAGGCAAGTGCTCCTGCATCATCCCACCCAACCCCTCAGACACCTTCCACGGAGGGGACAGGGTTATAGCCCAATTCAACCAATGAGGAGACTGAGGCTTAGAAATAAGGTAAAGCGACAGGTGCCAGACCCACAGCTAGAAGCAGCCGCTGTTCCTACCCAGGCCTGTCTGTCTGATTCTACTGGACAGCTCTGTGCGAAGCTAGTAATCTTGATACTCGAGGCCAGGGGGGCGCAGCGACCAGGGTCACCTCAACTCCAGGTCTCCTGACTCTGCGCGCCGCTCACCTGTGGATGCTGGCTGCGCTCCTCCCTGGGAGGGAGCGCTCACCTTCTGCACCAGAGGGCTCCCCGGGCGATTGCTGACTTGCGCGCCCTGTGTGTGCCCACAGGGGGTCAGTGCCTGAACCGCGGTCCGAACCGTGTTTGCCGCTGCCGCCCTGGATTCGCCGGCCCCCACTGTGAGCTCCAGATCAGCGACTGTGCCCGCAGCCCTTGCGCCCACGGCGGCACCTGCCATGACCTGGAGCACGGGCTCGTGTGCACCTGCCCCGCTGGCTTCTCCGGCAGGCTCTGCGAGGTGCGGACAGCCAGCGACGCCTGTGCCTCCGGGCCCTGCTTGAACGGGGCCACCTGCTACACCGGCCGCCCCCCCGACAGTTTCGTCTGCAACTGCCCCTACGGCTTCGTGGGCAGCCGCTGCGAGTTTCCCGTGAGCATGCCTCCCAGCTTCCCCTGGGTGGCTGTCTCCCTGGGCGTGGGGCTGGTGGTGGTGCTGGTGTTGCTGGGCATGGTGGCGGTGGCCGCGAGGCAGCTGCGGCTTCGGCGGCCGGACGACGGCAGCAGGGAGGCCATGAACAACATGTCAGACTTCCAGAAGGACAACCTGATCCCCGCTGCCCAGCTCAAGAACACAAACCAGAAGAAGGAGCTGGAAGTCGACTGCGGCCTGGACAAGTCCAACTGTGGCAAACAGCAGAACCACACTTTGGACTATAATCTGGCCCCAGGAGCCCTGGGCCGGGGGGCCGTGCTGGGGAAGTACTCCCACGGTGACAAGAGCTTAGGGGAGAAGGCGCCACTGCGGCTACACAGGTGAGCAGCGCTGGGGGGCCCAGGGCCTGGCCACGAACCCCTAAGTGGGACCGTCGGCTCCCCCAGGACAGGTGGGAGGCTGGCGCCAGGCCCTCGACTGCTTTTAAGCCAACAGGGGGCTTTTGCTACCGATCCTCTAACAAGAGATCTGCAGGAGCCTCCCACCCCCCATCCCTCCCTCCCTCTCACCCTCATACTCATTCATTGGTGCATTCACTCACTCGCAAATGTCACGTGTCCGTATTGTGTGTCTCACGGCTTCCCTTTTTTCTGTGGAATGGCTTGCCTCTGGTGGCGGTGCTGGCTTTTGCCAGGCCTGAGACCCTCTCCAGGACAAGTTCAGTGGTCCTGTGGCTCTCTCAGGGGCCTGTCCCTGCCTGACCCCGGGTTAGCATGGGGCGCCCCCCATCCCCGTGTCCTCTCCCAGAGTCCAGGGTCCCGGTGGGTGAGTGCCCCGCCCTCCCCCAGCCCTCTCCCCACGCCTCCTTCAGCAGCCGGTCTTGTGTTCCCTCAGGGAGAAGCCCGAGTGTCGGATATCAGCGATATGCGCCCCCAGGGACTCCATGTACCAGTCTGTGTGTTTGATATCAGAGGAGAGGAACGAGTGTGTCATTGCCACGGAGGTGAGTGCTGGGCTCGCCTGCCCTCCTGGTAGGTCCCCGCCTGCCTTTTGGGGATGGGAGAGTGGGCTGGTTACTCCTGACGCCAGGAGCCCCTCTGGGGAGGTCCAGGACCCTTTCTTGGCAAGCCAGGTTCTGCGCGTCTTAGGCCCCGGCTAACCTCGCTGCCGCAGCGGGTGTGAAACAGGAGCCGTGCCTGGTCTCTTCCTGCTGTGTTAGTGCTGGGCTGGGCGGCCATGGCACCTGGCCAGCTCCTGGGCGCTGCTTCCCAGCTTCCCAGCTGCCGGTGGGTGAGGGTGGCTGCCTGGTGCCCCTCCTGCCCCTTCTCCCTGGCTTCCTCCATTGGCCCACCTTCCGAGCGTAGTCTCCCAGGCATGTGTGTGTCCTGGGACCCAAGACTGGGGGGGGGGCTGCCCTACCTTTCCTTCACTCCGCCTGCCCCACTGGTTTCCCAGGGAAGCCGTGGTGGGAGGGCTTTGTGCTCCAGGTAACCCACCCCTCACATGCCCCCCAGGTATAAGGCAGAAGCTTCCCAGGACACCCCAGCTTTGCCCAGCAGCTGGACCTTCCTTCTGCATTGTTTACATTGCATCCTGGATGGGACGTTTTTAATATTCAACGTGCTGCTCTCAGGAGGAAGAGGGAACGGCATGAACTGGACAGACTGTGAACTTGCCAAGCGATGCAGTATCGTCCGCACCTTTGGGTGTCTGTCTGGCATCAGAGTGGCAGCTGTACCAGCCCCGGGGAACAGAGGAGAAGCGAGGTGCCACTTTGGACCTGCCCTGCCAGTGGTGGCCTTCAGAGGGCTCCTTGGGAGCTCTGGCCTGTTTCTCCCAAGGGAGCAGCAGGGCCCTGGTGGTCCCGGAGCTGCTGTGGCTTCGCTGACACCTGTGCCCCAAAGTGCCTTTGGCCCGGGCTCCACGGCGACAGCTGGGTCCAAACCAGAGGGAAGAGAGGAGGCCAGCAAGGGCAGGGCCACCTGTGGGCCAGGAAGCCATCGGGTGTGGCTGTTGGCAGGGGTTGCCCTGCAGGTGAGGTGCGCACCTGAAGTGGGAGGAGCGCTTTCGGCCTGTGTGCCTCCAACTACCACGTGTGGGCCTTGTCATACCACCACCCGGCCTGCCCCTGGCCCAGGCCCTCTGTGCGCGAACCTCGGGGAGCCCTACCTGGCTTCCACAGCCTCTGGCCTCGGGTGCCTCTGGGCTCTTATGCGTGGACAGGTGGAGGGCCAGCCCGGGGGGCCGGGCCCAACTAGGGAGCTTAGGGCAGTGATGCTGGAAATTCCAACGAGGGAGAAATTGGGTGTCGGCATCACCTAGGCCCTTTCCTCCCCCCCTCAAGCCCATTCCTAAGGCCTTGAGTCTGAGCTCTGCCCACGCCCATTACTGCCCCTAGTCGGTCGATCTTCAGAAATCAATAATATGAGTTTTTATTTTGTTTGTTTTTTGTAGTTTATTTTGGAGTCTAGTATTTCGATAATTTAAGAATCAGAAGCACTGACCTTTCTACATTTTATAACATTATTTTGTATATAATGTGTATTTATAATATGGAACAGATGTGTATAGGAGTTTATTACTTCTCGGGTCCTGTCTTTGTGATGGCCGAGTGGGAGCCCCCTCCCCATTCTCTCTGACTCCCCTTCTCATACTGCTGCCAGCTGCTCCCCGAGAACCTCTGGGGTCTGTCCATGCCCTTGGGCTTGGCCTGCTGTGCTCCAGGCTCTTGTCCCTTCCAGTCCTCCGGGAGCCTGGCCTTGCTCATCTAGGTCCCGGCCCAGGCCAGCCTTCCCTGCCTGATGGTTGGAGGCTGGCTGTGGCTCCCCATCTCCTTTATGCTCCACCATTTCTCGGGGGATGTGCCCCTTGACCAGAACCTAACCCTCTTTTCTCTCTTCAAGTCTAAAAAAGCCCATGGACTCCAAGGTCAGCCTGGGGGATATTTTCCTCTTTGCAAAAGGATTCTCTCGCTGGAGAACGGGGTCCTTCCTCCTGCCAATGCAGGGTGTTAGATGGGCTGGCTCCCTACTCTTTTTTTCAGCCCCTGGAGGGCATTGGTCTTGGGGGAGGTGGGGGGCTCTGCCTTGGGTCCGTCCTCCTTGCAGCTGGGTGAGAGAGAGCTGAGTCTGAGCCCCTAGTCTGCAGGGAGGGGAGGAAGAAGAGAGGCTGGCCTTCCCTGAGACCAGGATTTTCGGGCTGACGCACTAGTGAGAGAGTTTCCAGTCTCAGCTTCATGCCTAACTTCCCCTAAGGTGCAGAACAGTCCTAGGCTGCCACAGTCCTCACAACCATGCCCCGTGTAAAGCAAATGATGAAAAAGCGAGCCACTGACAAAAAGCTGAGCAAATGCTCTCTCTCAGTCTCAGACTGTCCACAGTAAGACAAAACAGACCGACCAGACGCTCCCAGTGGAGTCAATGCATACGCGGGGCTTTTCCTCTTTCTCCCCAGCACACCCACACACGCAGCATTCTGCCCCCGGTCCGGGTGCCTCTGCCAGAGACCTGCGCTCATCACACTCCCTGCACGCACAGGCCTCGCTCCTCGGTCCCTGTTCCCTCCTTGCACACACAGGGTATCAAACAGGAAAGCATTGAGGGAACCGTTCCCACAGCCTGAGCCGGCAGCAGCGGGAAGAACAACACCACCTCACTCTTCCTGCCCAAAATGAAACAGGAAAGCAGCTCCCGGACCCTGGGGGGCGGGGGAAGCTGGGCTGGGACACACAGGCCAGATGACGAGGCTCCCATGTGGGAGACAGGTAGGACACTCGCAGGCCTGCACGTCCACACCGCCAGGCCGTGCTGGACTGCACTGGCGGCCAGCTCCGCCAAGAGGAGGCCCGGAGAGGAGCTGGCTGGCTAAACCCGCTCACTGGCTCGCATACCCTGGATGGGGAGCTGGGAGGGGCCACCACGCCCGTTTTCTGGGGAAAGAGGGGATCCATGTGTGGACTTGATTTGGGCAGCTCCAACCTGTAGCCCATGCTGGGCTTCACCTCCAGTGACATGGCAGATGTTGGGCCAGGCCGTCGGGGTGTGAAAAGGCCACAGGAGGAGAAGCCCTCCTCTCCCCAGGACTTCCAGACCTAAGGGCCCAGCCCCTGCTCACAATTAAGTTACCCGAGACTTTTCTGATGCAGAGTCCAGGTCCGCAGGAGAGGTCCCTTGTTTGGTGGAAACAGGGCCACATGGTAGCTCTAGACTAACACTCCAGGGCTTAGCAAATGCCCGTGTTCAGTTCGCACGTGCATTCACGAGAGAATCCAGAGTTCAGCGGTTCCTTAACCGCTGGAGCTAGTGCCCCCTGCCTACGGGGTAAGTCTGACCCCACAGTGACCCCCAGCTCTGAGGGCAACTGCTATTTCAGGGCTCAGGGGCTAGGAACCACCTGGACATCCCTGTGGGGAGGTGAGTCAGGGAGAGCTGCGAAGAAGGAAGGAATGCCTTCATCCTGCTTTCTCAGCCAGGGTGCCCTCTGCTGTTTCCAGGCCACGGTCAGACTGGTGTGGGGGGGCGGGGGTTACAAAAAGACGGTGGCTCCTACCTCCTTCCCGCCCCGCCCCCCACCCCAGGCTAAATAAAACCACCAGACTAGACTCGGGTCGAATGGCTGCTCCGCTACCCCAGGCAGGGACCCGCAGGGCTCTCCCCTCCCTGCAGCACGCCCAGTCTCCGCGTGGGTCCCCAGGATCCGCGGACCCAGCCCTCCGCCCGACGTGGTCGGCTGCGTTCCCGGAAGGGGGTGGAAGTGATTCACTTCGGGTGCTATGACTGTCCCTTCCCGGGAAGGATGCGCCTGGGAGGTCCCAGCGGCCTTCCAGGGCGGCCGCACCCTCCGTCCAGCCCGGGGCTCGCGGCAGGTCCCTCTGGGCTCGGAGGCTGGAGCGGCGGCGGAAGGAGGTGCGGCGTGCCGGCCGGGTCAGCCCTCCACGGGCCGTGGCCACCGGGAGTCCCGGGGGCCCCGGGCTCCCCGCCCCCCAAGCTTTGTTACAGACCGACTTCCTGTTTGCGGCCACCCGACCCGGGCTACTTCCCGGCCCGGGAAACGGCCGAAGGCCGCGAGTTTCTCGCGGACTCCCACGCCCGCCAGGCCCCGCCTCTCACACCCCCGAACCCCGCCCCCGGCCGGCCGGCGAGCCCGCGGGACGCAGCTGCCCGGCGCCAGAGGGCGCTGTGCGGCCGTCGGGGCGGAGCTGGATCGCGGGCCGCCCGCCCCTCCGGGCGGGAGGTCAGCGCGTCTCAGTCCCGGGTCCGGGGAACCAGCCGGGAAGAGCAGCAGCTGGACGCGGATTCAGTTTTCGCTCTTTTCGCGCAGAAAACTGCGCTCCGTCCAGCACCGATCCCCTAGCGGAGGGAGTAAACTGGAGAGAGCTCAGTGCCGCACTTTCCCCTAAAGGTGACTCAGGGTGTCCCCGCTCCGCCTCGCAGTCCGCGGCCCTCTGGCTGTCCCCGCCGGCCGGCATCCTGCATGGAAGGGAAGGAGGATGCGCTGGAAAGGGCGCCACCTCGTATTGCCAGCTGGCCTGGGACAAGTCCAACTATTTCTTCGTTCTTTCCACACCGTTTTGAGTTCCTTTCATACGCCAGGCATTGGCGATAAAAACATAGCTACTGCCCAAGGACGCCAACCATCTGTTAATTATCTTTAATCTCTCAGAGGACGATAATACCTCTTGCACGTTACGGTGAGGTCAAAATGAGTTAGAATATGAAAATATTTGCGAGCAACGAGTTCCCCCGCCGGCTGGTTAAGTCTTCTCAAGCTATGGTAGCAAGCCACGGGATGGGGGTGGACTAGAAAGGACCTTGGGGTCTGGATGGAGGACCCGGCACTAGCCCTAACACCAAGAAGGCAGCTGAGGTTGCGGGCTGCCTCCGCCATTGCCTCCCTTTGTGCCTCAGTCATTAAGAAGCACCGCTGGTCTGGATCAGCCTCCTCTGATGTGGGTGGGAAGTAGTGGAAGAGAGACCCCAGCTAGGGAAGGGACAGCAGGAACCCAAGTCCTCAAGAGTCTCCTTCCTCTTGGAGATCTGCCACAAGTGGCCTTTGCCACCTTTCCCCTGGACTCTGGGGCCCTGTTTCCTTTAACGCTCTGGCCAAGAGCAGGCTCAGCCTGTTCCCTTCATCCCTGAAGACCCTCTGAGGCCATGGCACAGGGTCTGAAAAGCCAGCTGAGGCTACAGCCAGGCACAAGGTCACTGGCATCTCAGGAGCCTGGATTCAGCAGCAGGGTACCTGTGGGCCCAAGCTCTCCTGGGTCATGGCAGAGCCAAAGCCCCGCCAGGCAGGGCCAGCCTGTCTGTCTCCGGTGATCCTTTCTCCTGGCTCAGGTTGGAGGCAGAGCAGGCAAGCCCTGGGGGGTCGCAGAAAGGTATGCGCCACTTGGCTTGTCCAAGGGTTGATGTCCCTTTCCCATCGAGGCAGGCATCTGGGCCAGGCCCATCATACTAGGCCTGGTCTCTTCAGTTTCCCCTCCATCAGTGACCGCCTTCACTTGGTGCTTCCTCTTCTATCTCTAGTTAAAAGGACCTACAACTTTCCGGGACCTCCTTCCCATCTCAGCTGGCCTGTGGGGGATGGCGTCCCAGCTGCTCTCGTTTAAGAGCCTGCACGTTCCTGGCTCTCTGTGGGCCTCCGTGTCTGCCCCCCGCAGCCAGGCCCCTTCTCAGCAGTCACAATTCTCCACGTGGGCTGTTTTCCTAGGATTCCCTTTTACAGCCAGGTCCTGCCCTATTGCAGCGTTTCCGTGGAGTCTGATGTTTGACTCGGTCCCTCTGGGTCTCCTCGCCACACCAGCCCTCTCACGCCACTGAAATGCTTCCTGCTGCAGGTCTCCCCAGCCCCGCAGCCAGCTGCTTCCTGCCCCCACAAACTACACCTTCCTCTCTCCTTGCACTTGGCAGCAAGACCTCACCATCCCAACCCTCTGTGGGAGCCCTGGCCCCTCCCCGTCTAGGCAGACTAGGCAGGAATTCTGAATATAACTGGACTCCGTCACCAGCCCGGGGGGCAGCTGTATCTTCCTCCCTCCTTGGAAGCCAGGAGTGGGCAGGGAGCCAGGTTTTCCCACCATCCCATGAGCCCATGAGCCCTTCTGCCAGGACGGGGGGGGGGGGGGGGCGGGTGAATCCTTCCAGTCCCTGCTTCTGTGGATGGCGGAACCCAGTAGCCTTTGCCCCTTGACCCTGGATTCAGCTGACATAACCAACAGAGAATCCGTCTTCTTTTCTCCCTCGTCTGAGGTGGATTGTGTTCCGGGCTTCAGCTGCTCCTTCTTCCCACCCTTTGCCAGAGTTCTGGTGGGACCTCTGTCCTTCTTGCACATGGGCCAAGGACCTAAGGACAAACTTAACTCTCAGGGGTCTGTGGGAAGTGTGGCCCCTTGTAGATTATGGATTGTTTATGCTCTTAATTAATTTCTTTATTTTAGCGCCCCTATCACCGAGCGTACACAGAAAATCTCTTTGCTCAAGCTACTCTTCCTTTTACAGTGTTCTTGGGGCAGACTATCACCCATTCCGCCTTTTAAACATACTCCTTTTGCACCCTATTTGCTGGAACAATCTTTGAATTGTATGGCAAGAAGGAAGGGTGAGATAGCTGGACATTTCCTTCACTGAGTCGAAAATACTCACCCTGGTCACTTTCTTTCTTGATGACCCAGTTCTTCAGACGGACATGTCCAGGGAAACTCACTCTTCCTCCGCACCTCATCTGCCGTCAGGGCTCTCCTGCCGCAGGTCCTCGAGTTGCCGTTTGGTTCAGTGCTGTTTTGTTATAACATTGATAAGGGGGGGATCAGTTCCTGGCGGGGGCCACCATCTGCGTGGATCGCATGTTCTGTCATGTCTGCGTGGGTTTTTTCCGGGTACCCTGGTTTCCTCCCGCATCCCAAAGATGAGCATGTGAGGCGAATTGGACGCTCTAAATTGTCCCAGTCTGAGTGTGTGCTTGTGTGCGTGTGGTGTGGAGTGTGATGGAAAGGGTGGCTTATCCATCCAGGGCTGGGTCCCCCTTGCACCCTGCGCTACCAGGATAGGGTCTGGCTGCCCGTGGGCCCTGAACTGGAACAAGTGGGTTGGAAAATAATCTTACTTGTTTGTATTAATCTTTTTTAAATGTATGCATAGCTCTCCTTGTCTGGTGTGGCTCAGTTGGCTGGAGTGTTGTCTCGTATACTGAAAGGTTGTAGGTTCGATTTCCAGTCAGGGCACGTACCGAGGTTGCAGGTTCGATCCCTGGTCAGGGCTTGTGGGGAAGGCAATGAATGGACGTTTCTCTCTCTCTCCCCCCCTTCCTCTCTCTCTCAATGAAGTGCTCGCTCTGGCAGCGCACACACTAAAACTGGAACGATGCAGAAATTAGCACAGCCCCTGTGCAAGGATGGCATGCAGATTCTTGAAGCGTTCCATAGTTTTGGAAAAAAAAAGATTAAATTAAAAAAAATTTTAATGAAAAAAGTCCTCAGGATAAAAGTATTTTAAAATGTATATATAGCTCACATGTATTTCATGCTTAATATTAGAAGTGTGTGGAGTCTTCATAGAGTGATGTTTTTGTAGCCAGAAATATGAATGGGGACTTATCTCTTGTTTATATCACTTAGCCTGTGGTAAAGTTGGTTTCGCTACATGTCGTTTTGCTTACAGTTGCAGTGTCCAAGAACTTATCAACAATGTTAAGTGAGGCTGGATAGAGCACCACTTCACGTCTGACACCCGACGTGTGGGTGTTCCACACACCGCACACGCCTGCGACGCCAGCTCGGTGCCCTACATTTAACTCCGGCCCGACACTCTGCCTGGAGACGGCACCGCGGCCCGCAGATTGTGGACTCAGTCCCACAAGCCCGCCCCCTCCTCGGACACCAATCGCAAGTCCGTTGAAAACCTGCACTTTTACTGACTGGCTATAGCTGGGAGGTCCCCCAAACCTGCAGCTTGGGTTCAATTAATTTGCTTGAGTGGGTCCCAGAACTCAGGAAAACACTTCACTTATTAGATTACCATTTTATTGTGGAAGAACATAACAACAGCCAGATGGGAGAGGTGCATGGGACAAGGCATGCGGGAAGGGATGCCGAGTTTTCACGTCTTCCCCAGGCACGCCACCTTCCCCGCATCTTGACATGTCCACTGACCTGGAAACTCTCTGAACCCTGTCCTTGTGGGTTTTTACAGAGGTTTCATAACCTAGGCATGATTGGGTGATCGAATCACTGGCCATTGGTGATTGAACTTAACCTCTGGCCCTTCTCTCCTCCCAGGAGGTTGGGGGTTTGGAGGTGGGACTGAAAGTTCCAATCCTCCAGCCATATAGTCGGTTCCCTTGGAAACCAGCCTTCATGCTTAGGGACTTCTCAAAAGTTCCCTCATTATGATAAACTAAGGTGTGGTTGACGGAGGTTCATTATGAGCAATAAAAGGAAGACCTTTATCACTCCTATCGCTAAGGAAACCCCAAGGGGCTTAGGAGATCTGTGCCAGCAACAGGACAAAGACCAAACATGTGTTTCTTCTTATAAAGCACAATATCATGTAGACTATGGCTCCATCCTACAGGAAATGGCAAGTGCAAAGTCTAAAGGAAAAATCATGAGGAGGCCCTGGCTGGTGTAGCTCAGTGGATTGAGCGCGGGCCTGCGAACCAAGGGATCGCGGTTCAATTCCCAGTCAGGGTGCATGCCTGGGTTGCAGGTCAGTTCCCAGCAGGGGACGGTCGAGAGGCAACCATACATTGATATTTCTCTCCCTCTCTCCTTCCCTTCCCCTCTAAAGATAAATAAATAAAATCTTTTAAAAAAATACAACAAAAATGTTTTTAAAAAAATCATGAGGAGCCCACATGTACCGAGCTCCCACACAGCAGGGGTTGGCTGTTATTTGCTTCAGTCCTCGTTAGAACCTACGAGGTAGGAACTATTATTCCCCACTTCACAGTCGAGAAAACCGAGGTGCAGGGAGAGTGTGCCCGGGCCATCCTGGTGGTGAGCGGTGGAGTAAGGCTCAAATCCGAGCGGGCTGGGCTTAGAGCTGACGTCTGGGAAGGTTTCTCACCCTTCTGGAATCAGCCACTTTGTGAAAGCAACATCGTCATTTCGCCTAATAAATTAGCATGGCCCCCTGACTGGAATGAGAACTGAGAAGGAACAGCTCATCAGGAAATGAGAAGTGACTGCCCGAAGGGGAACAATAAGGAGAGGTTAATTTGGGAACGGTCCATAAAAGGAAGCCACCACGCGCACATCACGTGCAAGTCATGTGCGACTCCTCCGGCTGCAGGTGACGCCCTCATCACCTTTCCCGAGCGGGTACTTCTCTGGGCACGGCACCCGCAGCCCTTCGGAGGGGATTTTAGGAGAAAAGATAGGAGGGTTGCTGCAGAGGCTGGAGAGGAACCAGCTGAGTGGGCGTTTTACTGCCTGGGAGCCACACACTAGGAGGGAAAGAGACCGATGTTGTGGAGAAGAGAAGCGCGGGATGGGAACGAGACATGTTCCCCGGGAAGACCCCTGGGCCAGCTTCTGTGGGGCTTCCTGCTCGGAGAGGGTCAAGCTGGATCTGTGTCTGTCAGGATTGCTCCTCTTCCACACTCCAGGGTACCCTGGCCTGTGCCAAGTAAGAGCTTTACTTCCACCTACCTTTGTGGAGCACCTGGCCCAGCCAGTGCTGCTTTGGTTCCCCTGGGCCTGCAAAGGTGAAGCATCTCTCAGGGACCTCTCAGGTGGGAGGCAGAACGGCAAATGCTTAACAGCACGGAGGCTCTGGGGTGGGACCAATCGCCTCCAGTCCCGGGCCCCACCCCTTGCTGTGTCACTGTGAGTACATTACCTGAATTGTCATCGCTCCGGCCTGCCCATCTGTGAAATTCCATTAGTCTCGCAAGGCGCTGAAGTTTGTCATTGGAGTCGATGTGGAAGCTTTTAGCAAACTGCCTAGCTCATGGCCAGCTTGGGATCGATATGGTTTCTGTTAACAAGCATGAGGTGGGGGGTGAAAACCGTAAACAGGAGTGAGGGAAGGGGCTGTGGACGTGCAGGCAGCGGAAGGGGGGGCCTCGCTGCCTGGAGTGGGCGCTCACCGTGGAGTTGTGAAAGCCCGGAGCTCGGAATGGGCATCGTACACAGGTTCCCTGAGCGGTTGTTCTGCTGTGCTCTCTGCCCCTTAGCTACCAGCAAACCCCTAATTAGTGTTCCTTTTATTATTGAAAAGCGCACTTCGTAAGCCCTTTGAAATAGAGAAAAGAACCCCCCCATAATCCCAACACCCCGACACATCTATTGTTAGCGACGTGCTGAAGCCCCATTTTTCCTCGTGTGTCTTACTGTTGCTGTCTCAATAGTTTCAATCCTAACACGTGTGATAGTCATATTTTGCATTTTTGCCTGACCAGGCCATCAGAGGCAACAATAGTATGTTGTTTCCATAGTGGATTTTTATTTGGATGTTTAACTTTTTTTTTTTTTTTCTGAATAGAAGTGGTGTTTATTCTCTTAAAAGTATCCCACACATTCTGAACTGGTATAAAAAAGATAGCACAAATCTAATTCCATACAGTGCTACTACTGACACACGATCACCGACCGTGTGATTGTGGTCTGTGATTGTGCCCCATTATGTCCGTGTCTATGTGTCCTTCCAGATTTTTCTTCTCAGCGAGGAAATGCAGACTTTTTAAATTTAGAGTGTTCTATTAGGTTATTTTATAACCTGTTTTTTCACTTAGTTATACATCATAGATAAACAATTGTTTCTAATGAGCGTATGATTTAATTTTATGTTTGTATCGGATTTATGTAACTAACCTTCTATTATTGGATATTTGTTTTCTTTATGTTTGTATATTTCTCTATCATGTGGATTGACCATAATTTACTTAAAGATCTAGCTATTTTTGGATATTTAAGTAGTTTTTCTTTTGTTTCTGCTATAATAAACAAGAATGCATTGAACAATCTTCAGGCATATGGCTTTCCTCATACTTTGAATAATTTCCTGGAGTGGAAGTATTAGGTCAAAGGGCAGGGACACTTTATGATTCTTGATTGGTATCACCAAGCTGCCTTTCAAAGGATTGTTTGTGCCAATTCAGATACTTCCAGCAATGCGCTGGTACCTGTCTCCAGCCTCCCACCCAACTCCTCACAGTTAGCGGGTGGAGGCGGGGGTATTCTCTGTGAGAAGCCAGCAGCAAGGGAGGTGTCACGTGGACTAATGGGGACAGGGCAGAGGGCAGAGGAGCAGGGGGGCAAGAACATGGGGAGTGAAGGGAAAGAGAAAGGAATGGTCAGGAAAAAACACGTTACCTGTAATTTTTCCCAATTGGAAAAGTAATTCACGCTCCTTGTAAAAAAACCCAACTTTTCCGTAAATGGTTACATGGAACAGGGGTCCCCAAGCCCCAGGCCAGGAGCCAGCACTGGTGCACAGCAGGAGGTGAGCGTGGATGCAATGTGCTTGAATCACCCTGAAACCCACCCCCGCCCCACCCCACCCCTGTCCGTAGAAACACTGTCTTCCTCGGAACTGGGCCCTGGTGCCAAAAAGGTTGGGGGCTGCAGCATTTAATATTGAAAGTCTTCCTCTGATGACAAGCTCTCCTAACAGTTTAGGTATATTCTTGCAGATGATGATGATGATGATGATGATGACTTTTTTACAACAATTAATGTATAACTTGCTTTGTTTTGAACGCACTAGCTTTGTCCTAGCGGGTAGGTCAGTTGGTTAGAGTGTCAACATCAAGGTTGCAGGTTTGTCCCCTGGTCAGGGCACAGAGAAGAATCAACCACAGAAAGCATTGGTAAGGGGAACAACAAGTTGATGTCTCTGTCTTTCTTTCAGTTCAATTTTTTAAAAACATTTTATTTATTTATCTTTAGAGGGGAAGGGAAGGAGAGAGGGAGAGAAACATCAATGTTTGGTTGCCTCTCGTGCGCCCCCTGCTGGGAACTGGCCTGCAACCCAGGCATGTGCCCTGACTGGGAATCGAACCGCCATCCTTTGGTTCACAGGCCCGCGCTCAATCCACTGAGCTACACTAGCCAGGGCTCAATTTTTTTTTTTTTAAGGAAAAAGAAAAGAAAGAAGGACTAGCTTCATACTGTATACACTACACGGCAACATTCCTACTGGAGAATATGTATCTTAGACACCTTTGGAATCGTCGCTTTAAGTGTGCAGATGATTTTTAGTTTAAATGTCTGATTGGAACAGAAGGAGGAGCAACACTGTCCGTTTCCCCTGCCAGAGGGCTCCCCTCAGACTGCCAGCCCCCCTGTGAGGGCTAGGCCTCCTGCTGTTCCTTTCTCCCTTTTCCAGCCGGAGGTGTCCCTTGGGGACAGACCCTGGCTGATACTTAGAGAGTCGACCCCAAGAGGCCTGAGGACCCTCAGGAGGCCTCAATTTGGGCCCTCCTTGTCCTGGCTCCAGGGATCTGACGGCCTAAGGATTAATCCAGCCATTGTTGTGGCAGAACTAACCCTACTGCCTTAGGGGAGAACTGGCCTGGGTTTCCTGTCGTATGGTCACGATGCCAAAGTGACCGTAATAGTTTCAAGAACTCCGACTGACTCTTCCTCAGCCTACCTGGGCTCAGGGGGCCCACTGCCGGTCTGTGGCATAGCACTCACGTGAGCCTCCGCAACTATCTGGCGCCCGGCCAGATTCAGTCTCTGCAGAACCCCTCGTTAGCCCCGTGACTCAGTTTCTCCATTTGCTCACGTGGGCCTACGGCATGAAACACCTGTGCAGAATGCGGAGGGGGCCTCCGACGGCGTCTCCAGAGTGCGTGCTCCCAGGCGGAGCCCCAGAAACGGGCATTTATGCCGCCCAGAGCGCTCCTTACGGCCGTGCCCTATACTGACCCCGGGGCGTCTGCGCTGCCTGGAGAGCCAGTGCTCGTCCAGGGGCACCGGCAGGACCGCTGGGGACACACCGCCGGGCACCCGCCTGCCGAGGTTCTCGACGGGCCCAGGTCAGGGACAGGCAGACGGGGACACGACCGGTGCCCACGTCTGTACCTACGTCCGTGCCCACTGCCGGCCGCCTGATGCAATCCAGGGCGACCTTGCTGCATGTCAGAGCTGGGGAAACCTCCCCCGCCGTTGCATCACTCCTGACACACTTGCTACAGAGGTGGAGCCGAACCAATCAGCGGGCGCGATGGGCCTCTCAGTCACCCACTCACAGGGTGGAGCGGTTGTCCAGACAGCAAAACCCGAAGGTAATTGGCCGGAAGGGACTTTCCCCGCCCCAATCACCGTGACAGCTGGCGGCGGGGGGCGGTGCCTGCCCGCCGGAGGGTTTAAAAAGGGCCTCGGCAAGGGCAGCGCAGCTGGAGCGTCCAAGCGGTGCCAGGCCAGGTGTGCGAGTCCGTCGGTCTTTCCGTGCCCGCGCCGGAGACCTGTCCGGGAGACCGCCCGGGCCCGTCCCTGTGCCCGGCACCATGAAGCAGGAGTTCGTAGCTCAGAACACCTCGCCTATCTCGCCGCCCCCCTCGCCGCCCGCCTCGCCGCCCGCGCAGCGCCCCCGGGACAACGGCCACCCGCAAGCGCTGTGGATTTTCGGGTATGGCTCCCTGGTGTGGAGGCCGGACTTCGCCTACAGCGACAGCCGTGTGGGCTTCGTGCGTGGCTACAGCCGCCGGTTCTGGCAAGGAGACACCTTCCACAGGGGCAGCGACAAGATGGTGAGCATCCAACCATGACCTGGGGAGTAAGGTTGGGGCAGGGGTCGGACAGTGGGCACTGGAGTGTCCAGGGCTCTCTGAGCAGGCTGTGACTCCTTGCCGATGGGGGAAATAGGTAAACCAGTGCCCGGGGTTTGCGGCTTAAATTTGCGTGCCCAGTGGATTTACTGTGTGACCGCTGCGGTCTGTGATCCTGTGGGCAACTGTGGTCCTGTGATGAATGTTTCTGATTATCGGTCCGGCTACTGCCCTGTGTCTGTTTCTCCTGCATCCGCGCATTTATTACTCCCTCGCTCTCCTCTGGATGAGAGGAGCTCCCCGAGGCCTCTGCTGGCGGGGTTGATAAGTCCTCTGGCAGTAATGGCAGAACTGATTTCTGACTTGTCTTTTTCAAAAATCTTTCTTTCCTTCCCAGCCTGGCCGCGTGGTGACCCTTCTTGAAGATCATGAGGTAAGTACCTGAGTGAAGAGAGGGACCCTAGGGGCTGAGCGTGGAGGGGTGCCAGGTCCTTGGCTGCAGGTTAAATTAGCTGTCCCTCTGGGCAGAGAGGAAAGGGTGGTCCAGCTCAGGGCTTCTCACGAGAGTTTCCTGAGGGTCCCGTTAAAGCCCGAAACTCACATTCCTGACAAGCTTGCAGGTGACCCTCCTGGGTCTTGGACCACACTCCGAGCGGTGATCCCGTGCACCCTGGGGCCAGACCGCCTTGTTTAGAAAGGGAGGCGGAGGCTTTGCTGCTAGTCGGCTTATCAGTTTTCCTTCCGCTTCCCTTCTGGAGCAGAGTCCTGGGGTGCGTGCGGCCAGCAAGGAGCTGTTGTGACTGACCCCTGTGCCCCTCTTTCCCCCTAGGGCTGCACTTGGGGTGTGGCGTACCAGGTGCAAGATGAACAGGTGAATGAGGCTCTGAAGTACCTGAACGTGCGGGAAGCAGTGCTCGGCGGCTACGATACCAAGGAGGTCACCTTCTACCCGCAAGACAGTCCTGATGAGCCACTAAAGGCCTTGGCCTACGTGGCCACCCCGCAGAACCCTGGTTACCTGGGGCCTGCCCCCGAGGAGGCCATCGCTACGCAGATCCTGTCCTGCCGCGGCTTCTCCGGCCACAACCTGGAGTACTTGCTGCGCCTGGCAGACTTCATGCAGCTCTGTGGGCCCCAGGCGCGGGACGAGCACCTGGCAGCCATCGTGGATGCTGTGGGCACCATGCTGCCCTGCTTCTGCCCCACCGAGCAGGCTTTGGCACTGGTCTGAGGGGGCTGAGCCCCTGCAGGGGGTGCCTGCGTGGACATGGGGCTAGGTCCCCACTCCTGTGCAGACAGACAGACTTGGTACAGCTGGAGCCCACTGAGAGGACTCGGTGGGCAGCGGGGACTCCTCTCCCAAAGCCCCTGCCTGTCCATCAGTCTCCAGCTCTCTCCTGCCTGACACTGACCTACTACTTGAAAGTATTTATTGCACCATGTTGGTGTGGCGGGCAGGGTGGGGGGCCTGCCCGGGACTCACGGGCCCTGCTGAGCGGTGCCCGTCTCTGGTGCCTGGTGCCCAACCAGATGCCCCTCAGTGCTGCTGCTAACCCAGCTCCGCCCCGGCCTCCGCCTCCCTGGGGAGTCTCCATGAGCCTTGGCCCTCTAACTCCCTAGCCCCAGAAATACCACTTTTGAAAGGTCTCAGCCTGCTGGTGAGGGAAAGGGGGTCCTGTGGGATCCGAGGCCCCTATCGCCCCGTCTCATCCCCCAGGGCAAAGCTGGATCTGGAGCCCAGGCTCAGCTGCTGAGGCTCGGCCTGGAACTCTGACCCACTGGCTTTGTTTTCCTGTCCTTATGTCTGTCTGCGTCAGTCCTGTCCGTCTGTCTGTTTATTCCTGTGAAATTCATCCCTGGCACCGTCCCAGTCTGTCCCATACTATTACCCATAAACGGATTTCTTATTATCTGTGCCACGTTGGAATGTGATTCTTTCTTCAGATGGAGGGGGCGGTCAGGGTGAATGAGGTGGTGAAGCCCTGGAAGCCTCGTAAAAGGAGGACGGGCTCCCTCGTTGCCGCTGCCTCTCCCCCCGGGAAGTGGGCCGCTCAGCAGGCAGGCTCCTGGGTGGCCTCACTCCCCGGGGCACCGCTCACGTCGTAGTGTGCGGAGCGAACACCTTGGAGCCACGCAGGAGGCAGCTCCGCGGGCGGCGTTCTTGCCCCTGAACTGGTACCCATGCCTCTGCCCCGAGGAGGCTGGCAGGCTTGGAGCTCGGACCAGGACTTTCCCCTGGGCCAGCCGCTGCCTCTTCCCGATGGAGAGGCTGCACTCCTGGCTTCCTGCTGGAGGGGCGTGTGGCTTAGCGCAGGGACCTGACACTTTTGGCTTAAGGCTGGAGGCAGAGACCAGTAGCCTGGAGGACCTAGTCCAGGTGCTCACTGTTGCCTCCTCTGGGGTGAGGGCTGTCCCTTCTGTCTTACCTTGACCTGCCAGGACGCTCCCACCGTGCAATGAGCTGCTTGTTCTCCCTGCCTGCCCCTGGCTACTCCTCCCCACCCTGACCCCAGGCACAAACCCTTGGTCCCGGGACCTCAGCCGGAGCCTGGGCTGTGCAACTGAGAACAGCCCCTCAGTGGACTGAGCCTGTGCTCCTGGACCTGCAGTAACGGCGTGGGGCGCAGGTGAGAGGCTCTAACAGCCGAAGAGACGGTCTCCAACCCAGCCCCGCCCCTTGCTGGCCTAGTGACTCCAGAAGAGTATTTGGCCCTCTGAGCGTTAGCTTACACTGGGAGGCTGCTGCTCTTGTGGCTGGTGTCCTGGATTGGTCTGGGTGTCGCCGGGAGGGTCAGCTCCAACCACCCTGGGCCGTGCTGGGCCTGGGAGTGCGCCCATGTGTTGGCAGCCTCATGTCTTGGCCGCCGGTGGGAGTTCCATCAGGGCGGTGCAACAGGAGGCCGGGGGGCAGCCAGGCGCCCTGGGTGGCTGCCTGCTGGCCCTCCTGTGAGCTCAGAGCAGAGCCCGGCTGGGCTCTGTACCAAATGGGTGTGGGGACGGCTGCTTGCCAGTGTTCACGGGTTCGAATTCTTCAACCCACTCATTTAGCGAGTATTTACTGAGCTGCCACAGACCAGGCACTGATCTAGGCACTGGGGATACGGCTGCAAGAGGGGAAGCGATCCTCAGCCTCAAGGAGCTCGGAGCCGGGGAAACCTGGAAGGTGACTCTTCAGCACCAGCTGTGCTGTGATGGGAGGGGTGGGGCGCTCAGCTTAGAAAGGGCTGCTGGCGGGGAGGGGGGTCAGGGAAGACTTTCTCCGGGAGGGAGCGACCGGTTGGAGCCCTGAGCCCGAGAGTGGGACTGCAGCGAACACAGGCGGGGGGGGGCAGCTTGTGCCACAGAGAGAAGCAAGGTCAGACCAGCTAGGACAGAGTGGTCTGGCACAGGGAATGTGGGGTGGGCAGGTGCCAGGACCGCATCCCGAGTCCTGGCGGCCAGACTGCTGAGCTGGGCCGCAGAGGTGGCCTTCCTCCTGGGTCAGTGGGGCTGTTTGTGGATTCTGCGGAGGGAGGGCTGCCTAAGAGGAACACCAGCGGCTGTATCCGGTGGGAGGAGGAAGGCCAAAGGGAGGCCAGGGAGGGGTGCAGGTGGCCTGAGCCGAGGGGCGGCAGTGGGCACGGCAGCAGGGCGGACTGGGGAGCGGGTCCCGGGGTGAGGCCGGCAGGATTCGGGGCGGCTGGAGGAGGGGAAAGTGAGGGAGAGGAGAGAGGGCCGGGGTTCAGACTTGGAAGGGCGAGCTGGGATTCGCCCCGTGCGGGAGCTGAGTGGGTGGGGCCCGTGTGGGGCAGCGCCTTCCACGCCGGTGTGTAGGAGGCAGCTGAGTATGTGGGTCTAGGACTCAGGAGAGAAGTCTGGGCTGGGCTTAGAGACTGGAGCCACACACCTTGAGAGAGTGCTTGCAGCCAGGGGAATGGACAGGAAAGAGGACAGGGCCCGGCCCAGCCCTGCTGAGGCTCCCAGCCCTGGTGACCTGGGAGGGGCACTAACGGTTGAGAGCAAGCAGATGGAATGAGGGAGGAGAATTCGGAGGCCCAAGGACAACAAGGACCAGGGCATCCCTCGGATGAAATGCTGGGGTCTTCAGTAGCCTCAGTGAAGGCGATTTCAGAAAGAGTGGTGAGAAGCCCAAGACAGGGCTGAGGAGAGGAGGGCGTGGACAGGTCTCAAGAAATCTGGACGCTCCTGGGAGCTGAGGGGTCATGGAGGGTGTGAGGGGGGCGTAGGGGGTCTCAGGACCGCTTCACAAGTTAACATTTACTAAGGACTCCGGAGCTGCTGCTTACGTGGGGTTTAGCTATTGACAACACACAGTGGATCGGAAATTGAGAAGTTTAAAATATATTTATTAAATAAAAAATAAAAAACAATAAACCCCTGCCCTGACCGGCGTGGCACAGTTGGCTGGGCATCGTATCACAAAGCGAAGGGTCCTGGGTTTGATTCCCGGTCAGGGCACATGCCTGGGTTTTGAGTTCGTTCCCTGGTCGGGGCGCATGTGAGGGGCAACTGAATGACGTTTCTCTCTCACATCGATGCTTCTCTCCCTCTCCCTTCCTTCCCCTCTCTCTAAAAGTAAACAAATAACATCTTTAAAAAAAGAAATCCATTACACATGAATATATTTTTTTTTAAAAATGATTCTCTTTTCCCAAACAAGCAGAGTTAGTGAAAAGTCTGGCATTGTTATATATATTTTTTAATGTCTGACGGTGGAAGCAGCTGGAATCTTATGTCTTTTGCATTTAATCTTTTGCAGGTACACATGTGCAACCCTGGAAAACTCCACGGTACATGCGAGAAAATGACAGTAAAAAGGCAAACAGCCACTTAGTGTTATTACAAAAATAGTTTTGACTTCGAAGACCCCCTGGGAGGGTTTGGGGGACCCTCAGATGTTCCTGGGCCATTTTTGAGGACTGCTGGTGTAGAATCATTAAAAAGATTTTTTTTGGTTTCTCTGCTTTTTTACTTGGAGGAATTCAAGCCCAGCCTCAGGCTGCAGCTTAAGAAGTTTCAGAGTTAGCAGAGACCTCAGAAATCATCCCGTCCCTCCATGGACGGCATCCTTTCGGAGAACCTTGAGTGTGGGTAGGAAAAATCAGCCAACTCAGCCCCCGGTTATTGAGTTTACGGAGGCTGCAGGGCCCTGGGCCCGCAGCGAGGGAAGACTGCCAGCCGCAGCGTCTCCTCACACCTGACCCGGGGGAAGGGCTGCCCGTGGAGCAGCTGTGGTAGAGCTGAAAGGAAGCCTCAGGACTCCCCCAGGTAGAGCCGGCGTTCCCCGGGGTGTGGGGGCGGCCCCAGCAAAGGAGGGAGCTGCACAGAGCCTGGCAAGGACCTGTGTGAAGAGAGCCCCGGGGCCTGGGGGCAGGCTGAAGGCCCCTTTGGAGTCAGTTTTTGGAGCAAGCTGTAGACTGTGTCTTGTGGGGAAGTTGAGCTCTGTGGGGATGTTTCTGTTTTCCATGTGTTCTTCCTCCCACGGGGGGTCTTGGTTTATTTTTGTTCTTTTGTTTTGTCTGCTGGTTTAGCAGACGTCCTGTGCGGGTCTGGGTTGAAGGAGGCTCGTCGTGCTTGGGCAGAGGAAAGGCGGCTGGAGGCTGTAAGACCTGGAGGGTGGGCGCCCAGGGTAACATTCCGGGCAGGTGCTGAGACGGGGCATGGGCAGTGTCGGGGGTGTGGGCGAGCACCCTGGCCCCCATGCACCCTCCCAGGTTGGCCCCCCCCCATGGCCCCCAGGAAGGACCACATCCATCTGGGGGCTGCCGTTGCCCTGAAGACAGCGGTGGCAGCCTCATCAGTCATTAGGGAAGCAGAAGGGGCGGGGAGATGGGCCTCGAATGAAGGAGACCTGTCCTTTCTCCAGGCCTGGCCCTGAGGAGGGCTGGGTGCTCCGGGCTGTGAGTCCACTTCAGTATAGACTGGTCACGGGGAGAGTGTCCCTGAGGGCCGTGGGCAGAGCACGGGGTCAGCCTCCCAGCCCATGGCGAGAGTGACCACATACCCCAGTGTGCCCAGGACAGGCCTCGCTCACTCCTGTTGTCCTGGAGCGATGATTACTTTCCTTCTCAGAGGCACGCAGTTTCGGACGGTCGATTGCCTGGTGGCTGTGCACGGTGGACCGAGCAAGGCTGCTTCAGGAGGTGGCTGTCAGAAGGACTTGACCAGAGCCCCTGACCAGTCTTGTCCTCTGCTCTCCTTGTTCTGTTTCTGGACCCTCACCCCCAGCCAGCGGCCCAGGGGGCTCACTGTCCTCTGCCCTTCCCTGGTTACCCTAGAAGAGTCCCCACCAGGCCCGCCCTTCCCAGTTCAGGCCTGCCCCCTGCTTTCACCCCTACCCCGGGCATGTCCTTGGGCATGAAGCAAAGCTAGACACGCCCTCAGGGGGCAGCACAGAGCTGGCCTCTGGCACCGGCCCCTCCCCTCCAGCAGGGGGGGAGGGCACCATCTGCACCCACGCCTCTCCCCCGTGTCCGCCCTTCCTTTTTAGCCCGGGACCCCCCCCCACCACCGCACACTCGCCAGCACCTGGCGTTTCAGTCCCTCCCTTGGCTCTGTCCTGGATCCTGCTCCTTGCCCGGGCCCCTCCCTGGGGCACAGACCTACCAGTAAGGCGGGGCCCAGGCTGAGCCTCCCTCTCACCCAAGCCTAGTGGTGGGACACAGCCTACTTCCTCACACTCCCTTCCTCACTCCTCCACGCAGGCTGCTTCCTGTGTCCCCCCACCCCCCACTGCCCTAACACTCCCTCTTTCCCGGGATGATCACGGTGACCTCCAAACAGACCCACCTTCCCCAGTTTCGTGCTCTCCTTGGGTGTTCCTTCTCCACGGAGTGTAAAACGCTGCTCTGGCCACGACCCTCCACACTGACAAACGGACAGCGACTCAGGGCCCTCAGGATGAACTGCCCCTGTTCCCCCTTCCATCCTGGCACCCCACCCCACCCCAGGGCCCTTCCACCCTGAACCTGCTGCCTTCGGCCCTCCCATTCCCCGACGCCCCACCCCGGGGCCACCGCACCTGCTGTCTCCGCCCACCTCACGCTACTTCTCACCACCAAGCCTTTGCTCCCACCGCTTTCCTGACCCGACACCTTTGCCCAACCCTCTTGCCCCTTTCAGGGCTCAGCGCTGGGCATTCTGCCTCCTGAAGTTGCTGTTGCCACCACCCCCGCCCCCGCCGGCGGGGCCCCTCCGCTGGCCCACCCCCTCCATTTTGCACCCAGCATGTTGTATTGGCATGATCTGCTTGCTGCTCTGTCCCCCTAAAACTGCCTTCCCCTCTCCCCTCCCGGGCAGGAACTGCGTGTACCCGAGCGCGCAGCCCAACCCCGGGCCGGCCGGAGCTCAGGCGACCCATGGGAAACGGGTTCTAATGAGATACCTTCCTAAAGGCAGCGCCACACACCCCCTGGGCGGGTAAGACCGTCTTGAGAACGTCACTCATAGCCCAGGGAGAACACCGAGCTGCCCACCCAGGGTCGTATGCAACCCAAACATGTATGTTCGCAGCCCAGGGATGGAGGACTGGGAGCCACAGGGGCAGTGCCGACCCACGCCAGCGGCTGCCGCCCTGGGCTGGCCCCTCTTTCTCCCACTCAGTCCGAGAGAGGCGAAGCCCGAAACCCACACTGAGGGAGGGGCTGCCCTTTGGTGGGCACGGCATATGGGGGCAGGGCCACACTCTGGCCACTGAGCTGGAGGGCTGTTTGCACCTCTCTCGGGGGCGGGGCTCCCTGTCCCCACGGGAGGGGGCGCCTGGTCCTCCCAGGCACAGCCTGAGGGTGTCTGAGAGTAGGGAGGAAGGGGCCAGCCGTGTGACAAGCCCCTGCTGGGCCCCCTCTTGCAGGTCGGGAGGGCGGCCGGAGAAGGACAGTGTCGGACAGGAAGGTGGTTCTGGCTGGGAGAGAAGGTGAGTCCTGGGGACAAAAGCTGATGACAAGCTGCTCGCCCAGAGGGCCTGAGTCCCTTGTCCACAGGAGCAGTGCCTCGCCCATGGGGGTCTCCACAGGGAGACCCAGTGTCCGCTCAGGGGCCACTTGCAGCCTTGAGCGGCCTGGGTGGGGGCTGAGCAGACAGGAGCGTGCCTTTCACACCTGCCCCAGTCACGCAGGGCGCCCCCTTGCTCACCTCGCACGCACCCTTCATTCCCTGAAAGTCCTTTCATCCCGGAAGGCCCTTCCGGGCCAGGTCCAGGCTGGCTGATTTGTCACGTAGACTTCAGGGCTCGGTTGAGATGTTGCCTCCTCCAGGATGCCTCCCTGAGTTTTCTCTACCTGACCACCGAGGCCCGGCTTCGGGGTCCTGCCGCCCGTCTCTGACGCCTGCGCTTTGCGGCTTTGACAGCACTGTGTTGGTAACATTTATGGAGTGAAAGCAAGAAGAAGGCGTTAGTGAGGGAAGGATGGGGTCCGCCTCCTCACACGAGGGACTGTGCAGCAGGGCGGGGTGGGCTGGGTGGGGGTGCAGGGGCGGGGAGGAACCAGACTTACCGTGACCACCCCCACCCCAAATCTGCCAGGGCCTCAGAACCGGTCGGGGCATTGAACTGTCATTTAGCTGCAAAGAAAGAGCACTGGGCCGAGCCTTCGATCTGGAGTGGCTGCCAGTGGGGCCACTTGGAAAAATCTGAAGGATGAGCCAGACAGGCCATTCATGTGGAAAAACCACCGGTGATAGCTTGGGTGGGCCCAAAAGTTGGGTGGGGCAGGGCTTCAGGGAATCAGGAGGGGTGGGGGGGGCAGACTGTGTGAGCCAGGCTGATGGAGGCTCAGATATGGTGACCCCTACAGACTCTGTCGGGGGCCAGGGGAGAGCTCATCAAAGGAACCGTGGCCTCTGCCAGCACTTCTGTCCGGGAGAAAGCTGCACCCCGCAGCTCTCGCCCTGATGCTGGGCAGTTCCTGCATATTCCTAGTGTCTTTTGAGCTACCACCGTGGCGTTGGAGCTCAGAGCAAGTGAGTCCCAGTAAATCTGTGCACGGCCCCTTTAAGAGAAACCGCCTGGGACTCCAGAAGAGCCCTCCTGAAACCAGAAAAGCCCAGGTTTGTGCTGCCTGGCACCTGCCAAACCCAATAAGCAGAGACAGGGATCGAACCTTTGCGGGCGCTTTTTTCAGACGGCTGGCGATCCGAGAAGACAGCGGGTTTGTAGCCTAACCGACCGTCTTAAATTCTATTTTAAACTGGCCCGTTTTATAAGGGGAACAAAGTGTAGGTAAGGGCTTTGGAATTCAGGGGGAAGTTAATTGGATGAAAAAGCTGCAGCGTTCTCGCCCGGGGTGGTGGTCATCTCACTCTGGAGCCCAGGGGCTCAGACACCCCCTGGGTTGCCTGCGTCCTCCTGAGGCTCAAAGGTGGAACCGCTGACGGTGTCCTGGTGTCGGGGTGGGTCACACCTTCGGTTCCTGGAACAATGGCTTTCACGTGCATTGATCGCTAATCTCATTAGCTCCTGCTTAAACTGACATTTTCCCACTCTGGAGTCTCCTGTCATTCCATCTCCCTCAGCTTCGATTCCTGCAAGTTTTTACAACTGGGAGTTGTGGGGACTTCTCTTCCCAGCACTAAAACCCTGGGCTGAGGGGCCTGGTGTGGGACTGGGAGCCTTTACTCCTCAGTGGGGACCTCAGCAGCCAGGATGACCCTCCTGGTTTTTATTCCCCACACGTGGGAGTGGGACCAGCCTGCTCCCTGTCTCTGCTCCTTCTGTTAGTCTTGATGTGGCTTCTTCTTTTTTTTTTTTTTAATCCCTCATCTGAGGATATATTTTTTTTAAATTGATTTGTAGAGAGAGAGGAGGGAGAGAGTGAGAGAAAAAGGTATCAGCTGGTTGCCTCCCATATGTGCCCTGACTGGGAACTGAACCTGCAACCTTCTGATGAAGGGACAGTGCCACAACCAACTGAACCACCCAGCCAGGGCTCCAGGCTCTGTTTTGAGCTCTTGGCACCTTCCCTCTCTGTGGCCTCCATCTCCTCAAACGTGAACTGAAGAGCTGCATGGAAAACCAGTTCCCCCCTAGTTCCGGGGGTTCCTCTTTTTAAGGAGGGGCATGGGCTTGGAATCGGAGGGACTGGGTTTGAGAACCAGGCCTCCGCGTACCCTGCGAGTCCTCGGTCAGGTTATCTAATATCTCCGATGTGCAACGTCCTCATCTTTAAAGCGGAACCGATCACCGTAACAGCCTCTCGGATCTTGGGATAAATTAGTTGACCTGGATGAATGACTGCGTGAGTGAACCCCACTCCCTTGGCAGAGCACTGAGAACAAATTTCGTTGCCTGGGGTGGAGGGAGAAAGGGGAAAGAGAGAGGAGGCAGGGGAAGAAGAGAGACTCCCTGGGCTGCCCAGGGTCTGCCAAGCTGGGGAGGGTGGGCAAAGCAAAACAAACAACAAAACAAAACAAAACGGGGGAAATGACGACAAACAAACTTGGGGCAGCGAGAGGAGGCTGCCCTGGAATCCGCCTGGGCCATGTCCACGTGCCCCGCGCTGTGCCCCCCTCCACCTCTCACCGCCTCTGTCCTGCCAGCCAGCGGGAAGGGGGGTGTGTGGGGGGAGGAGCGCCTGCTGGAGCCCGGCCATGCGCTCCTTGCACAACATCACCGTCCTTCTGGGTCAGGACAGTCAGCAGCATCTGCCCAGCTAAATATATCCCCTCTGCTGGCCCGGACCACACAGCCAGACCCCGCGGCCAGGGACCCCCCTCTCGTCCCTCTGGGTCGTGTCCTGGGCCTCCTCCTGACCCCGGTCCTGTGTCCCCAGGGAGCCGAATGCAATCCCTGGCTGAACTCAGCAAGTTCTATTTGGACAGAGTCAGAGGACTTAAAGGGACAAGACACTAATATCGTCCTACAGCAGGACAACCGGATGGATGGCTTGTCCCCCTTTGAGGGCAGGTCCTCGGTCATGGTGAACATTTAGGAAGAGTTTACTAACGCTAGGGAAACATTTCGCTTTCTTCACAGTGCTCTTATTCTACATGATGTTATGTGCAAAAAAAAAAAAAGGCCGTACACAGTTAGGTCATAGTATGAATACGATCGTGTCTTTTAAAAAGCGTGGAAATACGTCTGGAAGAAGTCACCAGCAACTGTCCACAGAGTTGGCCTCCCAGGAGGGCAATCAGGGGCCAGAGCCTGGGCTGGGAGGCTTTTTCTCCTTATGCCCTTTTGCATGTTTTTGATTTTGAATGGCCCAATTTACTACTTATTCATGAGTAAATAAGTCCAGTGTAGAAAATAAAGTGCAGATCTGGAAAACAAAGGTGTGTGCACACAAAGGGGCTCGAGAGGTGACCCTCAGGGGTAAAAGGCACTTACTGGGGTGGCGGCCTGGCGGGGCTCACTTTCCCACCCGGAGGGGTAAGCTGGAACTCGGGCCTTGCGAACCGGAGCAGGGCCCCATCGACGCCCAAAGCTAATTTGAGGCATGAAAAAAGACATCTCCCGTGGTGTCCGAGATGCCAGCCCATGCCTTCACCTGAAGTACAGCTTCTTGGAAGTCCCCGTGAAAACATGACGGTTGGGGGCGGGGGTTATGACGTTATCATTTTATCACGTTAACCAAATTGAAAGAGGGAGACACTGTAAGAGAGCTTCGATTGTGGGAAATATCTTACTTTCTTCTTTGCTTTTGAGCTTTTCTGAATTCCCCTTAAAAACATATACTTCTTTTTACTTTTAAAAAGGATTTTTTAAAATGTACTTTTAGAGAGAGGGGAAGGGAGGAAGAGAGGGAGAGAGACATCCATGTGCCAGAGAAATATTGATTAGTTGTCTCTCACATGCCCTCACCTGGGTACTGGGCCCACAACCCAGGCATGTGCCCCAACTGGGAATCGAACCCGTAACCTTTCCCTTTGCAGGATGACACCCAACCCATTGAGCCATGCCAGTCAGTACTAAACTTCTTTAAAAAAAATTTTTTTTAAATCCTCACCTAAGGATATGTGTATTGATTTTAGAGAGACAGGAAGGGGAGGGTGGAGAGAGAAAGAGAGAGAGAAACATTGATTGGTTGCTTCTGTATGCACCCCTCCCAAGAGATCAAACTTCAACCTAGGAATGTGCCCTGACCGGGGATCGAACCTGCAACATTTTGGTGTATAGGACAACGCTCTAACTATCCAAGCTATCTGGCCAGGGCAAAAAAAATAAACATGCTTCTTTATTAATAGTGTTTATTGTAATTATATAACATGATCACAGTAGAAGTTTTGGAAAATACAGAATGATATAAAGAATTAAAAATTATTTTATAATTTTGCCACACAGGAAAGTTTACTTCCTTTTCATTCTCCCTTTTACAACTTTATTAAAAACCCTACACACATGTATGTAAGTGAAAACAGAATAGATCACAGTTAATTACCTTGTGTCCTACTTTTTCACTCAAGGTTAAACTGTAAGAATTTTCCTGTTATCAAATATTCTTTTTTAAAAATTTATTTATTTATTTATTTTTAAAGAGAGGGGAAGGGAGGGAGAAAGAGAGAGAGAGAAACATCAATGTGTGGTTGCCTCTTCCACACCCTCCACTGGGGAGCTGGCCCACAACCCAGGCATGTGCCCTGACTGGGAATTGAACCAGTGACCCCATGGTTCGCAGACTGGCGCTCAGTCCACTGAGCCACACCAGCCAGGACTTTTTAAAATATAAATATATTTTATTGATTATACGGTTACAGTTGTCCCATTTCTCCCCCATCATTCCCCTCTGCCCTGCACACCCCCTCCCACCCACATTCCCCCTCAGCCTTAGTTCATGTCCATGGGTTGTACATGTAAGTCCTTTGGCTTCTACATTTCCTCTACTATTCCTAACATCCCCTGTCTGTTTTGTACCTACCATTCATGCTACTTATTCCCCCTACCTTTTCTCCCATTCCCCACTCCTCTTCCCCTTTGACAACCCTCCATGTGATCTCCATTTGTGTGATTCTGTTCCTGTTTTAGTCGTTTGCTTAGTTTGTTTTGTTTTTGTATTTTTAAGGTTCAGTTGTTGATAGTTGTGTTTGTTGTCATTTTACTGTTCATATTTTTGATCATCTTCCTTTTCTTAGATAAGTCCCTTTAGCATTTCATACAATAAGGGCTTGGTGATGATGAACTCCTTTAACTTGACCTTATCTGGGAAGCACTTTATCTGCCCTTCCATTCTAACTGACGGCTTTGCTGGATAGAGCAATCTTGGATGGAGGTCCTTGCCTTTCATGACTTGGAATACTTCTTTCCAGCCCCTTCTGGCCGCAAGGTCTCTTTTGAGAAATCAGCTCATAGTCTTATGGGAACTAACTCTCTCCTCTTCTCTTGCTGCTTCTAAGATTCTCTCCTTATCTTTAATCTTGGGTAATGTAACTATGATGTGCCTTGGTGTGTTCCTCCTTGGGTCCACCCTCTTTGGGACTCTCTGAGCTTCCTGGACTTCCTGGAAGTCTGTTTCCTTTGCCAGATTGGGGAAACTCTCCTTTGTTATTTTTTCAAGTAAGTTTTCCATTTCTTGCTCCTCCTTCTTCTCCTTCTGGTACCCCTATGATTCAGATGTTGAACGTTTAAGGTTGTCCTGGAGGTTCCCAAGCCTCTCCTCATTTTTTTGAATTCTTGTTTCTTCATTCTGTTCTGACTGAATGTTTATTTCTTCCTTCTGGTCCAAACTGTTGATATGAGCCCTGGCTTCCTTCCCATTGCTGTTGGTTCCCTGTACCTTTTCCTTTATTTCACTTTTCATAGCCTTCATTTTTCCCTCTATTTTGTGACCATACTCAGCCAATTCTGCGAGCATCCTGATTGCCAGTGTTTTGAAGTGTGCATCTGAATTGTTGGCTCTCTTTGTAGCTTAGCGGTATTTTTTTTTTCCTGGAGCTTTGATCTGTTCTTCCATTTTTTGTCTTGGCGCACCTGTTACGTAGTAAGGGACAGAGCCTTATGAATTGGCCAGGGCGGGGCAACACACGTCTCTCCATTGTGGCGCTGTATGTGGGGTAGGGGTCCAAGTGCGGCTTGCTTGGCTCTCACCCAGCTTTCAGTCACTTTCCCTGCTTTCCCCAAGCAAATTGGGCCCTTCTGGTGCTGATTTCCATGTGGGTGGGCTTGTGTACATTCTAGGACCCTGTGGGTCTAGGACCCTGTGGGTCTCTCCAATGAACTCTCCTGTGAGGCTGGGAGTTTCTCCTGCCACCTCAACCCCCACAGATTTTTTCAGTCAGAGGTTTTGAGGCTTTATTTCCCCGCACTGGGGCCCTGGGTTGTGGGTCTGTCTTGCGCCCCAGTTGTTCCTCCTGGTTTATCTGCACACGAATGTGGGACCACCTGCTCTGCCAGCTGCCACCTGCCCGCCTGGGTTGCCAGCTGCCACCTTACCGTGAGTTTTCCCCACCCGGCTGCCAGTCTTTGCCCCTCCTACCAGTCTGGATGAATGCTTCTTCTTTAAATCCTTGGTTGTCATACTTTCATACAGTTCAGTTTTCTGTGGTTCTGGGTTTTTTTTTTTTTCCTTTAAAGTTTGCTGTTGTCCTTTTTTTTTTTTTGGTTGCGTGAGGAGGCACAGTGTGTCTACCCATGCCTCCATCTTGGCCGGGAGTCCTCAAATATTCTTGAAAATATGTTTTTTAAGGGCCCCCTAATACTGCATCTATTGATGTACAAAGATATACTTGGCCCATCCCATATTATTCCATTTGTGTTGGCATTTGGGTTGCTTCCGGTTTTTTGCTTAGTTCAATTATGCTGCTCTGAACTTTTCCTGTTCGTTGCGCATACCAGCAAATGTTGAGTTCACACGGCTTAAGCCGTATTAGGAGTTGTTGGCGAAACTCAAAATTCAAGAGAAAGGAGCCTTCGCATAAGGCTTGGTCCCATCTTCCTGCCCCATCTTCCTGTCGTTCTTGGTTTACCTTCTCTGTGTTGCAGCCTCATCCACAGACTGGCTTCTCCTCAGCACCCGGGGCAACAAGTTTTCACGTTCATCCGTGGGATGGAGAAAGGACTGAGGACCTCTGTTTTTCTCTGATTGGGCAACTTGTGAAAGAAGGGACAAGGAGGAGGGTAACTCGGCTCCTGACTACCTGGGGTCCCCGTGACCTTGTAAAGTGTCCGGTTCAGCGGCTTCTACTATCGGAGGCATACAACGATCACCACAGCCAGTTCTATAACATTTTTATTACCGATGCAGGCAGACCTGGCCAGGCGGCCGGGCCAGGCCCCTGAGCGAGGGAAGGGCCATCGGTGGAGGCTGCCCAAGACAGCCAGGCAGCAACTGCGTTGCCCTGGTGCCAGCCCAGCAGGCGCAGGCAGGCAGATCCCCTGACCCTCGGGCACAGACACGCAGGAAGCCACGCACAGTGTGCGCTCAAGGCCAGCAGGAGTGAGTGACGAAGGGAAAAGCCCGCCTACCCCCTTCTGGTCCCTGATTGAAGGTGTACCGTGAAGCTCAACACGGCAGCAGGGGCTGGGTGCTGACCTACCAGTCTAGCCTGGAATGGAGAACGGATGAGACTGGCTGGGGGAGCTGAACCCTTCGGAAGTGCCTGGAAGTTTGGGCTGGGGGATTCACGCAGAGGGAAGGCAGGCTCCCTCTTCTTCCTCTGGGATCCTCGGTATGGACATGCAGGTGGGAACGCTTGCAGGACCGAAGAGCCCTGGAGACCATGTGGCTGGGTGCCAGGTGCCCGGCCCCACGGTTGGCACAGATGGGGCCCCTGCGCTACAGGCCACAGTGGTCGGCTGCATCCCTGGACCGCTGGCACGGGAAGCTGAAGCTTGGTGACGGTGGTGCGGGCCCTACATGCGGGCCCCGAGAGTTGAACCTAAGGCTAGAAAACCTTTGCTTAGCAGCCTTGGGCTCCAAAGGACAGACAAGGATGGTGTGGACATTCTGGGCACGGTTTCTGCTTCTGGGCAAGATGGCTGGGCTTTGTCTGTGTTTTGCAGAAGAGATTGGCCTGGATTCAGGGGGTACCTGCCCTGCCAAATTGTGCAACCTTTTAATAAAGACCTCTTTCGTGCCCACCAATCTTTGTTTTTGGAGTTTGCCTGTGGGTGGCAGGCAGATGAACCCCACTCTTATTCAGTAACAACACCCCTTACCTGTTACCCTTCAAACTCCCACCCCAATCAGTGGTTTGGGCAACCACTGATCTGTTTGCTCACTGTTGATTTGACTCTTCTGGACATTTCATAACCATGTAACACATGATCTTTTGTGCTTGAGTTATTCCACTTAACATGATGTTCTGAAGTCTTATCCATGCTGTAGCGTGTATCAGCACGACCTTCCATGTTATTGCTGAATAATATTGCTTTGTAGGGATGTACCACATCTTATCTGTCCATTCATCAGTGGATGGACCTTGAGTTTTTCCCCTTTTTTTGCTGTTATGAACAATGCTTCCATGAACATTCATGCACAGGTTTTGCGTAGATGTGTCTTCACTTCTCTTGCGTGCATACCTAGGAAGGTTAGGGTGCTTTAGAGACACAGAACATACAGGGCTGGTCTGTCTCTCACCAGACGGACAGACAGACGGATGCATAGAGCACACCTGGCTGTCTTTATTACGGAGGCGAGCAGGTTCCGAGATCTACAGGAGGAGTCAGTCAGCAAGGCAGGGACCCAGGAGAGCCAACAGAACAGTTTGGTCTGAGAGCCGGCAGTGAGGGTGAAGGTCCCAGATCCAGCCGGGGGCAGGGGAAAGGCAGTGGTACCATTGTGAGGCTGTGAGGCAGGTTGATTCTCTCTCCCTGGAGGGAGAGTCAGCCTCGTTCTATCGAAGTCCGCCATTTATTAAAGATGAGACCCACCTGCGTTAGGGAGGGCACTCTGTTTTATTCCATCTACTGACTGCTCGGATGTTAATTTCACTCAAAAACAATCTCACGGAAATACCCAGAATAACGTTGGGCCAAATGTCGGTGTGCCCCGAGGCCCGGTCAACTGGATACATGAAATTAACCCTCATGGTAACTTTCGTTCACCCGTAATTTTTTTCAGGGCGGCCAAACTGTTTTCCAAAGCACCTGCAGCATCTTACGTTAGCACAAGCAACGAATGATTCCAATTCACCGCATCCTCACCCGTTTTATTATAGCAGTGTAATAAATGTAACCTCGTAGGTGTGAAGGGCCGCGGGGCCTTTGATTGCCTTTTCACGCGATAATGATACTGAAATTGCACTTTCCATAAAAAGACGAGGAAGAGCATGCCGTTTGAGAGCATGTTGCACATTCATTTATTATTATTGAGAGTTTTGGAAGGTGTCCTGTGTCACCGTGGTAACCTCGTCAGAGACGCCTGCTCGGGCTAGGCCTTGCTCCCTGACCTCAGGTAGGTATGGTTCCCTCACTGCTCTGGTGCCTCCGACCACGCCAGTTCCTGGGGGTCCTCTTGGCCATAAAGCCTGGGTCAAAGTGGAACAGTGTCTTTTTTAAAAAATATTTTATTTCTTTATTTTTAGAGAGAGGGGAAGGGAAGGAGAAAGAGGGAGAGAAACATCAATGTGTGGTTGCCTCTCACATGGCCCCCACTGGGGACCCGGCCTGCAACCCAGGCATGTGCCCCGACTGGGAACTGAACCGGTGACCCTTTGGTTCACAGCCCGCACTCAATCCACTGAGCTACACCGGCCAGGGCCAGAGTGGAACAGTGTCTTGCTCAGATCCTTCTCCCTGGGGTGGACAATGGGGTTTAGACACTGGATGAGGGCCACCAAGGGAAGATTGTCCCTGGGGGTCAAGGACGAGCTCCAGGGCCACCTCTTTCAAGGCATAAAGGGTCCTCGAGGATCCAGTATTCCACACAAACAGGGCCCGTGCAAAGACAGGTGCCCTGAAGCTTATACTCCAGTGTCTTCAACCTCTGATTCCAGCAGGAGTTTGTGATAAAGCTCACTTCCTTGTGTCCCCCCCCCAACTCTGGCTATCGTCACTTAAAAAACAAATCTCAGCCAACCTGACAGGGAACGCTTAGACTCTCGCTGTTGTTGTTGTTTTTTGCATTTCTTTGATTATTAACGAAGTTGAACATTTCTCCATATTTGTGTGCTCGTGTGTGCATTTTCCATTCATTTATGGGGCCTAGTGCATGGGAGGTGCTGAAGGAGTAAACCCATCTGCCAGTTTTCCTTCCGGAGGTCGGGTCTAACACTTGGGCATGTAAGTCTGCTCTTTTCTTCCGTAATTGTTCGGCAGGCTGCTTTGCGGTCAAGTGGGCCCTTGGGCCGAAAGCGCTCCCCGACACCAGGCGAGCCAAAGCCCGGGGCGCCGCGTAAGAGCCTAACTCTTAGGACGGCAGGTGAGCGTCCTCCGGTCCCCTTCCCACGAGCTGTCCCTGCAGACCGGCGCTGACCATGACCGTGAGGACAAAGCAGGGGAGATGGCGGAGAAACAAGATGAGAGGAACCTGGGGCTTTAAATGATTATGGAGGGCAGACACAAATTTGAACTCTCACGCGCACGAGAGAGGGATTTATATTTTATTTCAGCCATCGCATTTTGGGGTCTCTGTCGCAGCAATATGTGCTACTCTAACCATTGTAAGCAATGGTATTATTTGGTCAGAGGATTTGTGACCCAGCCAGCGTGAGCAAGCATGGGGACTTGGGCCGCGGCCTGGCCTTCGAGGGCGCCTGTTTTGCCGTCCTTGCGCTCACTGAACTTGAGTGGCGGCTGCATCTGCTTACGCTGCCTTCAGACTGCGAACACGCGCGATCTGTTGCCTAGACGTCTTGTAAGAAAGGGGTCCGGCCAGATCACCGGGGAGCTGGGGACTCCCCCCCCCCCCCCCCCCCCCC